>JAVYIG010001079.1:0-389738 GCA_035222895.1 Strongylocentrotus droebachiensis | reverse complement strand
AATTGGGCACCGATCAGATTTTAAAAGGGCATTTATCGGAGGTGAACGGGGCACTTATCTGAAGTGAAAAGGAGTAATTTCTCGTACCTGAAAAGGGTCATTTACCAGAGAAGGGGCACTTATGAGAAGGGGAGGGGGCTCTTTTGTAATGGGTCACTTATAATTAGGAAAAGGGGTACTTATTAGAAAGGGAAAAGGGCACATGTGGAAATATAAGGTGCGCTTATCCGAGTTAAAATGGGGTTCGTTATTAAAAGGGGAAGGGGCACTTGTCAAAGTAAAAGAGGCACCTCTCAGAATTAAATAGGACAATTATCAGAGGTGAAGGTGGCACTTATCAAAATTGAAAAGAGGCACTTCTCGTACCTAACGAGGGGGCACTTACTAGAGATTGATGAGTTCGAGGGTCTTAGATTTGGTAGATACTCATGATAATAGACGAGTCGGCAGTCAGGTTTGTGATGACGGTGAACATGTTTATTGAACTACGACGGATACCGGATATATCGGATATCGTATATCGTAACAGAGATTAAAACGGGAAATGAGAACTTCTCGAAGGAAAAGAGGCACGTGTCCAAGTAAAAGGGGCACTTGTCAAAGTAAAAGGGGCACTATTTCTATGTAAAAAGGGGCACTTTTACTATGTAAAAGGGGCACTTTTCGGGTGCTTGAAAAAGTGGGGGGGGGCACTGTGCCCCCCTGCCCCCCGGGAGAACCGCCTCTGGGATTGACGGCTTTAATTCCTCTCTGAGGGACCTGAGGAGTAATGCCTTACCGTAGGGCACTAGAAAATCGACTTGGTTTTGAACCCGTTGTTGGCGGATTACGAGACCATAGTGCTCCCATTGCTCTACCAACTGAGGCTGAGCTATTGCTCAGTTGGTAAAATTATGCTAAACAAATAATTATTTAGCCCGAGTAGTGAGTATTGAGTACTATTAAAAAAATCAGATCAAAGGAGAAGAATAGAGACTTATTTCCGTCTAAATAAAGTTTAGTTTGCTTTGCAGAGGAATTTATTAGAATAGGCCTATTAAAGAAATTCCGATTTTTTAATTTTTTTTTATATAGGTACGGGGCCAGGGGCGTCGCTAGACTTTTTTTCAGTGGGGGGGGGGGGGGAATAGAGGCCACCGATTACCGACAAATCTAGCCACCAATTAACGACAAATGTCCCAACGTCTACAAATTACCCTATAAATCTTGGGCCGGGGGCTAAATTATTATTCCTACGAACTATCAGGCGCGTGGCTAGGATTTAATTTCAAGGGGGCGGTAGTTCCCGACTCTTAATTCTTGTTTCGCCCTCCCGCGCGAAGCGCAGAAGCTCCGACGTTTCATTTAATTATTATAGAAAAAAGACGATTCCGCGGAAATTAACTTTGACGTTTCATTAAATTATTAGAGCAAGAATACCCACACAGCTGACCCGACACATCAACATATCTATGCGTATCTTTCTTGCTCCCTCGACGAGGCGACTCAGCCAACAACCCCCTCTTTCTCTCTTACCCCCACCCCTACTCTCTCATGCTCTTACCCTCCTTCTCTCTCTCTCTCTCCTCTCTTTCATTCCCCGTTTCTTTTGTTTTCTTTTTCTCCTTTTCTTTTCTTTTTCCTTTCTCCTTTTCTTTCTTTTCTTTCTTTTCCTTTCTTTCCTCTCCTTTCTCTTATTTTTATCTTTTCTTTCCTTTCTTTCCTTCCTTTTCCTATTTTTTCTTTCTTTTCCTAATTTTTTCTTTTCTTTCCATTTCCCTCTCACCCCCCCCCTTTCTCATTTTCCCGAGGCAGCGCAATCTTACCGATAAAATCCTGCCAGGGGGGGGGGTGTCACACTGGCCCACACGGCCACAACCCCCCCCCCCCTTTAGCGAAATCATGCTCTATAGGTTTCTTTTTGTCCTTTTTTTTTCTTCACATTTTTATTAGACTCTGTTCCCCAAATGAGTAATGCATATCTGCTTCATTATTTAACATTACAAACAGTCGTATAGTGATAAAAAAAACAATAGAAAAACCTTTTTTTTTGCCTTGGCTTATAACTTATATTGTACTTTTTTCTTCTAGTTTCTCTGCGGTGTATGCTACTCAAATGGTTCTTTTGTGTGTATATATATATATATATATATCATTTTGTTTGTTTGTTTGTTTGATTTCCGAAAATCATCATATTCAAAATAATAACACAATAAATATAACAAAATCAAAGAACAATAGTAGAATGAAAAAACGATCACGGATAGTCCATTTCAGAGCCAAGGGTTATGTTTGATCTACCATGGAGTCCAATATAAATATAATGATCATATAACAAGTAATGATTTAACACAATAGTAATGTTTCAACACAATAGTAATGTTTAATTAAAATACAATGTACATCTACTATTTACTTATTAAGTAAATTAATAACTAAACTAAATTAAATCAAACGATTAAGTAACCAAATACGACCCAACCCTTATCAACCACCCTGCTAAAAATTGATTAAATTAGTTTTAAAATATTCTACACATTATCTAATTTAGTCTGTTATATTACATTGATGATGTTCACGGAAAAGCCAACGGGATTGCGAAATTCAAATATCAAAATAATTAAAGTATTTTTGAACATGTTTGTTGAACAAATTTAGTGTGCTTAACTCGGACGGTAGTAATACACGGATCCACGATACAATGATTGGTTTCAACTTTTGCACTCGATCGTGCGCCTTCAGTATTCGATTTTAAGTTGATCTGGCGCCTTATTAATCTTATCTATCATCATTATAGTTATTATTATTACCATTATTATTATTATTATTATTATTATTAGCATCATCATAACATTATCATTATTATTATTATTGTAGGGGAGAACGGGCGAGGGGGGGGGGGGGGGGGCGGTGAGAGAAGGGCTATCTCGTATCAAAGAACTCAAATGGCCTGAGCGGTCTTAATTTTCTATTCACAAAATGATGCTCCACAGATACCACTATTGCATGTAGGCCTAGGTTAAATTATTACTTTTATTTATTTACGCCCCCTCGACCCTTCTCTTTCTAGCTCTCTCTCTCTCTAACTCTCTCCATCTCTTTCTCTTTCCCCTCCCTTTCATTCTTACTAACATGCACGGCTAGTTTGAGAATAATGCGACGGTTGTTACTTCTAGTCCAAAATTCCATGGCATTTGGATAAAAACAATTTAACCAATGGGCAAATGAATATGATGGTGTGATTTTTGATTTAGTAGCAGTATGTTGGAATGACATGATTGTCCTAGTAGGCCTATAGGGCTGACCTCGTATCACATTTTAAACAAAAAACATTTACATAAATATGATATACTCGCAGGCCTCGCATGGACACCCGTTATGGTGATCGTGCATTCCTTTTCTGTTTGTGCCCCTCAACTTTGGAACAAACTTCCCCATGAAATACGCGAGACCCCAACGTCGGAAACATTCAAGAGTAAACTTATTACTTATCTGTTCATATTTCGTTTGTTAATTTATATGATTGTTTTCAGGAATTTTGTTATTAAAATTATGTATCATGTATAAGAGTGTTGTAACTTGTAAGTTAACATTACTGTTTATTTTTGTTAAGCGCTTAGAAACATTGTAGTAATCGCTTTATAAATGTAATACATTATTATTATTATTATTATAAATGACTGGGAATGAGGAAATATCAAGGTTGGTATAGCTAGCTTAGGCCTGTAGGGGAAATCATCGTCATCATCGTAACATTCTTGACGCATTAAAGAAAAAGGGGTGCTATGTTTGGGATGTGTTTTTTTTAAAGGAACTAGGTCAATCAATAACCAATAGACCAACATAAAGTAGAAGAAAAAAAGTAGGCCTAGATTATAATGCTGTTGAATGTGAACTAATAATTATTGTGAAGAAACTAGAAAGAATTATGATCTACTTGATTTTGTGAGTGGGTCTGACAAAAGTGGCGCACTTATCCAATTATAAGCCTGATTAAAAAAGACAATTATTTTATGACTGTTACCAGGGGTTGTGAGTTAAACTCACATATCCCTGCTGTTACTTGTCTTTTTGAATAAGGAATTTAAGTTATTATGCGATAGAAGAACGTATATCTCACTCATCAGGAAATTTTCATCTCAGCCAAATGTCGTAAAGCGCCATCTCCGGCAACGTCATTATATTCTTGAATGGATAGCAGAGGAAAATCTGAGAAATACTGCACGATTCATTTATTACAAATAAACTATACTTCTTAAATAAAGACTTTCAGCTGCCACCTTCCTTATATCTGACATTTTGTGAATCATGGCAGTACATGCGCATCCCTGGCGAACAGGGAAAAGTCTTTTTGACCTTCTCAATCAACTTCCAAACTTCGGAGTTGGTCGAATTGTGACGAGAACGAGATGGCAACACTGGCGTCAAGATCAACCGAGTTATATCCGAATTACACGGGTAAAAGTGGATTGTGAAAGCTTGGTAAGAACGTAGTTATTTTATCAAATGTTATTGTAAGAAATTTCTACTTCGTAAAGGTGAAAACCGGGCGTTTAATGGAAAGAAACACATTCAAACCTATGAAAGAAATACACGAAAACCTATATATGGGACCGAAGTGAGAAAATGAAATTTGATAATTACCATTGTGAATTGTGCCCATGCGCGCAGCTCCAGGCGTCAGGGGGGTAGGGGGGGGGGGGGGGGAGAGGGTGTAAGGGGAGGAGCCTGGCCCTAAGTATATTTGAACTTTATTCTGAGCCTACACAGTCAGGCATTTTAAAAAGGGATGCTTTCAAATGGATGCTTCATAATTTTTTCTTCATGTTTTTACAGCTCATTTTTATATGCGTGTTCCTTAATTTCATTAAAAAGGTGTTTATTGACATTCAAACATTAAAATAAGGTTGTGGGAACAAATGTAATTGAAGAGTACAATGTTATTGATATAAAACACATGTATTTTCAACTGCAAATACCTTGCTGCTTATTATTTTCATTAAAACTAATAATTAGTAATAGATCTATAGACTAACATTTTGTTTAGCCTATTAATACTGCAGAAAGTGAGTCATTTTTTGGGGGTATTAAAGACACATAAAAGTGGGCTCTCATGGGGAATTTGACACTGTCAGGGTGTTTACCTAACAAGTGTTGTCAATCGCCAGGATTAGGCTTCAGTTTTATGGTCAACAGGCTTAATGTAATACTCTGTCTTTTGCCCATATATGGTAAAATCCTTCATCTGACACTTGGATCACCCAAAGACTCTCTGGACATCTAATAATTCATTGTCATAGTTACAATTGAACAGAAGATATATGCCACTGAGAGAATCATTCTAATAATTATCTTTTTTATTGACCTTTACCAACATCCAATAATCTACCAAGCCATCTTAAACGAAAATTTCAACTTCTGTTTCTCAGTGTCAATTATACGTGACACCCCCCCCCCCCCCCCTGGCTTAATAGTGGAGTAAGACTGCATCTTTTTACCCTTTCGATTTTGGAGTTCCAACTTCCAAATGCAGTTGAATAATAATTTATTCAGTTTCTTCAGAAAATTTGGTGAAATCGTTCTAATATCATTAAGTGACCAATTTGACTTCAGACAAATTAGTAAACAGCCGCTTGTGAGCAGCTAGACGACCTGTAAAATTTAACCAGTTTGGTTTGGGTCAATTAATTGTTTAATAAGTTTTTGTAACCTATGTGCTACAATGGTTTTGTATTTTTGTAATCTCATTTCAGGAGTGTTTAATATAGTCCTCCAATTTTCAGGTCTTATCCATCTCCTTTCTAATATATTATACAATATAATAACCAGTATTATCTCTTCTCTTTCAGAATCTAGGCCAAGGGGAAGCATGGGGAATACCAACAATGAGAGGTAAATCTTCTTTTTTTCTTCAGGAAAAGTACAAGACTTTGAAAACAATGTGTGTGTGTGTTTGGTGGTGGTGGGGGGGGGGGGGGGGGGGGGGGGGGTTAGCCGGGAAAAGAGTTCCTGAGTAGGACACTACGTGGGACAAAGAAATTCCTATTATTCAGACAGAACATGAAAGTGAATTTTTCACTGACTTATCTAAAAACTTAGAATTGTTTAATTTTTTTCTTCTAAAACACATTAAAGGTAATACAAAGTTTTGGTTTGGGGTCATGAATTTGTTTCAAATGAACATATTGGAAGCATATGCCATCCTACAATAGTAAGTGATCGTTGTCGCGGTTGAACTCGAGTTTAAAGTTTTGAAATTGTAAATAATAAACTCTTTATGTTGTATAGCTCCCTCTCAAGGTCAATATATTAATTAAGTCATAAAACAGGTTAAAAAACAGGTTAAGAAGGTATTATGATCTAAATGATGTTAAGAAATACTTAAAGAAGAAAGCTGTCGCTCAGAAGGTAATCAGGAGAGCTCAATATGATTATTGGTTAGAGTACTGCCGTAGAATGAATAGATTTACAGACATTGGGAAAGTCTGGGAACAGGTTAAAAGAATGCGGGACAGTACAATGAACAAGCACATCTTTCACAATCTATTTGTAGACGGAAATATCTTGAAAGAATCTGAGGAAAAAGCAAATGCAATGGCAACCTATTTTAAATCGGTTGATGAATCACTTTCCGTAAGTAAAAATGAAAACGAAAATATCTTGTACAATAATTCTTCAACAAATGATGATGATTGTATCAATGATGACTTTAACATGAGTGAAATGGGGAATGTTTTAAAGGAGATGAAAAACTCCTCATCCGGTAAGGATGATATTTATTTAATTATGATTAAGAATTTGCCGAACAAGGCACTCGTGTATTTATTAAACTTGTATAATGACATTTGGAAAATCTCACTTTTTCCACATCAGTGGTATGAGGTTATTCAAATACCAATCTTGAAATCCGGAAAAGATCCGACTCAAGTGACCTCTTATAGGCCGATTTCGTTGATATCAACATTCTCTAAAATTATGGAAAAAATGATAAAAAATCGCCTGACGTGGTTTCTAGAAAAAAACAGACTATTAAATCCTATTCAATCTGGCTTCCGCAAATATAGGAATGTCAAAGATCACTTAGTGAGATTGGAGACGGACATACATATATCCTTGAAAAGTAAAAAATATACCATAGCGGTCTTTCTTGATTTAGAAAAAGCATATGATTCGCTATGGAAAACAGGTCTACTAAGAAAATTATCTATCTTAGGCATTGGTGGAAAAATGTTACTTTTTATAAAAGCATTTCTATTGAGTAGGATTTCTAATGTGAGGATAAATAACTATATGTCTCGCCACTACACGTTAGAAAATGGAATCCCGCAAGGAAGTTCATTAAGTCCTTTATTATTTACTTTAATGTTAAATGATCTCAAGATAAATGTAAGTGATGTTAAATTATCTTGCTATGCTGATGACATTGCAATCTGGTGTTCAAATAAGGATTTAGAGCTGGCCCGCAGGAAATTACAAGAGGCCCTGCATGAGCTTGAGATATGGTGTTGGACGTGGAAGTTAAACGTTTCCCCTACCAAATCTGCAGTATTAGTCTTTACCAACAAACAAAAGAAAGATATTCTTCTACAAATAAAAGGACATAATCTGCCTATATGCGAGCAGTATAAGTTCCTTGGTGTGAGGTTTGACTCCCAATTAACTTGGTCTGTCCATATAGATTCTATCATTGATAAATGTAAGAAAAGAATAAACTTGCTACGTTGTGTCTCCGGCACCCCCTGGGGAAGTAAGTATGAGATTTTGATGATGATTTATAAAGGACTTATCCTATCCATTTTGGACTATGGGAGTGAAATGTATGATTCTGCTTGTATATCTTTAACAAAAAAACTTGACTCTATCCAATACAGAGCCTTAACAATTATTACAGGCACAATACACAATGTGTCCTTAGAGGCTTTACAAGTTTTGACCGGGGAGCTGCCTCTGAGATATCGTAGAAGGTTGTTAAATGATAACTTTCGAGTTTATTTACTGTCTAGTACTTTAAACCACCCAACAAAAGAAGTATTGGGTGATGACTATGATTTAAATAACTTAGAATGGAAGATAGGAGAAGGACCTTTTAAACTGCGATCCTTTAGAGACGAAGTAGTGGTGGAAGGGCAAACCAACTTATTGCCGAAAATCCCAGAATGGCGGTTAGCACGACCACAAGTGTCTTTCGAACACCATGGCAAAGTGCAAAAAAAGGAAATGCCTCCATTTGAAATAAAATCGATTGTTCTAGATAGCATTGGAAATTCATGGAATGGGTTTTTACATATATATACAGATGGTTCTAAACTCGAGGATGGAAAGACAGGAGCCGCATTTTATGTATCTCATTATAATGTGGTGAAATTTTTTAGATTATCCCATGTCTGTATTATGAGAGCAGAACTAGTGGCCATACTAATGGCACTAGAGTGGATTAATACATTTATTGAATCCTCTTCGGTGGTAATTTTTAGCGACGCTTTGTCAGCTTTACAAATGATCGATTCATACTTTATTAGATGTGCTATTGTAAATGAAATTTTATCCATAATTAATATTTTGCAGTTTAAGGATGTTTGTGTTGCTTTTGAATGGATTCCGTCACATTGCGATATTAGGGGCAATGAGATCGTAGATCGGGCTGCCAAAAAAGGAGCCATGAAAAGGTGTATAGACATAGTTATACCAAATACAAGAAGTGAATTGGCAGCCTCTCGTTTGATCCATTATAACAAATTATGGCAAGCAGAATGGGACAATGCAGAACACGGTAGATTTTTATATGCTTTGCATAGCGACGTTTCAAAGCCCATACATAGACAAGGCCTATCTCGCAGAGAAGAATGCTTGATACAACAACTAAGAGTAGGTAACTGTAGTTTAAATTATTACCTTTTTCAAATTAACCAACACGATACTGGTCTTTGTGAAGTTTGTCAAGAAGATGAAACAATTAAACATTTTATTTTCTATTGTACAAAATACGACAAAGATAGACGTCTCTTAAAAGAAAGGATTAAATTGAACAACCCCAATCTGAAACAATTATTGATGTCTAACCCAATTTTTACTCGTGAATTATTGGGTTACATATACGATACTAATCGTTTTAGATAGCTTTTAAAGCTATCAGGGATCCCCTTAACTTATGTCGATCCTGTAATAATATATAAAATGAAGTATCTGCGGTTTTTCCATGAACAATTGCAACTAACTCCCATCTCGCCTTTTATGTGCATTTTATGCAATTTTAATATTGCAGCTTTTTTTTTTTTTTTTTTTTTTTTTTTTTTTTGACTGGCGCAAATAATCTTTGAGATTGAAGAGCGCCATCTAAACGAAGAACCAACCAACCATAAAACAAAGGTTCTTGACTAAAATCGACCGATTAGCTATTCCCGTTCGGTAATTATATATCACAATTACATATTCTGAGATTTTCAAGGTCGTAGCTACCATTGTACGGCCGTAGGCGCTATTTGAAATTTATCAAAATTTACCGGGAGCACCGGTAAATTTGTATATTCAATTTTTCTCGAAAGCGGAAGTGTTTTAGGGGCTAAATTTTCTAGTGCTTGTAATACATCCACAGGGGCATCCAAATATATCAAAATTGTAAAGAATCACTATCCACCAAATTTTCCAAATTTCCCAAAACTTTGTATTACCTTTAATTGACAGTTCAACCCCTTATAATTACTGTTATAATGTAAAATAACACAGTGGAATTTTGTTTTTACAAATTCCTTGTGACCAAGGAACTAACCTTGTGAATAGGAAATGGTTTAATATCAGGGATAAACAAAATTCAGAATATAAAGACATGGGACCAGTGAAATTGCTGTGTAATTATAATGGTTTGCTATCACTCCTTATAATGGGGTTTCACTGTAACTTTTCCATTTAATCTTTTGAATTAAGTATCACTAATCTCCTTTCTCGCTTCCTTCAGGTTACTCGCGAGATGGAATGGAGATCAAGGTAGGGGCTTGGTGGAAGCGGGAGTGGAAACTCATTCGCAAGAGCGAGGAGGACGAGTTCTGTGCCTACCAGCCCAAGGAGGAGGACTTCCATCAGGTACCCAACAAGGTGGCCATGCCGCCCCTCTTGGCCGCCATGCTCAAGGAGGAAGGAGTCACCAAAGGAACGGAGGTGGAGGAACCCCTTCTCCTGGACATCAAAACCAGTAGAGGATACAGACACAGAGGCTATCAGGTCCCTGGAGCCAATGTCCTTGGTAAACGCATAGGTGACTTTGAAATTCCTAGGTGATATGTCAGGCAAGGTCTACATATGGACACTGAAAGTGGAGGGGCAGACCATATCATAACCTTTGCGTAAAGGTCATAAGGGTTTGTGATTATGTTGTAACCTCTGTTGCCTGGTTTCTATCAAGGGATGCTTTAAATGCAAATGTTTACCATTTGGAGCAAGATAATGGTGTCCCGGAGTAGACAGCCTGTATTCCGATCAAGACAAGTATGAACAAAGGAACTTTATAAGGGAATTTGATGATTGGATTATTAGTCTATTAACAAGATTATTAAAACTTGCTGAAAAATATACAATAAAAACCATCAACAGACATACCTATCTATGGGACTACAAGCTCTTTTGATCCTGTGTATTGAATTAATATCTATAAAAGGAGACATCATTTATTTTCTTCAACATGCAGTGTATGTTTGTTGAGATTCTGTGTGAATATTCCCTCTTGAAGTAACTAGAAGTCCAGACTACCATAGTAAAAGTATTGTTATGACATAAAAAGGAACAGGCTTGAATTTGAAACTGTAAATTGTGTATTTTGGAGTTAGTGGTTGCCACCATTTCCCCCACATCAGAACGTCTTGAGATATGATGTAAGCGATATATGAATCAGATTTCATTGGTCACGGAGTTCAGTATGTAGGTGAATCCCATTTCACCAATTTCAAATCTGTATGTTTAGATATATTGCAAATGCTATAAAATGATTTCTATAAAAAAAGAACATATCCGACTCCCTATCTTTGAAGAACCAACCTTATTGTGGGCAGTTGATAACTGCAAAAAGGTTGTATAATAATAGATATACCGGTACATGTATTATTATTTGTTGATATACCATTTCAAATGGAGATTAAATGGAATTGTGCCAGTTATGGGATTTGATTTACATGTATGTTGTCTTTTTTTATATAATGTAATGAAGTTTATATGCAAAATAGAAATGGAAAATGCACATCTTGACACATTCTGTTATCTTCTCCATCGCTACAAATTTCTTTAAGATCTTCTCTTTGGATATCTTTTCTAGCATTGTTCATTTTTGCCATTTGATCAAACCATGAATAATTATAAAACTCTCTACCTTTTATTACACCATTTCACCCTCATCTTTTGCCCTCTTGCTTTTGTTATTCTCTCATACATTGTTATTTCCTTTACAAAACACACAGAAGAGAGAGAGAGAGAGAGAGAGAGAATGAAATAGAATAGAAAGTTGAGAGAGAGAGAGAGAGAGAGAGAGAGATAGAGAGAGGGGGGGGGGGGAGGACAAAGAATAGAAAGTTGAGAGAGAGAGAGGTGGATGAAAAATAATTTTAAATTTAATCGAAACATGAATAATTAAAGAACTCTACCTTTTATTACACCATTTCACCCCTATCTTTTGCTCTTGCTTTTGTTATTCTAAAAAGGTGGATAAAACGTTATTTCCTTCACACAAACAAACAGGAGAGAGAGAGAGAGAGAATGAAAAAGAATAGAAAGTTGAGAGAGAAAGGAGAAAAAAGGTGGATGAAAAAGAAAAGAAAGTTGAGAGAGAGAGAGAGAGAGAGAGAGAGAGGGAGAGGGAGGAAGGAGGACAAAGAATAGAAAGTTGAGAGAGAGGTGGATGAAAAATAATTTTAAATTTAATCGAAACATGAATAATTAAAGAACTCTCTACGTTTTATTACACCATTTCACCCCTATCTTTTGCTCTCTTGCTTTTGTTATTCTCTCATGTATACGTTATTTCCTTCACACAAACAAACAGGAGAGAGAGAGAGAGAGAGAGAATGAAAAAGAATAGAAAGTTGAGAGAGAGAGGAAGGAGGAAAAGAGGTGGATGAAAAAGAATAGAAAGTTGAGAGAGAGAGAGAGAGGGAGAAAGGGAGAGGGAGGAAGGAGGACAAAGAATAGAAAGTTGAGAGAGAGAGGTGGATGAAAAATAATTTTAAATTTAATCGAAACATGAATAATTAAAGAACACTCTACCTTTTATTACACCATTTCACCCCTATCTTTTGCTCTCTTGCTTTTGTTATTCTCTCATGTATACGTTATTTCCTTCACACAAACAAACAGGAGAGAGAGAGAGAGAGAGAGAGAGAATGAAAAAGAATAGAAAGTTGAGAGAGAGAGGAAGGAGGAAAAGAGGTGGATGAAAAAGAATAGAAAGTTGAGAGAGAGAGAGAGAGAGAGAGAGAGAGAGAGAGAGAGAGAGAGAGAGAGGGAGAAAGGGAGAGGGAGGAAGGAGGACAAAGAATAGAAAGTTGAGAGAGAGAGGTGGATGAAAAATAATTTTAAATTTAATCGAAACATGAATAATTAAAGAACACTCTACCTTTTATTACACCATTTCACCCCTATCTTTTGCTCTCTTGGTTTTATTATTCTCTCATGTATACGTTATTTCCTTCACACAAACAAACAGGAGAGAGAGAATGAAAAAGAATAGAAAGTTGAGAGAGAGAGAGAGGAAGGAGAAAAAAGGTGGATGAAAAAGAAAAAAAAGTTGAGAGAGAGAGAGAGAGAGAGAGAGAAGAAAGAAAAAAGAGTTGACAGAGTTGGGACTTTACAACAAGACACAGATACACTGGTTAATTTATTTTCTTTTCCAGAACAGCCACCAAGATTTTATTAAGGATACTTTTTTTTGTTCTTCATTCATACAGAAGAATTTTTCTTGATTTTTATCCTCCACCATATACAAGAAGCCTCATGTTTCATATATATTTATTTTAGTGCAAAAACAATATTTTGTCACTATTTCATTCCACATTTTATAGGTATAATATTTTATCAAGATCAGTTAAACCAATTCCATAACATGTATAATGGCTAGTTCACAATTTATTTTGTTGTGGTATGCATGAATATGCACTCAATCAGAAATCCTGATCTTGCCATGTTCTATAGCAGAGAAATACATCCTTCAGACTTGAAATATCTTCACATCAGATATCCAAGTATTCACTATAATATTTAACACATAGCATAGAAAACAAAAGTGCATATACCGTTTGTAAGCCTTCATCTTTCCTGTTGCCAGAACAACTTCACTCTACATGTACTTATTTTTCACACATGATTTTCAATATGATCAGAAGTCTCAACAGATTGCCACTGTCATATATATACACGGTACTTTTGAAAATGCCATTAATTTTCAGTCATGATTTTTGGGCAGTCATAAGGCCATAAGATGTGTATCTTCAGAACAAAAGGGTCTTTATAGCCCATCTACCAAAAACCCACAGGTACAGTGCAACCTCATTATCAAGAGCTTGGATTTTGCTGGTCACAGCTCTTTGTACTCTTTTTGTTAAAACCCTGATATAACAAGATTCCTGTTATCACAAGGTAATTTCCATAATCCTAAGTACCTCGTTATAATGAGGTTCCATTGTACTTGTTTCCAAAGTTTTCATCAACTCATTGAACAAGCATAAAATCATATTTTTTTGCTGCCTTAGAAAGGCTTGAACACTTAAAAATAATTTGTATCCACTTTTCTTTTAATTTGTATTCAACAAGCATCTCTGTAATATCCTTCCTCCAAATGCATCTAAATTCTCACCACTTTGTAGCAAGTATTTAAAAATAAAATTGCAAAACACTAAAGTTTTATTTGAAGATATTTTTTTAGAGGGAATACATTTCTGTCTTGAGGACAAAAATCTCAAGTGACAGGAAATAAACACCAATGGGAGAAGGGATAGCCAGTGGTTTCTAAGAATGTACTAACTGCCATTACTCTGCTCCCTATCAACATTGAGCTGGTATTCCTTGATGATAAAGTTTTCTTAAATTAATTGCACAACAGACAATGAACTGGCAATCTTCTGTCATGTTTATTAATGATAAGACAACCTTAAATCAACAATCCTACAGAAGAATATGTCTTTATCAAATGAGACTCCGTTCTGGTTGTAGAGATATAGAAGGATATGTTCCTACAAGCCTGCAAAGGATACCGGTACTGCAATATGGTGCTGACATGTTTTTACCCGACTGCTAAGAAAGCACGTGTATTCTTGTAGATATTAAAGCAATCGGGTGACGGATGGCTCATCTGTCTATGAGGGACTTAGTAATGAGGATTAATGGCTTACCAATGACCACTAGCTTACTAACTTGGTTTGAAACCCACGACCCAACCCCCAAGGTCTGTTCTACAAATGAGCCATTGCACCCCATCTTAGCCATCGTGCTTTGTCTGTTGCACATTTATACATGTAGTTTAGATTCAGGATTTTCTATCCTAATTCTTGGCTACATTCTTTAATCAACAGAGGCATAGAGGCAACAAGCAAATATATATTCATGAAAACACAAACATAAAATGGTTTCATTTTTCATAATCAAAAGTATTGCATCAAAGAATGAAATATAAGGTCACCGAGCACAAATGTTTCTTCATGCTCCGACATCGACAATAATTTCTTCACGAGGTCTCACTTATTAGTCATCTAATCTTGACTTGATAAATCATAAATGCTGAAATACAAGATATTTTCCCCAACAACCTATTTTCTTCAAGGTAAAGTAGATAGAAAACTCAAGTTAATGAAACATTATTTCATTAACTTCATAATTCTCGACCATGTCTCATATTGAGATAAGCAAGGTTCTATACTAATATATTGTATGAACCGGTACTTAAAAGTTGTATAATTATATAACCATAACTCCTTGGTCTGAATTACAAAGATATATTCACATAATACACTTTCACATGATTTGTTAGATAATGTTGCACAAGCACTTTTAAGTTCTGATAAAGGAATTATATATGGTATAAGGAGTAAATAAATTGTCCCATATATACATAATTAGCCATTAAATTAACAGAAATAAAAAGAGCAAAATTAAACTAATTGACATAGAGAGAGAGAGAGAGAGAGAGAGAGATAGAGAGAGAGAAGGGAAGAGGAAAAGAGAGAATAGAAGTGGGAAGAAATATAAGTTTGGTCTAAAAAGATAGTCCAGTATATTCTTTTTACTGGACATAACAACTAAACTCACTATCTACTATAGTATATGCAACAAAGTACATGAGATAATCATAAACATACATACTGTGTATCTCTCTATTGAACATTTTGCTATTCCATAATTGTACCGTTCCCTTGTATAAATATAACTGATCAATCAATGATTTCCAAACCGTTATTAACATTTACTTTAATAGAAAAGCAAAACTTCCAACTAAAAAAAAAAAAGTATCGTAACACAAAAAGACATAATTATGGAAAAACTTGTATTTTCTGTGCATGAAAAGTATAAGCATAAGAAAAATACATTATACACACAAAGAGAGAAAAAAGTATGATTATTATACTATTTACATATTGTATTACAAAGGTTATCATCTCTAAAACATAATGCAATATATCATATATGTGCTATAGTTATCATATGCAGTACATAAATCATATATACTTTAGTATGTACTTTCTCAACCTTCTATTAATTCTAGTCACTACAATCAAGTTCATAAATTGCTCAATTCTTCTCTCACCCATATTTTTGTAAATACATTTTTCACCTTTTTCTTATAAAAAGGTCTATTCATAGATCTAAGGTCTACTCTACATTTTTCTACTGAAAACAAAGTGAAAGAAATAAGTCACTATGACATATAAGAGTATATAATAACAATGTCTGCCATCAGATATATAAATTTGGAATAGATCTAAAGGTCAATATATATCTTGACTATATAGTATTCAATTATTTACAGCCCTCAATTCATTTCATTGATGATACATTCAAAGTACTATAATATGATTGTATAACTAAAAAATGCAGCCAACATAATTTTATACTGAAAAAAGCTGTCACACTCAAGGAATCCAGGTAGTTCTACACATTATATTGCAAGGTTGATATTTGGGAGAAAATATTGATGAAAGCTTTCAAAATAATAATAATAATTCTGTGCTGGACATTTGTGTAGACACAAAAAAGTTTTATATGATTTGATAACAAGCTGTCGTGCAATTTGATAATAATTAAACTCAAGGGAGTGGATGATATTCTGCAGCTACTTGGACATTAAAATGTAGCTAATCTTAATGGGAAAGACCTGTTTTAAATGTTGATTATTTGCATGCATTAAGGGGAAAAAAGGGGGATGCTCATATAAAAAACCTCCTAAAATTCTGAGAGATTGAAATCCTGATTGCAAATCAGTGTAGGTCTATGTTCTTTGTCTTATCGCTCACAAAATACATTTAAACTTCTTTGTCAGTGTTAATCCAAAGACTACTGAATTCTTTAATCCCCATAGGCTTAATACAGGGACATCTAGTTCCCATAGGGAGGGGATTAGACGTTTAACAAAATAAGATGACACAATAGCCTCCATAACTTCAGGTATGAATCATAGACCATTAATATCAATATTCTAAATTTGAAATTTCTAATTGCTGAATTTGTAAATTGTTCTTGTTGCTGGAATACTAACAATTCAACTACTCAGGAAAGTTAACCCCCCTTTAAAGATTTATTCAAATCAAACTAAATTTATGAAGGATCATCTTCCCGGCTGCAAAATTGATGCAAAAGCAAAACAAGAAAGTTCAAAGTGATACAAGCTGAGATGTAAGTCAGTTTACAGACATGAAGAAACATTTTGCTTCCTTTGATTTGAAATGTTATTAATTAACAGTGTACTCAGCATAATTGTCAAAGATAAACTTAAAACTGGGAGATCAGAGAAATATTATATAGTCTTTTTTGCAATGCTTAAACACAAATCAACTGCATTTTGTTGCATCAGAAAGCTCATAGATCTTGAGAGAAAGTTTTTGAACAAGAAGACAGGTATTGGTTTCAGCATATGGCCATGTTTGTCTTTCTTTCTTTCATAAACAAAATGTATTCTACATAAAAACACATGCAGGCGAGCAGTTTCTCTTCTTGTGCTTCATGTATGTTATAACAGGAATGTTTGAGATCCATAACAGAATAAAAACTAATTCAATATAACATATAAAATAATAAAATCATGAAGAATGTGCTAATATATATATATATATATATATATGTATTTATGAAAATGAAAGAATATCTATCTTTGGGGAAAGAGGGGAGGGGTAGTACATCTAGAATTTACCGAAAGCATGCATGACACATTACCTAACTGGTTTTCATTACATACAAGTTTAAACACACATGTACATATTAAATACAATTGATCTTGGCCATGCAAGGCCGTCCTTATTGAGTAACATATGCTTCATTTGTATAGGAGAAACCATCAAACTCTGTCTGATCCAGGTTCATAATGAACAGTTTGTCAGTCGGAGTCAGGGTCGTCGGTTCCCTCGTAAACTCCTTATCGAAATTGCATAAGTCTCGAGGTCCCCCCTGTACAGTGGGAGGTAAATATGTGAAGAAGAAAAATGGATTGGGGGGGGGGGGGGGCAAAACAAGAATATATTTTAACTGAAATGCACATTTGATGTAAAATATACACACAAAATATATGACTGTATGATGAGGAAGTTGAAATGAAACCAAAAATAAAACCTGAAATCTGTTTCATGAAAACATCCTGTAATTTGTATTACATCTTGTATTACACGTTGTAAACGGTGAATAGTCAAACATGAAAACTTAATGGCTAAAAGAAATGTATAGAGAAAGGCCGTAATAAAAAGCACATCCACAACTAACCATAAATCATATATGTACTTTTTTGTATTTCATACCAAGCAAAACATTTAAAATTAACATTAAGATAGTTAAAAGAACATATATGCATAGTACTATTATGGCCCTGACAATCTCCTTCTGAATGTGTCGATTCGCTATTCATATCTATAATTCTCGATATTCTATATGTACACACATCATAAATGTCTTATAATTATTACACAATTGGAACAAATTTCTCATCACCGGTAACAACCCGTATGACTATCAAAACTTAAATTGCCACTCTGAGATGCAATAAACACAAAATTGAAGACCCAAAATTATCAAATTATCTCACATTTACTTTTTAAGAGGACCCCTAAAGCCACGTATCGGTTTATTACAAATCACAATGGAATGAAGACTTAATTGAAAGAGGAATGTAATACTATTAGTATTGACTAATCTCTATAACTATATAGCAGCACTTATCAAAAGCGTATATACTCTATCAGAGGAGACATCTAGATAGAACACATGTGTTTTCTAGACCTACCATAAATGTTGTTAAACTTCACTACTTAAGACCTATTCCTGGTACCATACATGCTATTTCAGACCTAAAATATGTACCATACCATACATGTATATTTCTGATGGAATGTGGCTCAGTGATCAATACATATATATATATATATATATATATATTTCATTCATTTGGTTGTTAGTTAAGTGGAATGCAGCTAGGTAAATTAACATATTTTTAGTAATTGAATTCATATACAATTACATTACTGCACAAATTAGAAACTCTTTAAAAAAGGGGGGAAAAAGAAGACAAAAAGAAGAAGAAATAATGCCTCTGTAAACTGAATGCTAAAGAGTATTTTACTTAACAGTTTTATATCCCAGTAACATTTCAACTAATAAACTACCACTAGAAATCAAGCACAATAACATATTTAGCGAGAGGAAGCCTTCACACTGCAGGGTTTCAATACATTGCAAATAGAGGATTCGTTTAGGACACACATTATCAAAACATCATTTACAGAAACCTCATGAAAAAGCTACAACAATTTATTCGACATGATTTGAGTAGGAATACAAAAGCAAAGGGATAGCACAAGCTTCTTTACACAGC
Source organism: Strongylocentrotus droebachiensis (assembly GCA_035222895.1). Taxonomy (NCBI): domain Eukaryota; kingdom Metazoa; phylum Echinodermata; class Echinoidea; order Camarodonta; family Strongylocentrotidae; genus Strongylocentrotus; species Strongylocentrotus droebachiensis. The sequence goes on along the minus strand of JAVYIG010001079.1, from coordinate 370,720 downwards.
ATTCAAAAATACCAAAACAGCTGACATCCCTAGAACATCAGAATCATGGGGGAAATTTTCACCTCAGTAAATCTACATAATATACATATTGTTTCATTTCTTGGTGTAAACACAAATTCGGACCACATTCGCTCTTACTTTACTGTGCGAACACAGCTTGATACAGTACCTTAAGAAATACAGACCGTAGCCAAAAATAATCATGAACTTGGTTGTCACCATAAATTTGTTCTTTCTTTCTCCAGAAAGATAAGCGAAACAGCCAAAATATATTTATCAACTAACAGGCTTGATCTTCTACTTTTCCTATCAATATATATAGTTAGCGATCGGGGAAAATTAAGATTTTGAAGGTAAATCCACTTATTCATCAGTACAAAGCACTTTTTGAAACAATGCAACAATTTGAAATATAGACTGATTAGCACCACATGATAAGTTCATGACCTGGAACTGATAATGTTTAATCATTTTAATCATCTGGAAACTAGTGTCCTCATAATGCAATGCTGAGATGACCAAATGAGGTATTTATTACAGATTTTCATTTAATTATTCATCCCTAGATTAAGGAGGTAGGGGAGGGGTGGATTGTTATTTTCTCTAGAAGCTCGCCAGTATTAAACTTAAATGACCTCACTGAAACTCTACGACACTATTCTCAAAATATGACTAATTGACTATAATGCTACATGTAAAATGCATTATACGGAGAGTTGTGAGAAATAATCAGACAAAACATGAAAACAAAGAGAGAGCTCAATAGGTGGGCATCAACATGAATCATATGCTGCTCGTGAAAATTATTACTCTTTCCAACAGAAAAAAATCTAGTACCACATGTTTTCTGAAAGAATTTACACCAACATAAATAAATATATCATTTAATTTCAATAGATCATTGAAATGCCAGTAACGAACTTGGAGAACAAAATGATATGCCAATTCACCATATTTAGGCACTCTTTACTACTTCTACTTCTACTGCCTTCTACGTACACATCAGGTAAAAAATACAAAAAGGAACAGCACATGAACAGACTGGCGACATTTGGGTATGCTAGAAACACAGGCCAGGCAGGCGGCTGTAGGACTGAGCAGCAGCGGTGGTTTCTACAGACAGACTGGCACTAGCTGGCCGCACCACGGACATAGCTATCGAAGAGCTCATTCACGAAGGTAAAACCATGGAATTCTTCCTGAATATTCATGATTATGAGTTTGTCGGTCGGGGTAAGCGCACACGGGATTTTTGTGAAATAGGGGTCAAAGTTTTCAGCAGCTCTGGGGTTTTTCTGCAGTGGGGAAAGGAGGAGAAAACAAGACAAACATAGAAGGAATCTAAGGGTTTGTAATCTAAACAATAAATAACTAATACAACTATATAGGACGATGGAGTGTACAGCCACTACAAGGAATACACGTACACATAGCATCTACAGTACAATAAACAGGTTCACAAACTACATTCATGCATCAATATAATATTAAGTGATAATTCATCCCCTCCCCCCCAAAAAAAAGACAAAAAAGAGAAGACAAAAAAACAGGGTTCCCAGTATTTCGTGACAAGAATCGTTATGATATTCTCCTGATTTTTCCATGGTGGAATTTCAATATTCCATGATCATTAATTTAACCATTTCCAGCCTGAGTTACAATCATATGTTCAACATGAGAGTCTTAAAATGTCTTCTTCTCGTGGAATCAAGACCAAATATAAGAGCCTTATTACTTTCTCCTTGGGCCAATGAAATTCCTTGATTTGAATGATTTTGTTCCCTCAAATTCCTAGAGTTTTCCTTACAACCTCATGTACAGGTATCAAGTGATTCAAACTTGACAACCATTTGAATGTATTTGTGAACCTGTTTATCTACTGCACTGTATAACAACATCACAAAGATTTGCCAATCATGCACAAAGATCACACAAATATCCATTATATGACTGTTATCATGTTTGAGATACCTCAGATGTAACAATTTTTTCATTTTTCTTCCAATTATTCTACCATCATGAGGCTATGGCTGTTACAAAACCTTCCAAACAATTCACAAAATATGGTATCCACATTTTTGTTGTCGCTCAGTCTTTGAATGTACGTCATCTTCGAGCTTGATATATTTTTCATAGTCCAAAGTTAAATTTAACTTTGTATATTGATTCAACTTTAATAGAACACAGATTTTCAGTGTTTGGTCACAGCTGTTTCGAGCTTAGTCATCAAATATGTGATCTCATTTTTTTATTCATTACTATTAACGGATGTCTGTAAAGGATTGGCAATATCTGTACGGTGTGAAAACTTGTAAGTTGAGACACATGGCAATATGGATTGGTCATATTATTTTCATTCTAAATGAGGCTCAAAATGTAGTGTATGTGGTATCAGGGGTAAAATGTATGGATATTAATTGGGAGGGAGGGAGGGAAAGGAGAAGAGAAGCAAAGGAAAAATGAAACACCAAAGAGAGAGGAGAGATAAGCAACATTATTAAGAGGGGGGGGGGGGGAGAGAAGGAGAGGTGGAGAGAGTGACAGAGGGAGAGAGGAAGTGGGAGAGACAGAGAAAGGGGGAGAGGGAGAGGGGGAGAGAGGGAGAGGGGGAGAGAGGGAGAGGAAGAGGGCAAGGGGGAGAGAGGGAGACAGAGAGAGATGGAGAGGGAGGGGGAGGGAGGGGGAGAGAGGGAGGGGGAGAGAGGGAGAGGGGGAGAGAGGGAGAGGGGGAGAGAGGGAGAGAGGGAGAGGGAGAGAGGGAGATAGAGACAGAGAGAGGAGGGGAGGAAGAGAGAAGGGGGAGGGGGGGGGGGGTTAGAAACAGGCAGACAGAGAGAAAGATAAAAAAAAAACTATGCATATACATTGTTTTTGCACATGCATACATACAGACATCCACATGCATATATGAACTATACTTACTCTTCCTGTAGCATAAATAGGCACATGCATCATTCTTAAGGCACTTTTTGTATACCAGTCTATATACAGAATGGTAAAACCGTAACTACCATTCAAAATGTGCCCTTTGCATGCTGCCTACACAAAGTCATGAGTAAAAACCATGAGATACAGGCGCTATCAATGATATAACACTTCAAAACGTGTCACAGAACAATACATGGCAAAGAAGAGGAGTGAAGAAAAAAGGCAATAAAACGTTTGTAGATATCAATGCAAAGAACATGTACAAGTAGAAGATAAACAATCAGGAAAGGGGATAGGTGGGACATTTTGGTTTCAGGAAAAAAGGCAAAAATCTAGAGTAAGAGGAGAGAAATATATGCTGCTACATACATGTAGTACTGATGCCAGAAAATGGACACCATAGACACACAAAAACTGGACAAATCATACGTGAAAAAAATGCTCCAAGAAGTAACAAAAAAAGAATGGTGACCATACCAATGATGGCACATGCATGCACATACATAGAACAAACACGCATATAGAAACTGACACCACAGAATTACTTTAAAAGAACAAATCACCACAAAATCTTCTGCTCTGTATATATGGGATTCTCTGCTGGGATCACATACTCAGAATTTTCGTTTTAAAAGTAATTTCTTTCACAAAAGAGATATTGTAAGTTTCAATACCAAAATTGCACTTTGAATGATCAGGGTGAAGCAATTTGTGAGTAGGCAATCTACACACAAGCATGATAATTGTTACAAACCAAAGTTAAATGAATTTCTATGTGGTCCGTATTAAAGGTATGAAATCAGTTTGGACTCTGTGTTCTTTGATCCTTAACAATTTATTGTTTTGGGGGAAATGCATATTTAGATAATATATACAGATAACTTTTAGGTAATTGGTTCCCTCTTAATGACAATAACATAACTAAAAGACACCATTATTATTATAAGTTCAGTAAGAAGAAGAAGAAAAAAAGTGAAATAGAAAATCATTGGAGAATATGGAGAGGTAAAGATAGAGAAAGAGGGGGGGGGGGGGGGGAGGGAAGGGAAAGGGGCGTTCATATTGACCACTACAACAAAAAAGAACCTACCCCACAGTAATATTCACTGCTAAGAGTCAAAAGGGCTTCAACTTTGATGACATAACGTAATGTGTTAAAGCCCTTCTGTCTTTTAACAGGCAACATGTGAAATAGCAAAGGAACAGACAAAGAAACCAAGCCCACAGTATAAGTTAAAGGGATAGTTGAGTTTTGTTGAAGAGGGCGAAATAACACAAAATATTTTTTTGTGAGATAATGAAAAACCGAGTGTCAAATTTGAAAGAACATACTATTAAATGACAAAAAAAACATCTTTGTTTGATCAAAATCGGTTCAGAGACGGCTGAAATATCCATAAATATAACCATTTGTAATATTTGTGAGGCTCCACATTTGTTCGATAAATTTGAACAAACAAGATAGCGCCTTATACCTTTGATTTCAGCCAATACAAATGTTGGCTTTTTGTTGGCTTTTTGGTGTTGGTTATAAAAACGCACAACCAGCCGGCCTGTGTATTGTTATTATTAATTAATTAATGGTCACCATACAGTATGTTTTTAAAGTGGAGCTGAATTGGGATGATCGAGTTTTAATCTAAATTTCACACATTTTGGTGTCTAAAATTACCTTCATAGCAATTTAAGGTCCTAAAAGGGCACTAGAAATCTCATAAAAAAGAATAAGAGCAATAACCATGCACTTTAGGGCATTTGCGATCTTAAACAAGAACTCAACTATCCCTTTAAGGACCTTTCTGGCTGTCAACAGACAATACAAAAATGACAAGGAAACAAAATACTGGACGGAGGAGAGAAACAGAAAGGGAGCGGGAATACGTACCACTGTCGGCACGAATGGAGGCTGTATTTCTCGGTTGGCCAGCCTCTCCCAGTCGATACGGCGGAAGAACTGATGTTCTCTGATGTCCTGCTCACCCGTTGGTCCGCTTCCTAACCGCTTGCCAGGGTGCTTGGTCAAGAACTAATAAAAAACAACCGCAAATATATCTTCTTTATCTCACAGTACAGTCAAACCTGCTTTAGTAACCATAGAAAGCGACTGTATAGAAAGACCACCTGTCTATAAAGACTTGTCTATAATCGTCACCGTTGAACAATGATTTGCATTGACATATATATTATAGGAACCTGTACACAGAAAGACCACCTGCATATAAAGACAGCTTCTCTTGTATCCTGTGGTGGTCTTTATTTACAGGTTTCACTGTATTGATAACTTTATTGTACTTCACTCACTACTGACCTTGTACAGTAGCTGTATAAATAATGAATGTATCAAAGGAGCCTGTACCTATGAATGGTTTTCAAACCTCACATGTATGCTCTGTGAATCTCCATCATCATGTGATTCAAATTGCTACATCCCAACTTCCTCAAAATTGAAACAAGCTTATGCGATTGTTATTTTTCAGAGGAATTAGAATATAGCCCTCTGGAATTTCATTTTGCTTGAAAGTGTGGACTTTCTCATATATAAGTTGAGAATCATGCTCCTTTTCATTTATTTAAATACAAAGTGTCAGTCAGAATTAAAACAGGAAAAAGCAGCTCTGCTACACATCAAGGCACCTCAAATCTATCCTGTTTCATGCCAACCAACTGCAGAAAGTGTCCCTGGGAGAGGACTTTAAGCTGTCGGTCCCCTGGTTGATTACTTACAAGCCTACACATACTTTCTTAGCAGTCAGGTTAAACAAACAAACCAACCAAATCCAAACCAACAGTCTGATATAGGTGAAAACGATATTACAAAAATGAAACACACACTTGTTTGATTGTTGCTTAAAATCATCCGCTAGTAGGAACCATGGAGACTTACCCCTTTGCACATAGACACTGATTCCTTGGACATTGATTTGGGATACGAGGGTACATGCTCCATGATAGATTGGAACAGCTCATCTTCATCTTCACCATCAAACGGAGGCTAATTAGAAGAAAGAAGAGAAAAGTCGATCACAAATTACTTTAAATCCAGTTGCAATTTCAGGACCACACATGTCTACATTTGAAACAGTGCAAAGAATTCATTTCTTTATATTTGTCAAGTATAATGGAAAAGGAAGCAAATGTTCATAGCTCAAAAATTGATAGAAACGATCGCAAGTAATGGCAGCCATGCTAAAAGCCAGGGTAATAATCAGGAGCGCCAGGAGTGTCAAGTCTGACAGACATGAGCGCTATACAAGAACCCACTATCATTATCATTATTATTATTAAACACAGTGATGCACGTCACAATTTTTTTAAATTTTGAAGCTGGTTCTAAAGACACATAAGCATGGACACCATTTTGGTATTCACCTGATACACTGATGTGATGAATCACTGGTTGTGACCTACAACTGACAGGTCTTATGTAATGCACTGCATGTACCCTCCACCAATTAACTGCCCCATAAGGAAAGCTGATCATTATCATCATCATAACCTTACCTGTCCTGCTAACATTTCATAGAGTAACACTCCAAAGGCCCACCAGTCAACAGCCTTACCATAGGGCTGGTATGCTACAATCTAGCAAGAAAACAAGAAAAAACAAACAACTATTTATAGTGCTTCTCCTTAGCTGTCAAGATGTCCCAAAGACTGTATAAGCCTTCCTTATTGCAAGGCTTTATTCCAATAGTTTCGTGAATTGCAGGGCCACAAAAAAACATGCGAAAATGAGCTGCCGGGAAATACAAGTGCGAACATATTGTAAGTCACCTGTTTCATGAAAACTACTTCTTGCAAAAAGTGTCTGTCTCTCTGTCATCAAATCTGCAAAATAATATGTACACCAAAGTAACAGCTTATTTGTTGTTTTGTTTGTTTTGTTTCATTTACAATTTGCAGCTAAGTAAACATAATTGATATACTTTGTACATTGGATGAATTAGGTCTGTAGTCCGTAGCAAATGTAACAAGAGATAATGTCACATAAGTTGCATGACTCATGCTATAGCGACAGTCGCTCTGTGTCAGTATCCTACACTCTAAGACAGAATCCTTAACTTTAACCCTGGACCAAACACTAAACCTAACCCTACACTTCATCTAAAACCCAACTGCAACCCAGGCCCTATATTTGTGACGAAATAAAGCCTGTAGACATTGTTGCTGGAGCAATATGTCTAAAGCTACGGTCACAAAGGTTCGTATGAACGATGCTTTCGTACAAATCTCCCCGTTTTTTTCCATGGTGTTCCCAAATTTTCATGGTCTGAAAATCGTTCGTACAACGTTCGTAGCAGTTCTTAATGGCATTTGTGACCGAGGCTTTAATAGCACCGTCACAACACCCCCTAAAGTCAAACAGATTCAATTCTGTTTCCTCTTCACCTCGGGTGCAATGTAGTCTGGCGTTCCGCAGAACGTCCTTGTTGTGTCGCCCTCGTTCATATGCTCCTTGCACATGCCAAAGTCTGCAATCTTGATGTGCCCCTCCGCGTCTACTAGCACGTTATCTAGCTTGAGATCTCGGTAGATCACACCCTGCAAATGGAGGTAGAATAGGCCTACTGCTATCTCTGCTGCATAGAACCTGAAGAAAAAAATGAGACGTGAAACAATCCGGTCATGGTATTGATACTAGTAGAGGTATTTGCTAATGGTGTTGGTGTTGAGTGGTGCTGGATTGTATCAGTAATGAGTCTTGATGTTAACGCCGCTATTGGTACTGGAATTGACATTGGAACTAACATTGAAAATAGGTAAGGGTACTGGGGAATGTTTTACAAAGCCTAAGATTGACGTTAAGTTGGACTTAACTATGGCAGGCTGTTCATGCCACTGTTTGCTCTCACTATTTTCTGGCATTGGTCTCTCAAGGGACGTACAAACCGTGGTCACAAATCTACAGAATTTACATTTTTTGATAGTTCATTATTGAAGGAAAAAATATTATGTAAAGATCATAATGGGAGACCAATAGTGAGAGCAACCAGTGGCAGGAGTGGCCTGTCATAGTTAAGTCCAACTTAAAGTTGATCTTAGTCTTTGTGAAACACTCCCCAGATAGAGGATTGAGGCCAGTGCTGTATGTTAATATGTCCCTACCTGATTCCATAAAAACAGACTAAGTTACAGTGGAAAACACTTCGTCTGTCCCTCCCTCCCTCCCTCCCTCTAACCCTCCCTCCCTCCCTCTAACTCTCTCTCTCTTTCCCTCTCACTCTCTCTCTCTTTCCCTCTCTCCTGTGGTGGCCATGCAGGGACTTACACAGCATGCGGCTCCTTGAACTTGCCGACCTTCTGGATCTGGAACATGAGATCTCCGCCGTTGACGAACTCCATGACGAAGAAGAGTCTGTCCATCGTCTGGAAGCAAGAGTGGAGCGCCGTCAGGAAGGCAGGCTTGCTGGGCAGGGCTAGGACCCGCTTCTCTGTCATGGTGCACTCCACGTCGTCATCCTGGATGATGACGTCCTTCTTGAGGATCTTGATGGCGTAGAGCTCGTCCGTACCCTTCTTCTCCGCTAGCATGACCTGAAAAAAAGAAGAGGTCACAGGAGATATCAGTACATAAACAAAAGGGGGGTGTTTCATAAAGCTGTGCGTTAAGTTACGCATGACTTTACGAATGATTTGAATATGAAGAACTAAATGGGATTCTCAAATCCTTTTAATCGCATAAGCTAAAGTTGAAATATGCAGTTGCAGATTAACCTGATCAAATATTAACAAATATTTAAATGCAAAGCGTATTTTTGGCTACAATTTAATTGAGATTATGGGAAATACAGTCACACTTTGTTAAAATGTCAGGAAAAGCTTTGGGCATCCCATTTGGCTCTTCATATTCAAATCATTTGTAAAGTCATTCCTAACTTTACACACAGCTTTATGAAACACCCACCAGGTTCTTTGTGTGAACCATTCACATAGCTAATACATGAGTTGTCTGTAGAGCATCACCTGAGACAGCTATCCGTTTCCTTTTTACCGTGTTAATGATGTAGTCAAGTTCAGACGATAAAGGTTATGCTACAGGTTTATTGATCTTAAATGTTCACTGTCACTGACCTCAATTATTGTCTGCTAGCGTGACCTAGACAAATGAAGGTGTCATAGGAAAACTTATGACACTTTTACAACTTTCTTGTCTGAAGCAATCAGGTAGCTGAAATGAGTTGTCTATAAAACAGCAACCAAGGTTGCTAGGTTTCGTGACAATTTAAATGTTCTATCATGCCCAGAATGACAAAGTTTTTATCATTCACTATCATTAAATTTACTAACCGGGCATCATAAATACTTTTTTATAAGTGCAGAAGGTTCATAGGGTTCAGAAGGTTCATGAAACCCATATTGCCCTTGTAAGGGAATGGAATATTCTGTGCTAATCACATGTTGTAGATGGTATAGTAACAAAATACTGTTTAAACTGGTTGCTGGCGATGCTCCATCCTCCACAAATTTGTTTATAACTGTTGATATTCTATTCCAAATGACATGCAACCATAGGTTCGGTAGATATAATGTCAATACCTATTAATTTTTTTTTAAATGAATCAAATATTGATACCGTAACAATATTCGTTCTTGTATAGCAAACATCCCATTATGATATAATGTCCGTATGCATTTTCAAAGCTTTCTATAAGTGCAACTATAGCTCTGGCAGCCATTATCAGTGCACAGTGCATTTCAAGGAATAATCCTACTAGGTATCCATTTATCTCACCTGGATGGAATGTGGTGAATGTAACTCAACGTCTTACCAAAGGACGTTAGTGCTGTGACAGGGATTTGAACCCCATACCTTGTGATTCCCAGTCCAGAGACTTATCCACTGGACCACAACACTTCTACTATTTTCTTATGTTGAGAAAGAGAACAAAAATGCATTCTTATAGAAGACTACCAATAACCAATTGTACAGTGCGTCCCAGAAAAAACGAAACCGAGAATAATTCAGATACCGCCTGCCAAAAGACTTTTTGGTACTCTCTCTTCAAATTGATTTGAATCACTCATGCGTGAAATATGCATCATATGAGTTACATCAAATGAAAGAGGATCTAAACTTTACAAATATGTGTCATTTATTAATTATAATTGTGATTCAGTTATGATAAAACATGGATGATTCTCGGTTTTGTTTTTTTCTAGGACGCTCTTGTTAGGTCTACTTCAATATTGAGAGTTTATGTAAAGAACTCACCTTGCCGAAGCTCCCTTTGCCGAGCACTGATAGGAAGTTGAAGTCACTTGCTCTAACCAGACCCATACTTGTCATTGAGTTAGAATTCTGGGACTTGGATGCTTCCCGGGTAGGCATCGGTAGTTTCTATGGTAACAAGCAACAAATAAACACAAACAAATAATAAACAGATTCTGTTTTAAAGTTGGTATCCATTTATCTTCCATGTAGTGGCATTGATCCAAATTCAGAATGGGAAGTGGGGTGGGGGAAGGTGCATTAATAAAATGACACATAGTAATAATAATAAATGCTGAGCTCTTGTATAACAAATACTACATCTTTACCAATGTCTTCATGTATTTCTATAGAGCTTTGGTTGATTGCCCAAGCTTCAAGTCTAGCTGTCCTGATGAATGTGAAGGCATTGAAACATTCAAGATATTCCTTCCTACCAATACCCATTTACTTCACCTGGGTTGAGAGTGGCAAATGTACACATGTAGACTTGCTGTCATGCCAGTGTTGTGGCAGGGATTCGGAGTATACATGTAGTTTCACATAACTCTGGGCTTTTGGGGGAACGCAACTGCCCCCTTTCCCCTAAAGTAAGGGTACTGCTTGAATATGCTGTCGTTATGAAGCCAATAATCTCAAGCTCAATGACAAACTGGTTGACACTTTGCAGAAAGAAGTCGTATTCAAAACTCATTGGACTAGCTCAAAAACATCTCCAGAGAAGGATCAATTGTTTTGCAACTTCAGAGAAGGATTAAATAATGAACAAAAAATACCTTACCAATAATTTGCTAAAGTGAACCTGTAAAGTGCCCATAGGCAATGTATTTAATTCCCAGCTATCTACTCTTTTTGATTAGATTTCTTTAGGTCGGTTTGTACACATGGTTAAAATATATAAATTCTGCCACATTCCACTTTGCAATCCAGTGCTTAAAACTGACTCATATGCATGGCTGGAATACCTAATTTATGCCACCTACTACTATGCAATTCATGATTCCGTCAGTTTGATGCACTTATGACCCACAATGTGAACAGCATTCATAATAGGGTGGATTCACAATTAATAGCGCCCCCAAAGGGCAAGCCTTGACAGGCCAATTTTTCAGCTCGCGGTTCCACATCTTTCAACCAGTGCAGAGTTGCAAAATGCTAGCCACCGATCAAAACGACCAAAGTGGTCCTAACTGTGTAAATTCATTCAATGAGATTGATTTTTTTAATATCAATGCAAATTTACATTATGAATTTGGATATCCGAACCCACAAATCAATTATTAAATCTGACTATAAAAAAAATCCCTGATTTTGGACAAAATTCAATACAAATGGTTATTTTGGGCCAAAAATTGACTGCTTAAATTAATGTAGAATACATATCAAGGTGTATGGCAAAGAAATATTAATATAACATTATCTCAACATTTTGACCCATAACCTTTTTGTGATGTTAAATATATATATCTTTTGACCCAGAATACAAATGGTTCTTGATCAGACAGTGCAAAGGTCACTGGAAAATTTGAGTCTGTTTCTGTAGGAGTACAAAGTGCTGTTCGTGTATAAGAGCAATTAAAGTGCAATGCAGAGTGAAATTTGTAATCAATATTTCTATGTAAAAATTCACGCTCTCTTGTCGATTTTTCTACCATTTTCATTTTTTTAAACTACGAAAGAGCAGAAAATACAAATTATTATTGCCAATTTGAGGATGAAAAGTTGATTCATTCAGACCTGTACAAAACTGTTAAGTGCTATGGGATAATATCATGTCAATGCTGTGTGACCAGGTTTCCATGGTGATAACATTTATCCAGATGTTGCCTCTTAAACATGAAATGATGAATGATTTATAGGGTGATGAAGATTTGATAGTGCTAGATCACGATTATATTGAATCTCACTACATGGCTGTGCAATCTATCGGTATATTGTATCTGTATAGACTACTGTAATGTTGTTCTACATGGAACTTGTATGAGCACAGCTATACCTAGCCGTGTCTGTATAGTAGTATAAATGCTCCTATATATTTGCAAATATGAACAAGATATAAAAGAAACATATTTGTTACACATACAAATAAAGCTTTCATAGACTCTCCTTATCTACCTGAATAAGAGTATTAACACAATTAACAATTAACTAAGTATTTCACTTTGAGAGCAAAAATCATGATTGGATGCTATTCAACATTCCACACAATAGACCGAAATTATGTGTGCAATTCTAGCACGTTGAAGGAGCTAATTTCATTTTCCCTGTATGCCAGGTATGCAACAGAGAGAGCAGGAAAAAGAGATATACATATATATATATATATATATATATATATATATATATATATATATATATATATATTTATAGAGAGATAGGAAGAGTGAGTGAGAGAGAGAGAGAGAGAGAGAGAGAGAGAGAGAGAGAGAGCTAAAGTGTGTGAGAGAGAGAGAGGGATAGAGAGTGAGGAGGAGGAGAGAGAAAGGGAGAGTGAGAGGGGGATAGAGCAAAGGTGAGAAAGAGAGGTCGATAGAGGGTGAAAGAGAGTGAGTGAGTGAGAGAGAGAGACAGAGACAGAGACAGAGTGAGAAAGAGATAAAAGGCAATTTAGCTCTGGGGAAGAAATGCAAGAAAAATCTCTAGAGAGAATTTTACTCTCTTTCACGCAGAACATATAAAATGAGCTCCTGTGAACAAACAGTAGTTCTTACACTGCAAAGTAGCAGTAAAAATGCGGAAAAGTATTATTCAATATTTCCATTCTTATTGCCGGTACAGAGGCCTAGATGGCTAAGGTACCGGTGCCTGGTAGAGATTGATGGCATCATTCAGCTTTTCATGGCCAGCAGGAATACAAATAATGTGTAAAGACATCATGTGATGTATTTTTCATGCCTTTTCTTTCCCCAAGGGCCGTTTACCTGGGCCCGAATTCCGCCACATTCTTAATGCCAATACCAGTTTGGCAGGCATGACAAAAATGATTGTTCCATCATATTTCCCAGCAGGCCTCGTTACAAGCACATCAATCAGGAGTCTTTATGCTAAGAACATTTGGTAATACATTATGCACCCCAGCAAGGCCAATTGGATATCCATGCCAAATTTTACGCTTGGCGAACATTACTGTTTCATCTTTAGATGGCTTCTGTGTAATAGAGGGTTATAACACAGTAATGTGCTGGTTTCCTTTTTGGGGCCCCAATAACAAATCACCATCATCAGCAAAGTGGAACTTGCTGCCTCTGTCTTCTTCTTTTTTGTAGGGGGTAGTGTGTAAGTGTTGGGAACATGGTCACTAGGACATATATATATATATATATATATATATATATACTTAGTAACCATTATTCTAGTGGTTTTGAGTCTATCTTTAGATATTTATAATTACAGGGGTGTACCACAAGGCAATGTGCTAGTACCCTTTTTGCAGCTCCATTGATGAACTATAATCATCAACACATTGGGGTTTCTAATCTATTCCAGAAGGAGGGGCCTGTAGGGAGGGATGTTCGGCAATTGATAAAACTCTGGGAATGGACTTAGATTGCGTGATTCACCACTTGGGGATGACATGTTTATCAGTTGACACAGGTAATCAGAAGGCTGCGGGAGTGAATAAATAGGAATGGAGATTGAGGGACACACAGGTAAAATTTGGATAGGTGGCCATTTCAGAGGCAGAGAGTACTGTGGGTAACTTGGAGAGCAACACAATAAGAGGATTACAGACAGCCTTGTATAGATGATGATACAGGCATTTTTAAAGAATAGAAAGAGCAAGACAAAGATGAGTGATGAATGAGAGAGAGAGAGAGAGAGAGAGAGAGAGGGAGAGAGATAAATGAAGAAGTGATGAGAGAGAGAAAAAGAAAAAAGAGAGATATGAAGAGGTGATGAGAAAGAGAGAATGTAGGTGATGAGAGAGAGAGAGAGAGAGAGAATAAGAGATGAAGGTGATGAGAGAGAGAGAGAGAGAGAGAGAGAGAGAGAGAGAGAGAGATGAAGAGGTGATAAGAAAGAGGAGAGAGAGAGAGAGATGAAGGTAGACAGACAATGCAATAAAACATGAAAATCAGTATTGATTTTATTATTTACGATATAAATCTACGTATCTACCTATTCTACTTTGCTATTGTTGCACCTCAACATTGCATCACCGAAACTTAAAACACATCGCCAAATTGCTCATACCCCCCGCCCAATAGCGCCCTCCGTGACCCTTGCGTCCGAGCGCTGCCAACGTAACCTCTTCCTCTTATCACGAGTCCCCTAAAACACCCCTTGGTAATGGCGCTGGGGATGGAGGGAGGGAAAATAGGTAGATACGTAGATTTATATCGTAAATAATAAAATCAATACTGATTTTCATGATTTACATCAATAAATCAACGTATCTACCTATTCTACTTTGCTAAAGACCAGCACAGATTAATGCCGGGTGGTAAAAACCAAGCAAACACATCAAGTTAATGAGAAATAGACGACGAAGCCGCCTTCAGAGAAGCGACCGCAAAGGCTTGTTCGCCCGCGGGCACATCTTTGAGGTAAAAAGCAGTAAAAGAACTTGGAGACTTCCAAAAAGCTGCTCTACAGATATCCCGAACTGAAACTCCGTTGAAAAGAGCCCAAGACGTACTGACACTGCGAGTATCATGAGCACGAGGAGTCCTGCCAGGCGTCAAAGCCTCAGGACCCGCAGCCTTGATAGCCAAGACTAACCACCTGGAGATCGTATCCCGAGATTCCGCCGAATGTGGCTCCCGAGAAACCAGAAAGAGCTGATCCGATTTGCGAAAAGGCTTCGTCTTGTGAAGATACCATTTGAGGGCGCGAACGGGACACCACAGCTTGTCCCCAGAGACCGAAGAAAAATCCGACAAGGGATGGAGCACCACTTCCACCGAATCTGACGTGTCAGACTGATTCTTAGCAATAAAAGAAGCCTTGGGGATCAAACGAACCCCACGTCCTTCCCAGCGGATATGCCCAGGAGCAACCGAAAGGGCATGAAGTGAGCTCCTACGCTGACCAGAAGCGATTGCCATGAGAAAAACCGTCTTGATCGTAGTATGTAGAAGCGTCGCAGAACACAGCGGTTCGAAGGGAGGGCGTACTAAAGCCTCCAAAACCTTGGGTAAACTCCACGCTGGCGTCAGAGGTCTGAAGGAGGGTCTCTTAAGGTAGAAAGACTTCAAAAGAGCCGCTAGCTGAGGAGCAGAAGAAACCGAAGTACCATCGGCAAACCCCGAATGAACAGCAGCTATAGCCGACCGATAACCACGAATCGTCGACAGAGCTCTCCCCTTGTCATACAAAGAGATCAGAAAGTCAGCAATAGAAGGTAAAGACGCCTCTCTAGGGGCGACGCCCACCTCCTCACACCAAGTGTGAAACGCATCTAACCTGGAGTTGTAAACCGTCCTGGTAGACTCTCGTCTACTCTGGACTAGAAATTCTGCAGCACGTTCGGAGAAACCTGACGAACGAGCCCTCTCCCCGATAACCGCCAAGCGGTCAGATGGAGAATTTCCGGACGCTGGTGTAGAATACCGGACAGAGGTTGCGACACCAGATCCGGATGACACGGCAACAACCAGGGAGTCCCCACCAGGAGAGTCAGAAGGTCCTGAAACCACGACCTCGCCGGCCACCAAGGAGCTATGAGAATCACCATCGCTTGATCTTCCCTGATCTTCCTGAGCACACGGGGAATCAATGCGAACGGGGGAAAGGCATAAGCCCTCCACCCCCCCCACGGGATCGCGAAAGCGTCCAGAGCAAAAGCTCCCGGCTCCCGGACTCTCGAGCAAAACCGAGGAAGACGATGGTTGAGCGAAGTTGCGAACAGATCGATGTCGAGAACACCGAACACTTTCACCAGTTGTCTGAAGACAGTCGGAGACAGAGTCCACTCCGAAGGAAGGCACTTGCCTCTGGAGAGAAAGTCCGCTATGATATTCTCCTCGCCTGGGATATGTGATGCAACCGGGAACACCCTCGCCCCCTTGCACCATGCCCAGAGTTGAGAAGCCAACTCGTTCAGAGCCACAGAATGAGTGCCTCCCTGTCTGTTGATGTACGCCATCACCGACACGTTGTCCGTAAGAATCAGAACCGAGCGACCCACCAGACGAGCACGGAAGTGACGAAGCGAAGCAAACACACCCATAAGTTCTAACACATTGATGTGGGGTAGAAAGTCCAGATGACTCCAGTCTCCTGAAATCATCGACCCCTGGCAATGACCCCCCCAACCCACCAGCGACGCGTCCGTGGTGACGGTCACGGAAGGGAGAGGAACTCGGAAAGGTTTTCCCTGAAGAAGGAAGGAACGACGAAGCCAAGGACCTAGAAGACCCTTGATTCTGGACGACAGGGGGATCCACGTCAAAAGAGAACTCACGCTCGGCTGATAAAACTCCAACAGAAGAAGTTGGAAGGGTCTCATCAATAGTCGACAATCTGGAAGAACGTCGACTAGACTGGAGAGATACCCTAGCCACTGCAGCCAACGCTCGGCTTTCACCCGACGCGCACATCTCAGAGACCGAGCAGTCCTGACTATCGTCTCGACCCTGTCGAGACTGGGACGAGCCAGCTGATGACGAATGTCCAGTTGAGCACCTAGGTAAGACGGCGTGCGAGTCGGAACAAACTCTGACTTCTCCCAATTTATGAGAAACCCGAGATCTTGAGTCGTGCTGATCAGAATCTGCATATGATCCAGCAGCAGAGTCTCCGACTTTGCGACCAACAGCCAGTCGTCTAAATAAGCGAAAAGACGAAGGCCCCGACTTCTCAGAAACGCCATGACCGACGCCACAACTCTCGTGAAAATCCGAGGAGCAGGGCGCAAACCGAACGGGAGCGCTCTGTAACGGTAGAATTTGCCCAGGAAGGCAAACCCCAAAAGATCCCGCGACCGCGGATGTATCGGCACATGAAAATAAGCGTCGCGAAGATCCAACGAAACCGCGACGTCTGCGGGATTCAATGAAGGAAGGATGGTTGCCAGATGATCCATCCGGAAATGAACCTTCCCCAAATGAAGGTTGATCCGCTTCATGTTGAGAATCATTCTCAAAGAACCCGAGCGCTTGGGAATTACGAACACCGGTGACAAACAAAGAAACGGGTGATCGTCTACTTCTTCTATTGCCCCTTTCTCTAACAGAGACACGATTTCGGAGGAAATGTGACTCTGAAAAAGAGGGGACATGATCGGAGAGCGGCTCCGGAGGACGCCATTCGGAAGAGGTTCCACAATATCGATGAAGAACCCTTCTCGCACCACCGACAGAACAAATGCGTCGCTGGTGATCTTCTCCCACGCCGGGAGAAATCCCCGGAGCCGCCCGCCTACCTGAGACCCAAGCACTCGGGGGAAGCCATCATCTGGAGAATGACTTCCCACCTCCACGAAAGGGAGCCCGGGAAGATGAATATCCCCCGCGACTACCCCTGGACGACCTGCCCCTAGAGGTCGAACCACGAGATGACGCCCCACGGTAAGAAGAATCACGGTAAGACGAATCTCGAGACGAAGGACGACCACGATCCCGGTATTCCTCCTCGACCGGGTACCAGTCCTGAGGGCGGCCCTTAGACTGGCCGACGTTCTTACGAAAAGAACCCGAACTCTTTGAACTCGTCCTACGAGGTCCGGAGGAAGGAACCGGCCTTTGGACATCGCGAAAAGCAACGGACAGGTCTCGAGCCTGCTTCTCACCATCAATCTCGGCTTGCAGCAGAGTAGAGAAACTATCTCCACAAAGGTGGGGACTATCCACCGGGATCTGCGGAAGCAGTCCTGGAATTTGACGCGGACGAATGCCCAAACTAGTGAGCACAGCTTCCCGACGATGCTTCTCGATGGAATGCGAAGTCACCGCAAGCTGCGAGAAAAGAGTACCCGAAACCTCTCTCATGACCTGCACCAAGATCGAACGATCCTCAACAGTGATATGGAGATCGTCCGCACTAGCCAAAAGCTCCACCAGCATGTCCATCACAACGGACATCCGGAGACCAGAAGCAGTCAAAGAAGAAAGATCAAACAGCAAGTTGTCACTGTTATCAAAAGAACCCTGAGTCCCAAACTTTTTCCCCAAACGACTGGCCACCGCCACCAGTTTGGGGGAAACCCGTTTAGGGTACAAATACGGCTCAGCATCCCGAGGAACGAAGGCGTATTTGTTCACCTGCCGCTTAAGATATGACTTCGAAGACGACAAGTCTTTCGCGGCGTTAACCAATTCCTCTTTATGCAGATCAGGAAGAAACAGTCCCTGATCTGCTGAAGAGTCCGATCTAGAAGATAGGACGCCCCGCCGCCCCGCCGATAACTCCGGGACGACACAAGAATCGGGCACATACTTGTGAAACAAGGCTAACGATTCCGCCGCCAGAGACACTAACGGAGTAGAAATATCATCCCTCGCAGCTGAACCAGACGACTGAGCGATGGAACCAGAGTCCCAACGATCAACCGAGCCCCCCCCTATCTTGACCAGATAAAAAGGAACGATCCCCGCCTAACGGAGCACCCAACGATGCGCGAGGCGGAGAAACAAAAAGAGAGGACCCCGGCGGAATACGACAACTCGAAAACCGCACCGGCGACTGCACAGGAGAAAACGATGCATCCTCGGAAAACTCCGAAAACGACAATTCCGGCGGAGGAGGAGCCACCGACGGAGGGAGAGAAGCCCCCAAAGACGGACCCCGAGGAATCGCAAACGGTTCCGTAGCAACAGAGCGCGGTCTCTTCGACGGAATAACAAAATCCGAGGAAGAACCGGCCACCGCGTCCCGGATACCCCGCCTCTTACGAGAAGAAGCGGTAACAGAAACGGCCGACGAAGAAACGGGACGGATATCCGATAAAAGCCCGACGGAAGGAGCTCCACGCAAACCGAATCGGGAAACCGGAGAGGCGCGATAAGACGAAACCCCAGGATCCGACTCTGCCGCACGGGTATCCGAACCGAAGTCCGGACCCGGCAAAGCCAAAACCGAAGAACCAGCCGGAGACCGGGTCAAGTCCGGGTCCAAGGTCGTTGATGGATTTTCGCACCGTCCAAACAAAAGCCCCGACGGGACAATTGATGGCGGCACAGAACTAAGGTCCGTTCCACCCAGGGTAAGGACCTCTGGGTTTCCGGGCACCGTATTGAGGGGCGACGTATCGCCTTGCTCAACCATTCTCCTGGGCTTCCCTTGCCCGCATAAACGTCCACTGACGTTCGCATCCTTGGGATTTGCGGTGTCACCACCGCGCCCAAGGGGCGTAACTAACGAAGAACCAGAATCCTTTGTCTTCTTTCTCGCAACAGAATTCGACTTCTTCTTAGAGAAACCTGCTAAAAGAAAATTAGAACTGCGAGACATAATTAAACCTGCGGGAAAGAAAGATTAAACAAAGGGTACGAGCAATTATCAAAAAGAATTAAATAAACTACCAGTGACCAAAACACCCCCACCGACTACCCCCGCACGCACCCGAGGCCTCGGAGGAGTGAGGACGGGAAAACGCGAAAGAGGAAACGTGACAATAGTCGGCAAGAAAACGTTCTAGAATACTGATAAATAAATAGAATCACGAAGTGAAAATACTCTCTAACGAAAAGGAAATCGTAGAGAATAAATATAAAAGGCGAAAATGCGAACCAAAAAGCGACTAAAGAGTGAAAAACCCTTCAACTTTTGGGAGCGATTTATAGTGTGACTTATCGTTCGGATGCGAAGAGATAAGAGGAAGAGGTTACGTTGGCAGCGCTCGGACGCAAGGGTCACGGAGGGCGCTATTGGGCGGGGGGTATGAGCAATTTGGCGATGTGTTTTAAGTTTCGGTGATGCAATGTTGAGGTGCAACAATAGCAAAGTAGAATAGGTAGATACGTTGATTTATTGATGTAAATAATAAAGGTAGTTTCACATCTTCATTAGATAAATTGAATTTATTTTCTCTTCAATGAAAGGGAGAAAAAGAAAGGAGAGTGATGAAGAGAGAAACAAGAGTGATGAAGGTAGAAATAAGTGTGGTAAAGAGAGAACTAGAGAGTGAGAGGTGGAGTTCCATGAATTGAACTTGGTGTAGTGAATTATTCCCTTCAGATATCTTGAAAATGAAACTGAAAGAGTAGGAAGATGGCACAGAAAGATGACAGAAGGAAAGAAAGGCAGCTACAAGATGAAAAGAGGGGAATAAATATCAACAGACCCGTAGACAGAAACATAGAGAAAAGGATGGACAGAAATAGAAACTGGCAGAGAGAGAGAGAGAGGGAAGTGGTGAGTGGGGAGATAGACAGACAGTGTGACGACAGAGGCAGATAACTTCACATCATTCTTGCTATGATGGAGCCTACTCACTTTCTCTCCAATTTACATTTTTATTAATGTCTATCACCTTGTGCAAGTATGAATGAACTCAGGCGCATAATTAGAGCCTTTTTGATGATCGAGGGTAAAAATGACCTTGATGCTCTGTGCATTTAGTTTGGAATTATGAATCATTTTGGTCCTTTTAGTATCCTTAAACTTGTAATTGTCTAACACATTATAAGTGCTATGCAGCCCCATCATACTTTCAAATAACACACAAACACACACACAAACACTATCTCTATCTCTCTCTCTCAAATAAAAAAAAAAGAAATCCTTATTTTTTCTTCTTCCACATATTTTTCAATTAATTCCATGTGTTTTTACATTTATGATATTTGTGCAAGCTATATGTAAAGAGGTGTACCTGGCTCCGTTAATTGATTGGATTTAAAATGTACAAGTATGTGATTTCTTAAGTCAAGTGTACCCTGTACAAATAACTAATATATGTGGCATTCATGCATGCTTTTATATTGAGTGCTCTTACCTTAGTTGATCTGTATCTTTGTGGGTGCAATTAAAAACACATCATGTATATGCATGAATGATTCTATACCATTAAGGCCTGTTCAGATATGACACAAGAAAACTGCAGCGTTTTTTTGATGATGACGTCAAGTGTGATACACATTGACACACTTCATATATCTGTATCTTATAACACAGCCCTCAGTGATTTCTCACAAGTCCTTTGTCACACGCAGTTGCAATTCAATTAAATGTTTAAAAATAAACATGGCTTTTTTTTTGGTGTCAGCTTACTGCGCCATATACGAACAAGCCTTTAGGCTGCATCATACATGGATGTGTCGCGTTATTATCTATACTTGTTCATAATGCAGTGTATTATCCGTGCTTCCTTCAATGTAAGTGGTTAATCATTTCATATATAGAAATACAAATTGGTTCAAACGTATATCATACGCATCATACATTGTCTTCTGGGAGCCAGAGGGGTGTTAATGTTATCAATGATGTCAACATGTATGGGTATACATGTACATATGTATACTATGTACATGTATATGCATATAGCTTTTGCCTTTCAAATAACATTTTTGAGCTCCGGAAATCATTGGACCACCTCCATTGGGGATATATATCAAGTGTTTGGTCCATTACTTGTTTAATTCACACTTCCTACACTGTACAAATACATAGGTAAAAATAAGTGTAATAATATGTCTGACAAAGTTTGGGTTTATATCCAGATACAAGCAATTGCTTTCTGCTTTATAAGTTGAGGTAAAAGGTGATTATTTTTAAACAAAACATTACCTATAGTATATTGCCAAGGCATATGATTGACCTCGAGTAGGGCAATATTTTTATCTAGTAATTATGAGTGCATGCCCCTTTAAAGGAGGGGTCCAATAATGAATTCCAGAGAATCTACCAGTGCTGTATCTGTGCTGGTTCTATTCTGACTACTTGATCTTTTACCGACATTTCAGCTTCATCAATAGGGAGAAGGATGGGAGCTTGGATTTTAAGGGCATGCAGAGTAAGGGATCGAACAAAACCCTTCTCACTCTGAGGAAAAAAAATGATAGAAAATTAGTTACAAATATGAACAAGCATTAAAGGTATTACAAAGTTTTGGGAAATTTTGAAAATGGGTGGATAGTGAATCTTTACAATTTTGGTATATTTGGATGCCCCTGTGGATGTATTAAAAGCACTAGAAACTTTAGCCCCTAAAACACTTCTGCTTTCAAGAAAAATTTAATATAAAGATTTACCGGTACTCCTGGTAAATTTTGATAAATTTCAAAAAGCTCCTACGGCCGTACAATGGTAGCTGCGACCATGAAAATCTCAGAATATGTAGTTGTGGTATATAATTTCCGAACAGGAATATCTAATCGGTCGATTTTAGTCAATAAACATTGTTTTATAGGTTAATTAATATCTTGACCTTGAGAGGGAGCAATTCAACATAAAGTGTTTATTATTTACAATTTCATAACTTTAGAGTCGATTTCGACCGCGACAACGATCACTGAATATTGTAGGATTGCATATGCTTCCAATATGTTCATTTGAACCAAATTCATGACCCCATACCAAAACTGTGTATTACCTTTAAACAAATGAAATTTACATTAAGCATCCTACTTAAAAAGAATAAGGCAGATGCAAAGAGGAAGCACTCATTCACTCTGAGGAAAAAAATGATAGAAAATTGAGCACAAATATGAACAAGCATAAAACAAAGCAAAATGAGATTGACAATAAGCTTCCTCAGAGAAGAATGCAGATGCAAAGTCTAAGAGGAAACAATCATTCATTAAAAGCAAAAGCAAGTGAAAACATATATTTTGAAGCCTTTGTAACATAGTAACTGTAACAGTTTAAGCATGCAACATGTGCCAATCACAAATCTTCCGTACAGCAAAAGCTTTGAAATTCACTAATTAAATGCAAAAGGAAATGACAAACAGTGGCAGATCCACCAATATGTTGGCTCTTTTGCTTAATAATTAAATGTCACTGGTGGTCTCATTATTAAAGCAGAAACATACATGTAAATATGTAAAATGAAGTTTTATTTTCTAGTTAAAAACTGAAGGTGTAAAATGTATGAATATCAACATTAATTTTGATTTTAGATCTGTATTTCAGTATATAAGAGAAATATGATATTATATGGAACTCAATATATGAACAAAAAACCGGGAGTGGTTAACAATTAGATTCTGGGAAAATGGGGGAAAAACAATAAATACAAAAAATACAAGCAAAAATGATCATGATAAATCTTAATACAGCAACTAAAAAAAGAAGAAGCTCCCATTAAAACACTTCTGATCTTTAAAAATAAAATACTGCAATCAATAATCAACAAGGGAATGAAACTGAGATTTTAATTCTTTTAATCTGAAACATGAGATGGATAAGAAGCAGCTATCTTGAAACTTGATCTGCTCTTAACTAAAACAAGACATACATATATATATATACACAGTAATTAAAATGATTTATGGTTTTGATTACAGAAAGAGGAGAATCTAACTCAACTTTTTCTGATGAAAACAAAACTGAAAGCACATAAAACTAATAAACAAACATTCTTATTATGGTTTTGATTACAAAAAGAGGAGAATCTAACTCAACTTTTTCTGATAAAAAACAAAACTGGAAGCACATGAAACTAATAAACAAACATTCTTACAGCAGAATTGTTTGTTACTGCACAATGCTAAATTGCACGTACACCCAGGTTTCAATTCATGAAAAACACTAATCACTGAACTTTGTTCCAATTTTATTTAAAAAACTGGAAGCTAATCTCAATGACAGAATTTCATGTTTGGTACATGTTTATGACTGGTTTTGGTGTCCCATTCAAATCACTACAAAGTGTTACACCAAAGTTAATGGTGCTATTTACAAATATGAAGTGATTTGCACAGTCTTGCTAACAATAGGCTTGCCACAATACATGATCCCTAGAGCTATCAAAAAGCAAAATTGAGATGTGATTTGAAAATGGAGTAAAAATAGATGCTTCAAGAGTCTTCATCATTATTCAGATTTTTTCCTACCAATTCCCACGTGGGAAAAAAAACGAAAGTACATAATGTCCCACAGAAACTAATCAGAAGTTTTGCGACATTTCCTGTATAAAGTTATTTCATTGTTATGTCTTCTAGGGTAGCATGCAGGTTAGCATGTATAAAGTTTGGGTTATTAATAAAGACCTGGAAACAAAACTAGGGTCCAATATGATTATTTATTAATACATGTAAAAAAGAACTATTTAAGGACAAGAAGCAAAGACTTTATAGAAAAATACCAATGCAGTAGTGAATATTTGAATTCCTGGAAAGAAAGACAAGAGTTTTTTTTTAAATATGAATGTCAATGCCAATGGTTAAGCTTTTATATCTTTGAAATACGCCTACCAATATAAAGTAAGTAAAAAAGCAAGTAAAAAAGGGGAAGAAAAAAACAAACAGGTAAAAGCCAGTAAAAGTAAGTGAGAATTGTGGCTAATAGATTCCCTCTCTCTTGTGGGTTCTTTGACTGAAAAAAGCTCCATCTTACTTTAACTCAATCTGAAGTCTTTTAAAGCCCCACTGCACTACTTATAGCTACTTGCACCCTCTAAATAGCAAACAATTCCTAATCGGTGCCTGTTGGTCCCCCATGATCCCTTTTTTCTTATGTCTATTGAGAGCTGATTTGATGAGATAACCATTTGTTGGTGAACTTGCAGGGAGGTCTGATCCCTTCTGGCCAAACTAGTACAGACGGGCTTTAATCAATCTAATTTTATGCCTACTCCCTTCTCTGTTTGACTGCCTCTGATAATCCCTACATCCTAATCCGCCTGTCTCCTTGTCCACCGCATCTTCACTCCTACCGGTATAACCACAAACCCCATCCTACTCCGCCCTAATTCATGAATGATTCCCGCCTGAGAAAGGATAATACCCTCATAGATGCCAACACAAGGGATGACAATATACTTCAGCAATTCCATTAACTTAATTTACCAGAGATTTTCTTGATAATTTCAGGAGCTTTACCTACTGAATGATTTTAAGAGGAATAGAGTGCATATTAATTAATAATAATGATAATAATAATAATAATGCAACAATTTAAAGTGCATATCACTGCTGTTGTATCTCTATATGCTTAGGAAGAAAGATACAAAATGGAGAAAAAGGTGCTGAAAATACCTGACTGTAACTCAGTCAAGATGATGTTTAAACAAGCATGTTTTAAGGAGAATTTCAAAGATATAACAAAGTGCAGGGGCAGGAAGTAAACGACCGTTCCCCAAAAAACTTGGTCTGAACAACTGGACATTTCAAGATGTTTTTCTGAGCTGATCTCAGATAATGCAGGAGGGTGCATACTGCCAATAATAATCATTGGCTAAGAACAATCATGAAAAAGGATTTTAACAATGACAAAACTAAGATTAGATGGAAGTTTGACAATGTAAGATAATATGTCATTGCAGAATTGAAGAAACAAATAGAGAAGGGGCTAGAGTAGAAGAGGAAATGTATATCTAAACTGTAATACATTTTTCTGAATAAGGAAAACATGTACAACATATTTTGTCTGTTTTGATATCTAAACTGTTGATCAAACATACAACACTTAAACAAACCCAGCCCTGAGCAGTGAATACACAATGAGCCGAAATCCTGTCGTAGTTTATGAAACCATAATGAACTTTGTTTATATTGACATTATCATGTAGATTTTCATAAAAAAATAAAGAGTAACATAATAAAAAAGCAACAATGTGTATAATATTAATAATAATGATAACAATATATGTATATTTTGCCCAGGGTAGCCTCAGTATTAATATTGCACTCCCTTTTTTGTTACCCCAATAATCCACTGTATCCTTCTCCCGAATGAAAATGAAATTTCACATCATTCATTGAAACTCATGTCCCAGTTGCCCAGGGGCTCCTATGCATTTTAATGTTATCCTGGCAGGATGTCAGCCATTTTGAATGGTTCAATATTACTGGAGCTGCCCTGGATGTGTCGTTTTTTATCAGTTGTTTTTCTTTCCTTCCTCTTGCATCCCCGCCAAGTTTTCGTTAGTTCTCATTCGACTTATTATCAAGTCAAAGCTGCTTTTTGAAACTCCCAGTTTTTGCCTCTTTCTATTCTCTTCAACACTTTCTCTATTTCACTTCCTGCTGTTCAGTAATCATTTATCACAGCTCTTATATTCTCCAACCGTCTTATATTTCTGTCTTTTTAGATTCAAATATCTACAGCAATTCATCATTCATATCACCTTCTACATGTTTATTATCAGATGTTTCCCTTTTAGCTAATCAAATTGTCTTTTATCAGATAAAAGCTCCCCTGAATTGAGTTATCTTTCCTCCTATATGGTTCCTGTTTGCACTCTTCATCTGTCTTTGCTTTTTTTTGAAATTTTATCTGCTGAGAGCAAGAAAGGTGTTAAAGCCCCACTGTACTACTTGTAGCTACCTAATTGCTCCCTCTATATAGCACACAATGCCTAATTGGTGCCTGTTGGTCCCCCTGATCCTCTTTTTCTTACGTTAATTAAGAGCCGAGTTGATGAAATAGTCACCTATCAGTGACCTCGCTGGGTGGTCTAATCCCCCTGGCCAAACTAGTACAGATGGGCTTTAACACAATGATGAGAGATACAAGTTAATGTGACTCACATGATGATTAAATGTCTCTAACCTTGTACCAACTCTGAACCTATTCCTCCTATCCATTTATCTCTCTCTCCCCCTCTCTCTCTCTCTCTCTCTCTCTTTTTCTCTCCCTCTCCCTCTCTCTCTCTCTCACACACACAGTCAGAGATGCCAACCTCCAGAACAGAAAATCAGTAATCATTAGGCTCAAAATCAGTAATTTGGGGAATAAATCAGTAATTTCCTATGCGGCGTCATGAATCTAAAAAGAATGGCAGGCGGACGCATGCGCACATGATTATCTGAAATTTTTTGTGATTTTACTCCCACAAAGTTGCTAAATATTGAATTTCAGTTCATCACAACACATAAGTTTTCAATGAAAAATTGGCTTCTATTAAGAGAATAATTGATACTTTTCCATCTTTCTCATGGATGGCCACCATAATGCACAGCACTTGCTACGATAGATCCCTATGCGCAAAAAAAAAAAAAAAAAAAAAAAAAAAATTGTAATCCATAATTTTTAGACAACATTCCGTACTGCCGTAATGGTCGTTAATTTTCGTACCAATTACGGGAAATCCGTACTGGTTGGCATCTCTGCACAGTGCAAGAAGGGCATTAGCTCTGTATTGAAAGCTATCAAACCGGTAAGTAGTTAATGGCATCCTGACTCACCGCAGATGCCTTAGTGTCTTTTTACCTTGCAGCGACACTTGACCCGACCCGACCCGACCCAGCCCGACCCGACCCTCCTCTCTCTCTCTCTCTCTCTCTCTCATATGTTCCTGTATATAATGGTGATCATGATCTTGCCTTTCTACAAATTTTGTCTGCTGAGTGCAAGAAGGGCATCTGTTATTAAAAGCTACCAAACCGGTAAGTAGTTAATGGCCTCCTGTCTCACCGCAGATACCTCAATGCCTTTTTACCTTGCATCGACTCTTGACCCTCCCCTCCCCTCCCTTTTCTGTCTGTCTCTCTCTTTCTCTCTCTCTCTCTCTCTCTGTCTTGCTCTCTCACTATATCTGTCTCTCTCACTTTCTCTCCTGAAAATAACTATAGCATATAAGGAAGTAAAGTGTTTACATGGCTCAATTTAGATAGCTCTATGATTATAGGCCAAGTTAAATTTGTCACAATTTATTTTCCCCCTCCTCTCTACTTCTGGTAATTTCTCTCTTTTCTTATTTGTCTCAACAAATCTATTAGTCTGTCTCTTGCTCAATATCTTCATGTCTCTGTCTCTACATCTGTTATCTAGAAAACTTTATTTGCTGTTGGAAATACCTCATTTCATGTTTAGAGTAAGAAAGGAGTGCACTCTGTTTCAAACGGATAAACATATGAACTTTAGGCCATATGGTGCTTTATTCAGACTTTTCATAACGACGCACTTATCCTTATCGTAAAGTCAATTCTGTGTCAGTGAACTGCAAGTAAATTACCTCTACTGCCTTGATTTATATATCTGACTGGCTACATTCTATGCACGCTGACATATTTCATTGCTCCTTTTCTTATTTCCATGCTTTCTAAACTAGATCACTGAAAATCATTTCATTCACTGCTAGATTAATTTCTAGCCATACCATGCAAAATCTCAATGCAACATTCATTTCTACCAATGCCAAGCAAAATGTCTCTCAAAGCTACCAATGCCATTCAAACAACTTTTTTATTCTCATTGATATTTGGAATCTCGAATGCCGAGCCTTTCTAAACATCATCTCAAATACATCCATCTTCTCCTTTTATCAGCTTCATTCACATCCAAATCTCTCAAACATGAGATGCAGATGGTGACATTTTCAACGTCTACCTCCCTCCTCAAAATTCATAGAATTTCGGCTTCAAATCATTGGAACAGGAGCTTATGCTAAACCCCCAGATATATTTCTCTTTCATTATCTTAGATGAAAGCTTTGATAAACCTTTAATATCAATGCATGATAAGAGACTCCAACCGGCTTAGATTTCTTCTACTTATATCTGGAGACATTTTCATTTAAATTTTATTGGTGATTCTTCAACGACAATGATTGCAGACTCTAGTCTGACTCCCTTCTCTTCATAAAAGATAATCCTGTAGGGTGACTGCCACATTTTATCACATGTCGCAGGATTCATTAAAAGAAAGTTATAGAAGATCTTCAATATTAAAGGAAAAGAAGATATCTCTAAGTGACATTCATTGTTAATCTAGCTGTATAATATAATAATACAAACATATGCCGTTCTTGTATAGCACATATCCCATTACGATATAACATCTCTACGTGCGTCCAAGGACTTTGGATATTATTACTCCGCCTCTAGCTCTGGCAAACGTAGCGCTCAGTGCATTCAATGAATCAATCTACCCGCTGCCCACTTACTAAACCTGGGTCGAGAGTGGCAAATGCTGATTGATGTCTTGCCAAAGTACATTATGCAGAGAAATAATGACATTTAGCAATTTAAAAACACTAGATGTATGAAAAACATGACTGGCATGAAAACTGCAACAACAAGCAACTCTACAGCTCTAGTAAACTGTATTTCAATGTAGCTCACTGTTTGTTAGAAAAAAGGGTAATGCCTTGGATTTAAAGATGATATCCCTGGTTTTTAGAGATTCTCTGATCACCTTTTGATTCTATTTGCAACAGGTTTATTAGACAGAAACCTTTTTAAAGTGCACCAATCCCCAATAATTTGTTTCAAACGTGAGAAGTTCAATGTAGTAATTAAATCATGAGCTTCAAATATTATTTATGTACAGTGATGGCTTTACAGGTTCCTTGGAGAGATGGGCCATTTCAATTCTTCTTCATCATCTCTGAATGCCTTGTCAGAGTCTGATGTTGGTGACCAAGCATCTGAAACCTTTCCAACCCTGAGCCCCCCCCCCCCCCCATTGGACTACCCCCGGACCATTCGCATCTGGAATCAACTACCAGCCACTGCAGTTACTGCCCCAACAGTTGCTGCTCTCCAGATCTATGACCACCCTCCCTGTCATCAGAGGGTTGGAACCTCCTGTAGGTTCCAGAATGCTGTAAACCATATAGCAGCATGATTTTTTACTACCTTCACTTGCTGTCACAACACGTCCCATCCCAGTATAGCTTGGTAAAGCTGCTTCAGGGATTACCTCATCAAGTATCAAGTATCAAGTTTAATCAAAGCATGGACCTACCTTTATAGTAGAGGTGAGTTCCTCGATGGATTCCGTCTCAGCGATTGCCGGCACATTGTAGTATTCACCTTCCTCCTGGCCGAGGAGCTTGTACCAGCCGTCGACACCGGACTTCATCAGCTCCGAGATGCCAAAGGAGAGGGCACCCATGAAGTCGTTGCGGGTGGCCCGGTCCCAGTCCCAGACCTCAACCAGAAGCCTGCGGTTCCTGTCCGACTCTTCCAAGGTACTGCAGAAAAGGATAAAGTTTGTTGCATCAAGTACACTATTGTTGATATGGGGTATTGAAGGCAAATAACACATGGTGAGGTACATCATATACTATCCACTCCCATTCAGAGAGTGCCAATACATATGTGCAATTGCAGATTCAAAGGGGACAGAACGTCAACCATCCAGACAGTCTTCAAAGATCTGGGCCTGTTTCATAAAACTTGTTACCAATTAACAGGTTCCAATAAATGTTATAAGCTACTGAAATTGTTGCATTTGATTGGCTGAGAGCAAATTTGTCATAGAAATTTAGCATTTGTTCTAGATGACAAGTTTTATGAAGTGGGGCCTGGTCACTAGACCAAGAGTAATGACTGACCATTGGTCAGAAAAATGCACAAATCATCTGGTGATAGCAAGATGGGTGTTATCCCATTCATCTTTACATAGAGTTAACTCTTTATACGACACACAAGTAATCTCCCTGTGCCACATTGTCATGGGATAGATATATCAAAGACTTCAAGATTATTCAACTGTTTCCTATGCAAGATTAATCAATGCCAGTATTATCATGGAGAAAATCAAGACCAGAAATGTGTAATTTTACAAAGATATTGAGTTGCACAAAACAATTTATTTGTCAACTGGTGCCTATTATTTTGTGCAAAACTGCACTTGTGGCAAACAAGCAGCTGTGCAGAGAGGTGAAGAAAGCAACCAAAGTTTTAATCCTCCTCTGGCTCTCAGCCCAATGAAATTAGCCCTATAAAACAGAACTCCAAGGTGCAACAATTTCTCAGTGCTTCACACTGTAATATGTTCAAACAAATAAATGTCATATTCTGCTAACCTTAAACTTGATATCTACAAAGGCAAAAAAAAATGAGACCAGCACATTATAAAATAACCATGACATGAGAAAACTGGTTCATTATCTTGGGATAAGACACAAAAAGATGGAAATAAAGATAGATTTAATCAAAGCACAGATGTTAAGGATAAGGAATACAATCAATTACTTTGTTATGTGTAGCTGAAATCACATAACTTTAAAAGGGACTGAAATTGGAAACACACACTGATATAGAATACAATGGATTACTTCATTATGGATAGTTATCCTATTCTACCCACTGGGGATCTGACTAACGATGATGGATTTGGTCATGCAATAGTCTCTGGAAAAATCTTGGACGTGGACAGCGTAAATTGCCTCCAGAGTAACTCATCTGTATAGCAGGCAAGGGGCTTGATTGGCTTTTATACAACCCTTGGGTCATCCTACCTCATTTGCATAATGACCCTTCAATATTCTTGCCAGAGAGAAGGGTGGTACGTGTGGAATATAAATCATGACAAATTAGAAATGAAAACAAAAATCAGGAGGAGGAGGATCGAGAGAAAGAGAGGGCATGAATTCTGTTCTTGCTTCCTTCTATAGTTACTGATGTGAAAGATGGATGCTTTATAACAAAGAATGATGCATTAATCATTTAATAACGTTTGGATTAAAAAATATATATAATAAAAAGGCAAGTAGAATGAAATTGAGGTCCCTCATATAATCACTATATAATACATTTTACATCATTTGAAAATTGACTGAGCAATGTAGATATGAACAAAAATCACCCCTTTTCTCTGCCTGATTGTATACTTGATTGAGTGTAAACTATAAATTTGTTATGCACAATTACACACAGGTAATGCGTTAAGTTCTACACGTTCAAAATACTTGTTAGTTAATGAGATACATGGATGAGTTCTGGGTTAGGCGAAAATAATTTGTGAGCTTTTTTGTTTTCTTTTAACTCTTACACTGCCATGAGACTGCTAGCGCGCTATTGTTATAGTGCCATGTGCACGCGAGCGTGCTATCGATTGAAAGCCACGTTCATGCTAGCGAGCCACCGCTACGGTGCTTCGTGCGCGCTAGCGCGCAGATGTAATAACAGTTATTGTTCATGCCCATTGCACCGTTTTGAGTGCTTTTGCAGCGCTATTGAAAGTACCGTCGCGTGCATCAGATTATCGGCTTTGGATTACGCGTCTTTGTATACAACAGTCAGATTGGATTTTCTCGAGTAATTTAGATATTTGTTTTTGATATCATATATCATCATTATGCCTCCCCATCGCATTGGATTGGTTCGACAACTCACTGATAGTGCTTATTTACTTCAGCAAAATTACAAATTCATGAAATGATATTGGTATCAATAGAAAAAGGGTGAAATTTCCTACAACTCTCATGTACAATGTTTGTTTATACAACATACGAATGAGAAGTTATAGTGGATCAAACATAGTAAAGATTTTAAAAACACGCACTTGAACCAACCCTAAAATTAACTTGGCACGCAGGGGCTTTGTTGCTGGCACAATAGAGATTAGCACTGTGGCACTGGGTGCATTGTATGGGTGGCAGCTTAAGAGTTAAATGTTAGTATGGAAGAATATCATAAAAAAACAAAGTCCCCCCAAAAGATGGCTCTTACATGCCCTCATATTAAAAATAAGACAATAAGTTGCTGAAGCCTCGGTATCACACTTTCATGCCACACATTTGTATAGTCCCTCATACACATATCTGTGTACAGTGCATGCGACATTCAGCAAGGCTGAGCCAATTTTCTATTCATTTTGATGATTAAAAAACCTCACAGTATACGATAATTCCAATGTGCTACATAATAACCAACATTTATGAACTGCTGCTAGTATCAAACTTTATCTTGAAGGCACCACTCAAATTATAAAAAGACCTGGCGTAACATGGTTCAAAGAACTACTGTTTAAAATAAACTCAATAGTCCTGGTGAAAAAATAAAGTAATAACAATTGCAAGTAAATGCCTGGAAGATATACCATCAAGACCACAAGGTTATTGTCTATTGTGCTGAACAAGAATTGTACCATTTGTCTATATCACTCTAAAACTATTGGTCCTAGAAGGTATGTCTTCATCAGCTTGAGATTGCCAAATAGCCCGCTATTTCTGATTTGGGAAATAAGCCTGAAGTTACAAATCGCGTCTTCATCAGCTCGAGACTCGACCTCGAAACTCGGAACTCAAACTCAAGAAATTAGCTCAAGATATTTTGTTCAGTATTCGCGCAGAGTGTGAGTCTTTGGGCTGATAAAGACGCACTGGACAACAAGCGGGATATTTTGCAAACTAGCCCAAGATACCTTGGGATAATTATCTTGACCAAATATCCTGCTAATTGCAACTGCGAGCTGATGAAAACGCAAATTAGCTGGATAATTTGCGATTGGGATAGTTAAAATAGCGGGTTACTTGGCAATCTCGAGCTGATGAGGACAGGCCTACAGAAAAAGGTTAAAAGTGACTTACAACTCAAAAGATTCTCCCCAGGTTGGGTTTAGATTTCCCTTGATGGTCTTCGTCTTCTTCTTAGTCTGATTCTTCTGATCGGGAATGAGTTTGAGCTTCACAAAGGGATCTGACAGACCGTTGGGGTCCATTGGAATTAGGTTCTTGGCTTCCTCAACTGTAGAAAAAGAGAGGGTAAAGGAATACAGAAGATGAAAGAATTATACATATTTTTGTAAGACAGATTCTGTTCAATACAAACATATATACATGTGAAACTTTCTAGCAACTTTTGGATGAAGGGTTGACCCCACAAAGGGTTGACCCCACACAATTAACCTGCATTATACTGAAGTCTCCCATTCCATTAAGTCACACCAACAAGGCCAACACCAGGCCGACACCAGACCAACACCAGACCGACACCAGACCGAGCCAATAATTGGTCAGTTAGGAGACAGTGTGATAGAGGTATCAATACAGGAACCACCCGGTTGGTTGTAAGCTGGTTTTAATCAAAGCAGACAAATGAGAGGAACAGGTCAGTGAGAGTTTGAGCAAAACCTGATGCAAAATAAGAAAGTTATGAATTGTTAAAAGTTGCGATCCATCAAACGCCACTTAGCAACTCTGTGACGTATTCTGCCAGGTCCCTCCTTTTGGCTCTGTACTAACAAAATCAGAAATGTCTGTTATTGCCCTAAAGAAAAGATCAGTTTTGGCAAAGATATCAGTTTTGGTTTCCCTATGTACAGCTACATTGAAAAGGTGATATAAAAGTGGTTTGTAGCTAATTATTACTGAAAAAGGATCATTACACATCTTTTTAATTAACTGTTAATCTAAGCATATCAGGAGCTCTTGTAGCACAGTAGAATATATACTTAATGTTGGATAGTTTCTGCGCTCTATAAATGTATAATTATTATTATTATTATTACTTGCAGCTCTAATGATAAACGATGGTGTCATTAATAAATGCCTAATGTCTGTGCCAAACTTCAAATATGACAACTGTATCAACCCACACAATCAGTAAACTTGGTACATAAAGGGTCAATGGACTGGAACACAATGCAGTTTTAAGTTGAAATGTGTTTGTAAACACAGGTAGAAACAAAATGAAACATGAAGGCTCATTTTTAGATCCTTCCTAAAAAATTTCTATACAGAAAAAAACTCAAGCTAAGTCACATTTATTTCTAAAAGATCAGTTTTGGCAAAGACATCTAATTGTTTTGGGTTCCCTGTGTATTGGTAAGTGTGAAAAAGGTGATATAAAAGTGATGTATGGCTAATTATGACTGGTAGGATCATTACTTGAAGCTTAAATGATAAACAATGGTATCATTAATTACTGTCAGACTATAGTCCATGCCAATATATGAACATGGCATCTGTATCAGCCCATACAGCTGTGTGCCAATACACAAACTTTGTACATAAAGTTGCAGTTTTAAGTTTAAATGTGTCGTTAAAATGCAAATAAATGCAAATAGAAACAGAACAAAACACGAAGGCTCATTTTTCAGACCCTTTCTAAAAAAGTCACAGCAAGAAATCATTTTTCAAAGATAAGTTGCTTCCTTGTTGTCACCTTTTTGTCACTTTTTCCACCACAGCATTGACCTCTTTAAGCTGCTGGTCACACTGAAGCATCAATAGACAACTTGGGTTCATTCATGAAACAATACACAGGTACAGGAGTCATATGTCACATAAATATCCTGCCTCTGCAACTTTGGCTCAATAAACCTTCAAAAATATGACCCATTGTCTGCATTTTCAACTAATTTCTTGTTACCGGTACTTACAATAGGCTTTGAGACACAAATTAGGCATTGTATTCTTTGAAAAGTTGGCTAAATAAATGTGAAAAACCTGAACATCTTACTTTGCAAAGTCTATTCAATGAACCTTAAATTAAGGCTTTTTTTCTTCATATTTCAGACATTTTATTCACACATACAGAGCAAATTTGAGACAAAATTTTAATAATTATGGTATTGTTTAAATCAGGAAGTTTTTGGTCCCCAGGATAAGATTTATATCTATATTTATATCGTCCTATATTTGAACTTGACTTAAGAAAAAAATAATCCTTGATATCAAGACACTTGGAATCTGTAGTAATTTCCCGGTCAGGAAGGAAGCACTTCAAATAGCTTTCCTGTTCTGGCTTTCCGGTTCTGGGTAACCCTTGGCAATAATGAGCATTTACTCTCCACTGCTTGAATTTCTATCGACTTATTTGACATTCACACTCAAATCAGGTTTTGGCTTCAAGCATTTCGGAAGTTAAATTGCCCAAATCACCCATACAGGTACTGCCCCACATCAAGTATTCGTTTGAGCCACATCTATTATTGCTATGTAATATCTTTCTACATGTACTATGGAATTTTATTTTAACTGTTCTGTATAGATGTTATGCTTTTTGATGTAAATATGTTCATAATTATTTAGGGCCCCATGGAAGACTACTACTTATTGGTGAATGGGCTACCCTGACAAAAGATTAGGAGAAACAAAATACAGAGGCAATTTCTTATTTCACTAAGGTGAAAGTTAGCAAGTTAATAAACAGATATCAAATATATCAACTTGTTTATCTGTTGCAGTCTCTTTTCCTCTATTTGATACTTCAACTCTTATCAACAACTTGGTTTTGGTTTCGGATTCAATGTACAATTTCCTAATTTGGAAATGATTTGGAAACTACCGTATTGTAATACTATAGCGTAAATATTGTAAGAGGGACCTGGAAAAAAAATGTGAGATCCACATGACCACAAGAAATAAAGAGGGAAAAAAAGGAAGAAAAGAAAATGCTGAGGTACTGAATGATATTTTATCACTTCATTAACATTTCACTGCACAATATTTGTCCCTGGATAAATATTCCTTTTCATATTATTTGTTATTGTGAAAGACAAATAAAGAGAGACAGTGACGTAGAGGAGCAAGAAGACATTCCCCTGCTGAGAGCAACAAAGATGTTAACTTATAATATAAAAGTATCAGTTAAAGACCTTTTGGCTCTGAGCAGAAGAGGGGTATTGAAAGAGTAAAGAAGAGAGAGAGAGAGAGAGAGAAAGAAACACACACAAACACAAAAAGAAAACACAACAGAGAAATGTAGAGAGAGAGGGGTGCAGGGGAGAGAAAGAAACAGAGAGATGTATTAATAGACTGATGCAGAGAGAGAGAGAGAGATAGATAAATACAGAGAGAGTGAAAGAAATAGAGAGAGAGAGAGAGATAGGGGCAAGTATGGGAGAGAGAGAGAGAGGGAGTGAGGGGAAACGGAAGGGGGAGGCACTATCTTGATTCATGACAATACCATTTTAACAACTCCCTCAACAATTATTAGCTACGTACTACTGGCATAAAAATCCATCAATTTGGAAACTCATACATAATCTGCCTGAGAAAAAAGTATTATATCTTAAACCCTAGAAAGAATTTATTCGATAATAGATCAATGAAAACAATCCATTTTTGTTCATATTCATATCAGGGATTTACAGTCCTGTATTTCAAGGGGAGGCCCTCAGACGATGCTTTTTCCCTGATTAAAATGTACAATCCATCTTGACAAGAACTTTCAAAGAGGTGGTAATAGTCTTGAAGGTATTAGTCAATAGATCTCGGCATCCTGCCCGGTCATCAACCCGAGAATGATATTCAAACCTGTTGATACCTTTGCTTCCTAGGGTAGAGAAACCAAGTGGCATTGCAACATTAGCAAGCTCATGAAAGAGTAGTTATAACTGACAGGGTTTTTTTCCTTTCAGATTCAAAGATTTCAAAAATTAATCCTTGATGATTATCTTTTTAATATTAACCCAACGAAAGTCAGAAAGATGTAAGAACTGCCAAGAATAACCCAATAATACAACTACTAGATGAAAAGTGCCACCTGACTGCGATGTTTAACAAATTGCGATGTTGAACAGATAAGATTAGATTCTGTCTGCCATATACTATATAGGCTTCGTCTCACTCCTGGTGTATTTCAAAGTTTCATTGGATCCAGATAATGAAAGGAAATTGGATCAATATCAGTCAGAATCTGTTGTAACATTCATCTTCATTGCATCTAATTCATGGTATGGATACTTTAATTGGATAATGAATGATGCATAATGTATGTTAAGGTATATGAATACACAAGTACGGTTGGGGCCTTCAAATAGGCAGAAACGTCTCAAGAAGCTTCATAGAAGAGTACTGTATCAGTGCCATTCAACATGAGGGTATACTAGAGAATATCATCTAGTCAGCTGGAAAGGATCTTGGGTGGGGGTCACAGGGGTGTTGACCACACCCTTTGTTTGTTGGCTGAGATTTGGAGTACTGGGCCCATTTTAGTGCTTGATAATATATATATTGCTTGTCAGACTTTTAGGCTGACCCACCGCATCCAAAGGGGCAGATCCTAGGGGGTCACAGGGGTGTTGATCGCCCTTATATGTTTGTTTGTCAGAGATTTTATACTGGATAACATTTTGTTGGCTCGTCAAGACTTATAGAGAAGGGACGCCCCCCCCCCCCTCCCCTCCCCATTTACAAAATCCTGTATCGACCTCCTTGTGAGGTTATCAAATACCTTTAATACAGAATTATTCTACAGCTATCCTAAAGCAAAAATGTGATTGGGGATACTCCTTGCTTGGATCCTCTTCACATCCTCTCCACTGTTCCCCCCTAATTAATCCGGCCATGGATGAATGCTGATATGGTATCATATTGGTCATGGTACATTTCTTTGCCTGATATGGCATGGTATAGGTTCATCACTCATGCATTCTAACATGAATGGGGAGGGGGGATTGGTAGGGAAAGAGGGGTAAAGAGGTGTGAAGAGAAGAGGTGAAGGAGGAGGGGTAGGGAGAGAGAGTTGACAGTAAACGACAAAGGAAGGGGGGGGCACAAGTAATGGACCTGTTAC
This sequence comes from Strongylocentrotus droebachiensis, assembly GCA_035222895.1. Lineage (NCBI taxonomy): Eukaryota > Metazoa > Echinodermata > Echinoidea > Camarodonta > Strongylocentrotidae > Strongylocentrotus > Strongylocentrotus droebachiensis. The sequence goes on along the minus strand of JAVYIG010001079.1, from coordinate 332,338 downwards.
AATATCACACACATTTTTAAAATCTAATGTCCTGTTAAGGTCTTTGATGTTGATTAATATGACTTTCTTGTAGTCTGTTTTGTATTTCAACTGATGATAATCTCACAACCTGATTTGAGTTAGCAAGGTTAGAGAGAGAGAGAGAGAGAGAGAGAGAGAGAGAGGAGGTTGGGGTAGGAAGATTTGGGTTAAATAGGGTGGTGAAGACAAATACAAGACATCACTCACACAATATTCTGGATGGGAAAGGGGTATAAGATGACAGAAGGTTAAGGGTGAAAAGGAGGAACAATAAAATCTAGCTAAGCATGCATATAAATGCTATGCCAACCCTTTCTTGAAACGAATTCACACACCACACAGCAACATCCCTCCACAAGCAACCTAGCTCCACGTATGATTCTGAATTCACACTTCTCCCCAGATACAAAGTCACACAAATTTCACATTTTGAACCAAAGTGTTGAATAAAACATCAATTTCGGAGCAAGAATCAACTCTTTCTGCATATTTTTGCCTACTAAGACCCTCTGAATGCATCATCGGTAGTACTTTTTTTGAAAGCTCCTCAATCAAGATTGCTAAATATAGAATGTGAGTGGAGAAATAAGACCTTCTGCTAGAGCTGTTTGCATAGTCTACACTGCATGGGCAGGGCATTATCAGATACCTAGAAAGGAACAGTTTAAACTAGATGTCAGGAAGGTATTGGATATATTGAAGGTTTGTGTCTGAATTCAGAGGCGTATCCGGTGCAGGATGTACCAGAGTATCCATATGTCCCCCTCCCCCCAATTTACAGGTGTAGACAAGGTGAAAGATGAGGTTATTTTTAGTGGTATTGTATTTTAACTATGCCTCTTATAAGAGGAGAATACCTGAATTAAAAAAAAATATATATATATATATATATTCAGGGGAAGAAATCCCCTACTGGGCCCTGCAGCACATGCAGTAAAAAAAATATTTCATCCTCTCCCCCATTCATCAATTTCTGGGTATGCCATTGGTAGCTTATTCTGTTATAAATGCAATGCATCATAAGGTTTATGATGCCAGTTATATATGATAATCATCATAAATCATATGATATTTAAAACCTGTAGCAAATAGAAATAATCTTGTACCCATCCTGGATTGTAGATCCATATGACTATGATGCTGGTCACTAGCTATTTGCATCAGCTCCACTTAAAGCCTCTTTAAAGTGTTGGGAGCCCCAAGTTCGCCAACAATTTGATGGCAAAATTTCACTTAAATTGTATCATATGTGAAAGAGGATGTATTTTAAGACACACTTCTGCAAAGATCCCCCCTCTCCCCCCCCCCAAAAAAAAAAGTGTTTTAAGACAAACATTGATAAAAGAATAAACAATTTGGGTTTTCTGTTGTACGCAGAAAACCTAAATTTTGAATTCTTTCATCAATATTCAACTTCAAACACATTTTCTTTTATATTATGAGACAATTTAAGTAAAACTTTGCCATCAAATTTTTGGCGCTCCCAACACTTTAGAGGGGCTTTAAGCCCATGGGCTTACAGTAGTTTTTACATTCCTTTATCTGTAAAATGACATTTTATTTAATCCTGAATTCAATTTTTTTTTTAATTTTCTCCGTCGTTTCTGTAAGTTTGCCCTTATTTCATACCCACCATAAATTGTTCATGGCTCCAATGTTTTCAATCATAATGATTAAATAGATAATAAATATCACTACAGATCATTAATAGCATTATCATATCCATACGAAGCAGAAAACCCATTTCCTTCTTCGTTCTTCAGTTACTAGTATTAAAACAGACTCAGCACACACACATACAAAAGACAATTCAAAATGCGATACTTATAACATACATGTCACTGCCTATGCACTCACAGAAATGTTCAAATATTTCATTTTCATCTGTATCCTGCTAGCACTGTTTGATCGCACAACGTTTGATCATGATGATAAACAATCCACTATTGACATTAGCTCTCCCCAGAAGAGCTCAGCCAAAGATCTTGTTATTATTTTCAATGTGTCTGAATTTAGCTTGCTCAGACTGGTTACCCCCTCTATAAACAGTGTCTCCCATTAAGAGTGTTTATTTGTGGTCTGCATCCAATGAAGAGAGGAGATAGAGCACCATTCTGGCCTGAAGGGGGGAAGGTTGTTAGAAAGAAATATGGATGAAGAGAGAAGAGGGGCAGGAATGAGAGAGGGAGAGAGAGGGAGGGAGAGAAAAAGAAAAAGAGAGGGGAGAGCAAGAAAGGAGTGATCATGCTTGAGAGAAAAAGAAAGAAAGATATATATAGAGAGAAAGAAAGATAGATAGAGAGAAAGAGAGAGAGAGAGAAAGAGAGGGCAAACGAGAGAGAGAGAGAGAGAGAGAGACAGAGACAGACAGACAGTGAAAAGGGAGAAATGAGACAAAGAAGAAGATGGTGTGGATATAAATGTGATAGTTTATCTTACGTTAGGCACAATTCATATTTGTCTCGCGTTAACCCCACTAAAATAAATGTCATGGAATGGTGAACTTTCTCGACTGCATGTAAGCATAATGTTCTTTCTATAGATGGCATACTATATCACCAATCACAGTAACACTAGTTTCTTCTGATCTCCAGCACCTGTGAGGATGCCGTGGTTTGATTCCAATCAAGGCATCAATCTACATATGCCCAGGCTCCATACCCAGGGCACAAATGGAAACTAGGAAAGATGTTTAAAGTTTCTGGCAAAGGTTAAACAAGATGCTGGAGGCTATTGCTATGTACACTGCATCATTGTAACACATTCATATGTTTGAGGTGGACCATAGATACTTTCTTGTGAATAAAAACCATTTTTGTTTTACAATACTGGATCAGGACCGATACATTAACTCCTGTATAGGCTTTGACATATGAATCTAACTTGTGGGAGCAAATACACTACAGGAGTTTAATGCAGCTGTGAAACACAAAAGAGTTCTAGCTGAAAACTTGAAATGTCTTACTGTCCACTATCCACAAACATTTGTGGTTTCCAATGATACTTAAACACTTGAACATTAATCTACATTTGCCACTCAAGGGAGAGATGGCGCCCAACGCGGATGTAGAAATCCACATTGCGGTGAGGGAATAATGTAGATATAAACAAATTGAGCACTTGCGGTACAAGAATGCCTCCGGCTAGAAACAAACTTGCCCCACTGTTGAACACTCCATAAATATTTCCATTTTTCACTTCAATTTTTTCACTTGACAATACCATACTCGTACCTGGATAAGCACTCCTTCTGTTTATACAGGTCACTCCGAATAGAATCCCATACCCAAGACTAATATTTCATATGACTAAACTTTGTTTACATTATATCTATATTGTCAGTGTGGTCAATCCTGAAAATGATGAAGTCATTTGCTGAAGGAAAGAGTAAGAAGGGCATTAACTATATAATTTACTGAAGAGTTAACTACCTTCCGACTCTCTGCATGGTGTTTTGATATGCATAACAGTTTGAACTCAAGCTAACGAGGAAGCAATTTATAGGTTGATCCATCCATGCTGGTATGAAGATGATGGGATATTAATGCACATTTCATCTGCTTAGAGTAACACAAAAAGAAGGCGCTAACCCCTTTCAAAATGATATGGCTTTATGCCCTTGTGGCTCTGAACAGATGATTTAGTGACATGCGTACGTGTGTAGCTCAATATACCAGAAGTATTATCTACATGTATCTAAGTAAGCAGTGGTCAGGAATATTTTTTGAGAAGCTAATTACAACAGATGTAGACAGAAAGGAAGAAAGAATCTATCATTACATTGTCGCCCCAAACAGACCCCAAGCTCATGCTGAGACCAGGGGGTGTTTCACAAAACTTGTCATCAGTGACAAATGACAGTTATTGTTATAAGCTACTGAAATCCTTGCTTCTGATTGATTATCAGCAGATTTGTCACTGATTTTTGTCATTTGTCATTAAAAAAAGGCTTTGTGAAACACCCCCAGATATATAACTTATTTTCAACCACACAAAATGACTTTCAATTCTATTAAATGGTATCTTTCATGTAGCAAAGAAACATGACACCCATCCAATGTTTCAACTGTGCATTGAATAATTATTTCAAAATACAAGCCCTAATACACGAGACCATGCTAACAAATCAATGTCTGGCGAGAGTCACACGGACATTAAATCTGAGCTAAATGATATGTTTTAATACCCTTCTTGCTCTAACGGACGCTAAGTGACAGAAGACAGTCCACACACAAACAGACTAGGCAGTCAGTACCTTGCAAGAAGACTATCTTGTTTATATTGACGGATGAAAAGGCATTTAGATCATCAAGGGCACTGATTCACCAGGCGGCATTACTCAAAAGCCAAGGAATCAGGCCATTTCGGAACATGAATTGACAGACCTTCGGGAGCAGACCTTCACGTTGGATACAGCATCTGCTCCATATACGATAACAAGAATTAGACAGGTGCATAGGTAGGGGTGGGGTCATGTACACTACAGTAGTGGGTCTTAACCTCTTTAGGTCCCATGATCCTATCTGATCTTTCTTATCAGTGCTGTTAGCCAATGTTTTTTCTCTCTTTCTCTCTCTCTCTCTCTCTCTCTCTCTCTCTCTCTCCCTCTATTTTCTCTCCTCCCTCGCCCTCTCTTTTCCCCCCCCTCTCTCTCTCTCTCTATCTCCCTCTTTCCCTGCCCTTCCCTCCCCCTATCTCTTTCTTCCACTGAGTCTGCCTGATAATAATAATAATATTCCGCTTTTATATAGCGCTTAATGCAATGTCTCTAAGAGCTTTACAGATATACTATTACCCTGGTCATATTATTCAGTACTCACCCGCACACACTGTGTGCACAATCTCCACTCCCTGGGGAGCATTCTCTATGCTTTCTTCTCATTTCTGATTTCATCTCTAAACTATTTAAGCAAATAATCTCAAACTAATTTTGATCTCCTCATATGCTGCAATCACACTCATGATCTAAGGAAGATGTGAAGTTTGCCATATATCATAAAGTCTATGGCTGCCAGCAAGAGCTGTTTCTGACATCAGCAATGCATGGATGCTACAGAAACAGAGAGAGAGAGAGAGAGATAAAGAGAGAGAGAGAGAGAGATAAAGAGAGAGAGAGAGAGATACGTAAGGATGCTACTGCCTTATTGCTGGGTGACCATACAATGTATGAGTTTATCCGCTGAAAGCCAGAAGGGAATATCAATTAACACAGAGTTAATGCCCTTCTGGCTCAAAAATACAATATCATCTACAAGAATCAGAAGGGATTTAACAGCACTTGTTTAAAGCCACATGGGTTAGCAGGCATGCTATCTACTTCTTGGTACTCTTATAATAGCATCATTCTCCTTATATATAGATTGGTTCACATATGGCCCATGCCTACTTTGGATATGCTCACTGCACCACTGCAGAGAAACATGCATGCAGCATCTTCACATTATAACATTACAGCTGAATTTGCAGTGTTGCAATGGACACAATGAAAGGCAGGTAGAGCATCCTGATGTGAACAGATCTCAGAATAACATTTAGATGATTACAAATATATGGGTACAACTCACTCCAAGGATGCAAGTCAAATTATACAACCTTCAAAGGTCTGGTCAATCAAGCCGGCCAGGAGAATAATCAATGTTATAGGCACAACTTCTCGCCTTAAGAAAATGTCAAGCTTGTAAAACAGGTTGATGTAAGCACATCAATTGCTGCGCTCGCCTCAAAAATAACGAGATGCATACTGCACTGACCTTTGCTTCCAGATTACTGGGTCGTTTTACTGTATTTTTGATGGTTCAACTTAGAAGAAATTAGGCAGTAACTTTGTCTGGAGGATTATATCGAAGATTGGTTCCTGAATTTGAATTACCAAGAAAATAAGAATGTGCATATTGTGGGAGCTTGTAAGCTAAATTAAAAATATTACGAATGTAAATGACTAAAAGAATTGGTATTCTTTTAAGATTACTAGGTCGCTTTCCTGTATTTGTTATGGTTCAACTTAGAAGAAACTAGTCAGTTATTATGTCTGGAGGATTATATCAAAGATTGGGTACTGCATTGCAATAACCAAGAAAATAGGAATCTGCATATTGAGGGAGCCTGTAAGCTTGATGAAAAAATATTATAAATGCAAATTACTTTTATAGAGAAAAGTCTCGAAAACAGCAATGGCTTGAGATTGGAGGAAGTAAGTCAACAGGTGGAAAAGTGAGGATGAGAGAAAGAAAGAGAGAGAGAGAGGGAAGAGAGAGAGAGAGAGAAAGAAAGAGAGAGAAAGAAAGAGAGAAAGAAAGAGAGAGAAAGAGAGAGAGAAAGAAAGAGAGAGAAAGAGAGAGAAAGAGAGATAGAGAAGAAAGAGAGGAGAGAGAGAGAGAGAGAGAGAGAGAGAAAGAGAGAGGTAAAGGCAGAAAGGCAGGAAAAAGGGGAAAAAGGTACCTGGATAGTACAAATGAAAAAGTGAAAAAATTAAAAAAAGTTAAGACTTGGAAAAAAGAAAGAGATAAAAGCATGGGCAATGGAGGATAGAGAACTAAACTAACAGAGAGAGAGAGAGAGAGAGAGAGAGGGAGGTAAAAAGAAAAGGGCAAGGATGACCTATTTGAACATATTTTCTCCCAAACAAAATCACCCTTCACCTTTACATTCTTTTTACATTTTCCAAAGATATCGTTATTATTCCATCTCTCGGCTCACCTGCCCTTCAAATCTTCAGTCTACTACTTTTAAAACCACTCAACCCACCAATACAATAAAATACAACACTTAATCCTCATATTGCTCCTCAGTTGTTTTGGAGCAAACCCATGCATATGTTATCTGTCTATAAGGAAACAATCACCGAATGCAAATCCCTGCTAATTGAAAATTTCTGGATGACATTTCAAGTTCTCCTGCATGGGAGACTTTCAAATGCACAGACATTCAAAATTTATTCATGAGAAAGGGAATCTGGAATTGATGAGCCCGAGGGTATCAAAAGAAACTACTTGTTTGTTCTTTGCATATAGAATGGTGTGCTGCAATCGAGAGAGACAGAATAAGTGATCACGATGGCAGATATAAAGCAAGAGATTTGGAGATAAAAGAATGGCAAATAATAAAACGAAAAAAGGAGACCAATATGAGAGAGAGAGATAGGTAAACAGGAGAGAGAGAGAGAAGGGGGAGGGGAGAGAGAGACAAGGGGGAGGGGAGAGAGAGAAGGGGAGGGGAGGGAGAGAAAGAAAAACAAGAAAGATCTGAATTCATGATCCAAACTTATTATTTTGCTTCCATACAAATGAACTTACATAGGTTGGATTAACCTTTAATTATAACTTTTCATGTAACAAAGTCCTGGACATATATATTTTTCACTATCAACTTTTGTTTAGCTTTTAAATGTTACTTTACTATTTCTTTCCCCACTGTGACATGAGTATTAGCGTGAGCTTGATTCTAAGCTTACAAGTGTGTCTTGCTTGACAGGTTAATTCCTCTGCCAGTCCTCGTACAAAATGAATGTCACGGAGGATAGGTTGTGAAGGAGAACAAACAGTTTCAAGGAGAACAGACAGAGGAAGGGCCCAAAATAGCAGGCTACATCATTGTCACAGCATATGGAATCTTGTAAAGATAGACAAGGAGGATGTGTTGCCATTGTTTGAAAGTAATCAGAATGGTGGTGTTTTTACAAATGATAAATAATGTTTTTCAGGATATGTTCCAAAGATTGTGAAAGAGATACTCAAGGAGAACGTTCATTCATTATTGTTCTGAATGTAAAGGATATTATTTGCACAACAAAATGCAATATTTCTACGGTTAGTTTCTAGGGATTAAGAAGGGGTTCTGAGCTCAAAGAGAATACCAATTTCATTTCATACAAGGACAACGGTGGTGTATGCACAACTTTCCAAACATTGTGAATGAAATATGGCTGAAAGAAAAGAAAGAAAGAAAGATTGAAAATGGCACGTGACAAAAAACATGATTGAGTCTTTTTTTTTAGTACGGGTGATACAAGATAAGCAAAAGGAAGGGGTTTGCATCAATCAATCAAATAACTCAAAGCAGGGGATCAAAAGAGCAAGCAATATAATTGTAGAATACTTTTTTTTTCTTTCTATAGGGATGACACAAAACGGATTGGTTTTGCACAACTCAATGAATATTTTGTTCATTTTTAAACTTTATCAAGAAAACTGTTCCAAAAGCTTTTCAAGCCATGCGACAAATGGTTGCAGTAAGTGTGATATCCAGTAATTTTTGTGTGAGTCTCTTTACATTTTTCTCATACAAACCACCAAGAAATGCCACATTAAAAACAAATTCAATTCATAATAGCACACAACAGGTTTCTCTTGAAATGTAGTTGTGCCACCGGAGCTCAAGATCAGCTCCTACCCTGGGTTTGTAACATTATGACCAATAATGTATGCAACATGCATTCTGACTTTCGAGGTGCACCGACTCATAACGGTTGGATGGCATGTTTAGTCACGATCTACCTGGAGATAGAGCAGCCATGAAATGGGATGTCTTTGAGAAGAGCGTTGGCACGCTGTCATGTGGAGCAACAAGTTTCGGGAAGATATATAGTGACATTTTCACAAAGGTCAATACTTGGGCTTTTGCCCTAAGACATGAAGAATCATAGGTTAGCAAAGTATTTCAAGCACTTTGCCTAGAGCTCTCTACCCAGATGTATAAATGGGTACTAGATAATGTAAAAGTTATCAATTCATCACTTGTTTTGCAAAGTCATGGGTTTGTATGTTGATGCTGCACTCCCTTTTTATGGAGAGCATTTCATACAAATTGCCTTTCTCTATCCAGGTGTAAAAATGTGTACCAGATGATGCAATAGTCATGAATATCTCCAAGTCAATGCTCGTTTGCAAACTCATGGGTTTGTGAATCAATGCTGCATTCCTTAATATATTTAAACTGCATGGCATTTCTCTACGTGCAAAAGTAATCAATTCCTTCAATTTGGTACTGCAAACCGGCATATATGTATTGGTATAGTCTATGTGCATACATTTTTTTGTAAAACTAGTGACAATTTCTGGAGTAAGATAACGTAGGTCATTTCTTGTCAAATACTTCAGTCTTATTTGCATTTACACTATTCATCTGTTTGGAGCCAGAATGGTGTTAACTCATCTACTTTTACACAGACTCAACATCCTTCTGACTCTGAACAGACAGATTAATATCTGCATTAGGCTAACAACAGCCGGCTGAGAAATGATGATGAGCTTCTTGAAGTATTCTTGCGGTTGTTATCAAACTGTGCAAACAAGTTGATGATGATGTACAGCATCAGCTGTCCGATTGCTAGACACTTTGTTGGTAAAATTTAACTTTGGATTACGGTGGTGTCTGAGACATGAATTCAACTGACGAGGAGAGAAATGCATTCATGTGGAGCAGGGATGAAAAGCAGGAGAGAAGGGAGCCTGAGTTCAGTTGGATAATTCACTTAATTTTCTATAATTTTTTTTTCTTTCATTTGCTTCTCTTGACCCATGTTAATGTAGATAAAACGCTTTGTCATGTATTCCATAGGAGAGAAGAGAGAGAGGGGGGCAGGGAGAAGTGTAGTGTACAAGCATTTTTTTTTTTTAACATGCATTTAGCCATATTTCCCCCATCTATCTTTTCCATCTATATGTATTACTATAGCTTACGTGGTAATCCTTCTTCATGATTATTTTATTCTAGTATTACAATGTAAGTATTTTATGTTTATGATGTATTCATTATATAATTTGTTTATTATCATAATTAATGTTGTTATTGAAATAAATAAATCAAATACAAAAATCAATCAAATATTACAAAATGCTTTTTCTTTGGCTCAATATGTCTACATTACATTTAAATTCAGTAATACCTAATCCCCCACAAACCACTGTCTCTATTATCATTCATGTCTCCATTAAGACGAAGAAGACGCCTCTTCCCTTAAGACGAACGGGCGGGCTCCGTCTCTGGCAGGCACACTCAAAACAGGCATCTCCCACTTTAGAATGAAGTCCATCTCTATATATCACAGCCTCATTGTGAGCTATTTATACATCCTCATCCTCCCACATGCTCTCAACTCTACACTTATCTCATCTATTACTATCTCCCTACGTGTTCAAGTATCTCACCCTTTCTCTCTCTCTCTCTCTCTCTCTCTTCCTCCATCCCTTACTCTCTACTCCCCCAAAGCACACACACACACACACTCTCTCTCTCCCTCCATTTCTTTCTCTTATCAACTTCGTGGGCAGACTCTTCCTTTTTTTTATATCTGTAAGTGTATACATTCATAGCTCTCTGTATACCTCCCTCGTTCCCTCATTCTTGATTTATATCTCGTGTTTTTCCTTCATTAGTACCATGTTTCTGTCTTTCTATCTTTCTTTTGATTTTATTTATTTTTCACAAATAATTGTATACATCTTCCTACCCATTCCAATTCATCAAATTCCTACATCTATTTAAAACATATTGTTTAATTTTTTTTAAATAATGCTTTTGCTCTTTTTAAACCTTCCTCTATTCTCTCTCTCTCTCTTTCTCCCTCTCTCTCTCCCTCTCTCTCTCCCTCTCTCTCTCTCTCTTGTTCCCATGGGCATGTCCATATACTTCAGTTTTAATTAATACAGTCACTGTTCCAGTACCTGTCTAAAATAAAAATCTGTTGAAAGTTAATATGAAGAAACAAGTATGTAGGTACCCATACTGTTGTTTTCTCTTTCTCTCATTCACTCCCTCCTTACGAATTTCCCTTTAATCGTCAAACCTCTGTTTTGAGTTTTTACACAATCATATACCCCCTGACTGTCTACCACGCATGTTCTTCAGTTTTCATATATCTTACATGTTCTTCCAAGTTCAAGTATCTGTGCAAAACATGAGGGTTTTAAGTTCCCAAACATTTATTCTCTCGATCCCTCTCTCCATCTGCCCATCCATCCATCTCTTTCACATAACCATGCAAATTTCTATCTATTGATACATTTCTCTAACCCCCTCCCTCTCTCTCTCTATCTAATGGCTTCCTTCTAAAGAAATAAAACATATCAGTAGATCTTGAATATGCAGTACCAATATATACCCTTTTGGCAACAGGAAGGTTGCATCGCTTAATCTGTCTAATATGAGTTAATGCCCTTTTCCCTCTCGGCGGATAATTTGTGGGGTCAAAAACTCTACATGAAGTTGGATATAGCTTATCATATATTTTACCTCAATGTAACTCAATGCTTCACTTCTCTTCTCTGTGTCCCCCCTGCCCCTGCCCCTGCCCCCCCCCCCCCGCCCCCTTTTCTCTATATCTATCCCTCTAGAGTCAAGCTCCATAACTTGCATCTTTTGGGATTATCATCAAACTCATCTCTCTAACATACACCTCCATGCATAGAAGTCTAACTGTGTATTTAAGAATATCTTGATAACTTTTTTCTTGGTCCAATCTTTCTCTCCTTTTCTCTTGTCTTATCTCTTTCATACTTTCACTCTCTTCTTCTGTTTATCCATGTTTTATCCATTTCCCTCACTCTATCTTTCTCTCTCTCTCTCTCTCTCTCTCTCTCTCTCTCTCTCTCTCTCTCTTTCTTCCTTCCCACTCGTTCCTTTGGTGACTGGCAGAGTAGGAGTAGAGTATGACGTCAATCCACAAGACAGAGTGCAATTACGTCAATGCGCAGTCGATGGAGTGTCTCAAGTTATACAACAGCCTTGTCTCATATCTACTACATCAATTCTCCAGTACATATTATGACCCTCTTGTGTTCTCTCTCTTCCACTCTCTTTCCCTTTGATCCTCTGCTGCCCTCACTGAATGGAAACCTGTTGATTTTCATACCTTGACTTAAAGATAGTGTTGAGTTCTGGTCATATGCGATTGCATTGTGAAAGAAACGTTGTGGAATCGATCAGAAAAGGTTGATCATCTAGCAAAGAAGTATTGGTGTATACTGCAAGGTTCTGGAATCATCGAACTGATAAGAAATTTGGCACAGTCTTGGTAAAGTTACAAGCACTCTACACAGTAAGATGTATATGGGACTACACGAACATGTGGCATAAAACTCTGTCCTGATTGTTATGATGCCATATTTAGAATATTAAGGCATTTGAAGAGCCATGCTTTCCAGGGAACATTTTTTTAAGTGATGTTCTTCCACACTTGCAAAATATAACGCTCACAAATTATTTTTCACCTCTTCCTAGAACTCAACCTTCTCTTTAACACACCGTTCCTTCTTTTCATTTTTCCCTTCATCCCTCTTACATGCCACCAACATGGCATATTTATGGCTCATTTACTCTCTTCTCTAATATAACATAATGAAATGTAGCAACTATTGTAATGTGTTCAAAGCTGTTCCTTGGTTGACTCTGTATTGATTTTTTCAGAGATACAATTTCTCTATGCAACCATAGAATTCACATACATAAATAGGAATACCGGTATTCATTAATACTTGGAGCGCCTTGAGCACAATGCTTGATGGATATGTGCGCTATAAATATCCAATATTATTATTATAATTATTATCATTAAAAGAATTAGTTTGAAGCCACAATCAGAATACAACTATTTTGGATGAGAACAAATATCTCACTACTTTCTGAGATTTTAATTCAAATTAAGGTGAGTTATATACTTGTGGTGGAAATGAGGACTTTTTCTAGATCTTTCTTCTCTTTATCACTTTTATATTCTTTTTAACCCCATCTATCCTCAATTGTATTTCTTTCTTTTACTCTTTTGCTATAGTACTAAATCCTTTCCAAACTCTTCATGCTTATGATTATCCCTCTCCTTAGCTCATTGAGGTGCTACCTTTGTCTCTGTGTTATTCATGCTCTCCCCTCCCAATCGCTATATTTACCTTTGCACCCTTCATATTCGCCACTTACATATTCCCAACCTCTAAACCAACTTTCCTTTTACATGATGCTCGGCCTGGTACCTGCCATTTAAACTGACATTTTCTCATTAGGCAATGCTCTGTTTACCTGGTGCTGAAAGCAAATCCAAGTAATTAAACATTTACCTACTCTTCTTCTCTCTTCCTCTCTCTCTCTCCCTCTCCCCCCTCTTTCTCTCTCTCCCCCCAACTCTCATAAATATTTCCTCTCATTTTCTCTCTCCTAGCTATTCTCTATCTCTTTATTTCTCTCTCTCTCTCTCTCTCTCTCCCACTCTAATATTCTCTCATTTTCTCTCTTCTATTCTCTCTCTCTATATATTTCTCTCTCTCTTCCTTCACTTGCTCCTTCTATCTCCACTCTCTCCCAAACCTCTAGGGTAAACAGCATGGCAGCATTTGACAACCCTCAAATGGAGGACCCCATTATTACACGAACGAGAGAGAGAGAGGGGGAGCGTACGTGAAACAAAAAGCGGAAAACCCGCCTTGTGACAATCCTTAATTATCATCATATTGACTCTAATAGCTTCATTACATGAGGGGGTTTTCAGGGAAAATATTTGAATGGATCTTTGTGTGAGGAAGCCGGGAGTACTGAATAAACTGCGCTGTTTTGTTAGTGTTCGTGCTGTAGCAAATCATCAAGCTTTCCCCAAACCCATACAAGAAAAAGCGGCTTTACATGTACGAGCATAGTCATCACGACTAGGCGTGTAGGTGTGTGTATGCATTTCAAGGGCAAGAAATTTATCAAAGCTATTAGTATTTAACGATTGAAGTATACATCTTATGATTAAGGCCATTTTATTTCTAAATTCAATATGCCACTAAATCAAAATTTGAACAATAGCAAATATGGAAAAATGGCCTTCAAAAGAAGAAACATAAATACCTAAAAGAACAATAATTAAGAGGCTCAATGGAGGGATACATGAAGGGGTCATTTTACTAGCTATTGACAAATATTGTACTCGGCCTACTTATATTTGGTGAGATGCCTACGTTCATACACATTACCCTTTCACAATGACAGCATAAATATAATCCCATGACGAAATCGGTTTGAACTAAATATCATTTGTTGAGAGGAAGAAGGGCCATACACTTTAACACAAAGTGAATGCTGTTGTGGTTCTCTACACAGAAAATATGCCTTCATTAAGGACACTATAAGGACCGTTCATCCTAGCTCACACCGGGCCAACAGCACACATACGCTCACAAAACAAATCATTTCAATCAAACTAAATATTTTATGTTGAGAGCCAGAATGGTATTAGATCAGAGATGCCAACCTCCAGAACAGAAAATCAGTAATCATAAGGCTCAAAATCAGTAATTTGGGGAATAAATCAGTAATTTCCTATGCGGCGTCATGAATCTAAAAAGAATGGCAGGCGGACGCATGCGCGCATGATTATCTGAAATTTTTTGTGATTTTACTCCCACAAAGTTGCTAAATATTGACTTTCAGTTCATCACAACACATAAGTTTTCAATGAAAAATTGGCTTCTATTAAGAGAATACTTGATACTTTTCCATCTTTCTCATCTTTCATAATGCACAGCATTTGCTACGATAGATCCCTATGCAAAAAAAAAAAAAAAAAAAAAAAAAAAAAAAAAAAAAAAAAAATCATTTTTTTTTTTTTGTAATCCGTAATTTTTAGACAACATTCCGTACTGCCGTAATGGTCGTTAATTTCCGTACCAATTACGGGAAATCCGTACTGGTTGGCATCTCTGTTAGATCCCTTACTTTAACGCATGGTTAATTTCTTGTCTTCTTCGCAACAGACAGAATATGCCTCCATTAGCAACACCATGCCCTCATTCATTCTGGTGCATACCATTTAACCCTTGCAGCATACACACATTCACATATAAATATAAATACAAATAAATGTAATATACATGTATGTAAATGTAAACAAACAAAACATGTCATATAAATGTAATGTAAATTTAAATAAATGTCATATAAATGCATGTGAGTGTAAATAAAAAAGGAATGTCATATAAATGTATGTAAATGTAACTAAAAATAAATGTCATATACATGTATGTAAATAAAAATAAATCTCATATAAATGTAAATGCAAAAAATGTCATATATTAAGAGCCAGAAGGGGTGTTATATCACAACCTCAACAGATGAAATATGTGTTCATGTACTGCACTAAAACCTTATTCATATTTCAAACACATAACCCTGTAACATCTACTGCACACATCCAGTACCCTATCAAATCAATGTTTACTCAGAGCCATAAGGGGTGTTAGAATATGTATATTCTCAATGGATACTCCTAACACATAACCCTTTCAAAGCTACTGCACACATGTCTGTGCAGAGCCATAAGGACATTATCGCTGTGTTAAATCATATCGATCAGTACCCTATCAAATCAATTCAATATATGTCTGCACAGAGCCATAAGGACATTAACGCTGTGTTAAATCATATCAATCAGTACCCTATCAAATCAATTCAATATATGTCTGTGCAGAGCCATAAGGACGTTAGCGCTGTGTTAAATCATATCAATCAGTACCCTATCAAATCAATTCAATATATGTCTGCACAGAGCCATAAAGACATTAACGCTGTGTTAAATCATATCAGTCAGTACCCTATCAAATCAATTCAATATATGTCTGCGCAGAGCCATAAGGGCGTTAACGCTGTGTTAAATCATATCATTCAGTACCCTATCAAATCAATTCAATATATGTCTGTGCAGAGCCATAAGGACATTATCGCTGTGTTAAATCATATCAATCAGTACCCTATCAAATCAATTCAATATATGTCTGCGCAGAGCCATAAAGACATTAACGCTGTGTTAAATCATATCAATCAGTACCCTATCAAATCAATTCAATATATGTCTGTGCAGAGCCATAAGGACATTATCGCTGTGTTAAATCATATCAATCAGTACCCTATCAAATCAATTCAATATATGTCTGCGCAGAGCCATAAGGACATTATCGCTGTGTTAAATCATATCAATCAGTACCCTATCAAATCAATTCAATATATGTCTGTGCAGAGCCATAAGGACATTATCGCTGTGTTAAATCATATCAATCAGTACCCTATCAAATCAATTCAATATATGTCTGTGCAGAGCCATAAGGACATTAGCGCTGTGTTAAATCATATCAATCAGTACCCTATCAAATCAATTCAATATATGTCTGTGCAGAGCCATAAGGACATTATCGCTGTGTTAAATCATATCAATCAGTACCCTATCAAATCAATTCAATATATGTCTGCGCAGAGCCATAAGGACATTAACGCCGTGTTAAATCATATCAATCAGTACCCTATCAAATCAATTCAATATATGTCTGCGCAGAGCCGTAAGGGCATTAACGCTGTGTTAAATCATATCAATCAGTACCCTATCAAATCAATTCAATATATGTCTGCGCAGAGCCGTAAGGGCATTAACGCTGTGTTAAATCATATCAATCAGTACCCTATCAAATCAATTCAATATATGTCTGCGCAGAGCCGTAAGGACGTTAGCGCTTTGTTAAATCATATCAATCAGTACCCTATCAAATCAATTCAATATATGTCTGCGCAGAGCCATAAGGACGTTAGCGCTTTGTTAAATCATATCAATCAGTACCCTATCAAATCAATTCAATATATGTCTGCGCAGAGCCATAAGGACGTTAGCGCTTTGTTAAATCATATCAATCAGTACCCTATCAAATCAATTCAATATATGTCTGCACAGAGCCATAAGGCCGTTAACTCTGTGTTTAAATAATATAAATCCGTAGCCTTCTGGTTATCATCAGACAAAAGATTCCTTCGTTTACCACACCATGCCCTCATTCATTGCAGATCAGACAGCAATCACATTTGCAGCCATATCGTCTGGGAACATTATTACTCCATGATTGAGCTCAATATTGGTACCTCACAGGAAACTACAGCTAGAAACGAGGCAATTTAATACCGCATGTTAATCTGCTTGCAATAAAGCAGCACTTCATGACAATCTCCTCTACTTATTAATAGGCATGATCTGTCGTTTTCATTTCTATGGCTTCACCATTTAGGATTAAATATAGATACTTATATAGCTAAATGAAATATCAAAATGTAATCAATTTGATAGTTATTTCTTGACATTATAGCTTTAAAAGAATCTTCTTCACTTCGCATCTCCTGGTAAGTGGGAGTGTGTGTTTGTTTGATGTATGGGGCTAGAGGGTGGTGGGGGTTAAATTTATTGGGAAAAAATACACATTTATCATTTTCTTATCACCATTTTATACTATTCATGCTCTTTTAGCATCCCATGATACTGAAATTGAAAGACAGAAAGATGTGAAGAGAGGGAGAGAGAGAGAGAGAGAGAGAGAGAGAGAGAGAGAGAGAGTTTAAGTTTTGGGATATAGAAAGAAGGGGAGAAAAGGACAGTGAAAGAGACACAGAGACAGAAAGAGACAGAGAGTAAGAGTAAGAGTAAGAGACAGAGAGAGAGACAGATAATTTTCTTATCACCATTTTATACTATTCATGCTCTTTTAGCATCCCATGATACTGAAATTGAAAGACAGAAAGATGTAAAGAGAGAAAGAGAGAGAGAGAGAGAGAGAGAAAGAAAGAGAGAGAGAGAGAGAGAAGAAAGAGAGGAGAGTAGTACATAGAGAGAGAGAGTTTAAGTTTTGGGATATAGAAAGAAGGGGAGAAAAGGACAGTGAAAGAGACACAGAGACAGAAAGAGACAGAGAGTAAGAGTAAGAGACAGAGAGAGAGACAGAGACGGTGAAAGAGCAAGTGATGGATATGAAATGATAAAGGGAAAGATGGAGAGGAGAATCAAAGATTAAATAAGGGCTGTGATGAAGACTTGCTGCAGACTGTATTCACATCTATAAATCACATTAGATTACTAGGGGTTTCAGAGGGACTGGAATCAAATAAAGAATCTTTCCTTTCTTGAGATCTCTGTGCATGAGCCTGATTACTCCCATACAACCTAATGGCATTGCTAAATTGCTCTCGTATATCTCCAGCCCAGGCCTCTCTCTACCTTAGGTAACGACGTTTGAATTTAAAGAGAAGGTAGCGATCTGGGAAAAGGACAATGTTGGTGACGACCACTCTATCAAATAGTTTCATGAGAGACAGAGGGTCGTTCATTCCTGTATGGTAACATGGAGATAGGGCCCTTCTGGCTCTCAGCAGACTGGCTATTAGATGTACATCAAACAAATTCCAATTTGGAACGGGGTGGTGTTGGGGTAGCTTCCAAAATGATCTAGATTTTGTATGTTCAGTTCGTAAATTGCTTGATACAAGTTTGAGTTATTGGATAAACTGCAATTGGAGATCATGTATGTGTTACTTGACAGGGATGAGCACTAGAGTAATAAACTTGTTACATACACTTTAAAATGTGTTGTAGTCATGTGCAGCATATCTAAATTAGGTTGTAATGTTATAAGACAGGCAGGCAGAGCACTTTAAAATCAAGTCATTGTTAATTCTTCATACTTTTCAGCTTTTTCGATCAACACGACAATAACAAATCTAAATATGCAGATAACAAAGCTGAATAGCAATAATGATGATGATAATAATAATAATAACAATAATAATAACAAAAAAAATTATATTAAAAAATAATAATAATAACACTTAAAATAATAATAATAATAATAATAATTAATTAAATGATTATTTAAGGGTGCTAAAAACAAAAAGCACCATAGCAATCATAATATCATCAAAGAAATTAAAACAAAACATAAAATACATAGGCTCAGAAAAAACAGAATATCACATATTACTGAGGGAAGTTGTATGTTTTTTAGGGATGTCTTGAAAGTGGCAAAACGACTTAGTTCTCAGATGTAAAGTGGGATGTTGTTCCACGTTTTTCATGCTTGGCACATTTTAGTGTGATTGAAAAGAGCCATTACACTACAGTTGACACTAAAACACGAGCTAGGGCTTCTTGACTTAATTCCAATTTGCCCAGTTACATACATACCAGTAAGTGATGCATCAATGTTGTCACGATGCAACAAGTTAAAACAAGTTAACATAATGCAAGATGTTCCAATCCCCCCATAAAATAAAAATGGGGGGGGGGGGGGGGGTAGACACAAATGACATCTCATTTTAATGCATGAATGCACCTTAAGGCAATGTTTAACAATGATTCCAGTTTTACAAATCTGAGATGCATGGCCCTACATGTTATCAGTGTTTGTGATATGGTGTACCGTAATATTGAGTCCCTAAATGTGCTTCAAATTGATCATGAAGTGCCTCAAAAAAGTAAAAAAACTTTGAGTGACCGGTTTTACCATAATCAATTTTCTCAATAGACTGTGGTGTTATAAAAAAATGTTGGGAAAATGGTTTTTGAAATTTTGAATTCCAATCATAAATATCTTGATAATCAAACATGCGATTGGCTTGTAAAAGTCATGGGATTAATTTCTGACCTAAAGGTTTATAATTATGATTGCAGCATGAGCTAAATCCAGGATTTTGTTTAGAATCAAAGGCAAAGTAACCTAATACCCGTTTCCCTGTCAGTTCTCCACATTATAAGACGCACTTGATCAACAGGTGAACTTTAAGACGCATACAAAAGCATGACGTGCATGGAGATAATAGTACCAAACATTTGGCTACATAAACTAATTCCTTAGTGAAAGCTTAGCACACTGAAGTGTAATTGAAAAAGATCCAATGTAACATAGTTGACCCCAAAATGCTAGCTAGGGCTCATACCTAGGGAGTAGTATTGAGATGGCTCCTAAATCTTAATAGCCTTATATTACATATGTTTGCAATGTATCACTGTCGTTGTACCTGAACATTAAATTTTATATCTTCAATCTCCATTCCAAGCCCATGCATCTTGATAACTCAAGGGAATTTCAAATCTTTGGAGACCTGGAATTAGGGTAATCCCCCATAAAACAAATTTGCCAGATTTGTTTTAGTTTAGCTCACAAATAATAAAAAGAGAACAATTCTGAAATATATATTTGTTTTCTTCTGCTAGAGTGAAAGAATAATAAGGAAATGAGAGGTTGATGAATAATTAAAAGCTTCCTTGCAAGGATCTCATATATCTGTTATTTTTCTTTGTCCCAGAATTTTATTTTGGTTTTCTCAATTAAAATGCAAGTGATTTCCAGCCAAATTACAGGTATCATTAAATTTTGAATTTAAAGAAAAGAGATGTTACAACAGAATGAAAGACCGTGCTAAAGCCAGTAAAAGACGTCACTGCTTGCTCATCACCCTGGACAACATATCACAAAAGAGGGCAGGGCCTACACCCCGAGTGCCACACTAGCAAAAAAGACACAGTACCAAATATGCAGCTAATATCCCAGCATCCCACACACTTCCATCATTAAAAGTCCATTACCAATTTGGCATGCATTAAGAAGTATGAGTCAACCAACGACTTAGATTGACTGGCACCTCTACATGTACCCCTTTCTATTCCATTTCATTATTAACGCCCCTGCAACAGAAAGCTGCTTGTGCATTGTACCGCTACTTGCTTGAAGGCGACCTTCAGTTTGGTAATTGATGAAAAATAAATTGAAGAGGTGTGACTATTAAATGATGTGCTAAACTAATATGGAAGGAAAAAAAAGTGATTTCTCATGAATTAGAAAAATAGAAATGGAACATAATGCAATATTGGGACTTTTGACAATATGCTCTTTTTTTCTTCTTCCATTTCTTTTTTAAAAGAAAACCAGAAATTGATCTTGTTATAATCATCCACAATATGTCCATATTATAACCACAAGAGACAATGCTTGAGGTCTATATTTGCAAGGGCCAATCATATTATAATAAATTTATTTTCTACAATAGTTTTTCTATCATAAACCATAGTTCTACAGAACATATATAATTCTATTGTTAGGCTCCCCTAGAATACCGTATTTCATATCTCTACTCCCCTGAAATAGAAACAGACAGGCAGACAGCTAGAGACAGAGAGAGAGAGAGAGAGAGAGACATGAGGTAATTTCAGTTTGTACAAATATTGCTTGATGAATGGACGAAATACATCTGCAGCTATACAGCAAGACTATTACTGTTCCATGAAGCTTTGTATCCCATACCAACAAGGTCAAAGGTTACATGTTGGCAGGGACAGACTGCAGGACGCATCAATTTGCAGCAATGACTGTGAGGTGAGCTCTACACTACTGTCATTAGAAGTCCATTTCCAATTTGGAATCCATTACAGGTTGCGACAACCGGGGGAAAAAACATCACTTTCCCCCATCCCTCGCTCTCCATCATCACAGCCGCATAGACGGCCATGCAAGCTCCTCGTTTCAAAAAGCGATACGGTAAGTTTATAGGAGGCGCTTAACTCACCGAGGTTGGATTTCCCCCGAAAGCAATCTTGCATTTTTACCCGGGATTTACAGTATCACCAACTTTTTTTCGCACCATGACTGAGGGAAGCCCTGTCAACTTGACATGCAAGTTTTTATTTCTAGGATGGTGTGGGGTTGTGTTTCAGTGAGAAGAGAGTTATCACAGACTATTACTTCAAAATAATGAGAAATGAAGGTGATCTCACAAGCAAGATTTGTTCTGGGCTAGACGTTGTCACAGATACAGGAATAGGGTTGGTTACTCAATCGAGATGGAGGGTTAGGGTTTAGTAAAGGTATAACAGTGGATCCAAGATTTATCAGTAGTAATACATTTCAAAAATGATTTGCAGCCTACAGGGAAAACTTTGTATACAGAATATAATTTAAACACATAGAGGTATGAACAATAGAAAGAAATAGGTAGAAATTAAAGATGATAATCATCATCATTCTGAAAATACATGTGTAGATATGAACATTACTAGTGCAAAACATAGCACTTTTAAACCATCTGTTTAATAACAAAATATGTCCTATTTATACTTCCATGTCGATCCTATATTCTGATTGATGAAGACAATGTCACCAATCTGCATGGTTTTTCTAGCCTGTCTATCTTCATTAATACGAAGTATCAAATTCCTTAAAGAAAACCAGAGACTGCAACATCGAATCCATATGAACACATTTAACTGTTTAATATGTGCCAATACATACATGCAACTACATTCAAATGTTGCAATAAATGTCACATGTTATATCGAGAGGTTATTACATTTTATCACCACCATGATTGTCATCTAATAATTTATTGCAACATAAAAATGTGTCCCAGTTCTGTCATCATATAAGATAATGAAGCATAGATGTCTTGTTAATGATTCTCATCAAATATCAGTTTTAACTTTGTACTGATATGATTTTTATTCTTTTCCTTCAATTAAGGTAATAATTTTTCAAAACTTTTTTACTAGGATTTAAGATCATCACTCAAAACATAGAGCATTGTATTAATTCTCTTCAGTTAATAACAAGCAAAATCTATCATTAACACATTATTCACATCTGTCTCAAGCCATTAATCATTCGTTATAGATTTTAAAGCTATTGTTTCTATGTCATGACATCATTTTCAAGTAATTGCTCTTTTCTGAATATATTTGTATAGCACTTAAGTGCTCTAAAATACATTACTGAAAGATATTCCTGGGGCTGAAAGTACATATCTTCTGTGTGTTAACAAAGTTCATCGAGATAAAAGGATACCGCAGCCCTGTATGTTTACCTAAGAAAATTTAATGGTACTTTTTAAAGCCATAGTCTAGACTTACTGTAGGCAGAATAATTATCTGATGAGAAGAAGAAGGGTGTTAACTCTGTATCAATGCATATGACCGATGCCATTCTGTCTATCTGCAGAAATAACTGGTCAGAAATGGTTTTAAATTACTGAATTGTTACTCGTTTACTAAATTTCATTACTGGTTTTTATAAACATAACAATTATAAACTCTCATTTTACTATTCTTTGATGAAATAAAGCTAACAGTAAACGTCAATGATACAAATATTGTATTACTATGTGTCTATGGAGATCTTTTCATCATTCATTTCATTGGAATTGAATTTGTCGTGGCGATCCAAACTGTGTCAGTTTGGATCTTCCACTTGACCTCCCTTCCATGTTTTAATCCCGACTATGAAGGAGCAACCGCAGAATTAACCAAATTGAAAATGAAAAGTGCAGCGAGACACATGATAGGCTTATGGTCGATGCCTAAGCGAGCTGGCAAAGTGATAAGCGGAGGCTGTTAGCGCACTCTGCTTCGAATGGGACAAAAGCTGCGTAATGATGATCAATGATCTATGGGATTATTGTTGATATCAATATCATTACTAGCAGACATTATTTGATGGGAATACAACAAATTTTATTGTAACTGATAAATGAGTTTTTATGTAAACCTGCGACTTGGCAATTTGCATTTATGTACAGGTAATGACATGACGGGGGTGATAACAAGATGAAAATAGAAAAATTAGACTGATGTGCTCTTTGTTGCCTCCGTCAGTGGTAGATTACAATTAGGAGCTGCATACAAAGGGCTCTTCTTATAGGCACGTGGTGTGATAAATTCAGTAGCAAATGGCATTATGGTCATTGAACTAGATATTATGATGCAGAACTTTATTGTAAATTCTTTTTCCAATAAAGAGTAGTTGATCAAGAGTCTTTAAAGTGTTCTCAATCAAATTTATTACTGAAAAAACAATTACTAGGCTAATTTTGATAAATTGTAATTACGCCCCCCCCCCCCCCCAACAACAAAAAAGAAAAGAAAGAAGATAAAACAGTAATATAATGGTGGTTGGCAAAACTTCATATCTATTGTTGTTGTGATAAGCTTTCATGCACTAACTTTTGCAACCCCAAATAAATACTGACAAAGATGTGTGGTGTTAGCCTACTAAGCCTAGATGTTAATAAAGTTTTTGAGGCTATGTCGTGACATGCATTTACATTCTTCAACATGCAAGTATTAGGCAGTGTTGTTTAGTAGCCAGGAGAGATGTGAAAATTAAAACAAATCAAATGTTTATTTGACATATACAAACAACAAAAACCACCATAAAAACAGCTTCCAGATGCCATGAGTCTTTACGAAACATCATCATTAACAATGAAAAACATCAGAAATGTTAATGTGCGTGCATAGGCTTTGCCCCCGAATATATAGTCTTTTGTTCTTTTATTTCTGGCAAGGATTTGTATGTTTCCCAAATGTTCAATGGCCATCAGCAGTATCAAGTTCTCAATCGTGTTTTATACCTTTTGAAAATCTTGTACTGATAAAAATATCTGTATGATAAGCCATATTCTTCAAACATTGTCAATTGCACGTACCACCCTTCAGGACATTTCATCAACTATTGGTCTGGACTGCTTTCCATAAATAATTTATAATATATTAATGATTTCACCAGGTCCCCAGAACCTGATAAAAAAATCCCATAGATCTTCATAATGGATGAGGCCTTACATTAAAACTGAATGGGAGTTACTGTATACCCCATCTAACACAGTCATAGTGTAATAGGTTGTTTCCTGCTAAAAATTCCTACTGCATTCTCCATCATTTTAAACTACTTGCATATTAATGGAGCATTGAAAAGCGAAAGAGGCAATAACACATCTCTCTCTCTCTCTCTCTCTCTCTCTCTCTCTCTCTCTCTCTCTCTCTCTCTCTCTCCTCTACTCTCTCTCTTTCTCTCACCATGGAAATACTACGAATTTTTATCCCCAGGAGTCTCTCTGCCTACAGCTTGTGTTTCTCTCTTACCTTTGTGAATCCACCTCCTCACTGACATAAATAACATTGTTTGACATTGGAGAAAATGACATTAATTCAAGTGCAATCCCGTCTCAAGCTCATGTACTCCCAAAGGTATTGAACCGCATCCTGTTTGTAACCACTAGAGTTTTAACCTCATGATTCTTCCTCTCTCTCTTCCTCATTTTCAATTTTTCTTTCTTTCCCTCTCTTTACTCTCCTCTTCTCCTCTTTATTTTTTCTTCTTTTCTCCGTCCCTCTCTCTCATATTATGAATATGTTATCAATCATATATTTCCCACCTTATGTATGTTATACCTCTCGCTCTCTCTCTCTCTCCTTTGCTTCCTCCCTTCCCCCACCTCTCTCTCTCCCACCTCTCTCTCTTCCTCTCTCACTCACCCACCCACCCCTACATGTTTCGCAGCCAAAATTGCATGCTCTGGTTTCGGCGGTGGTCGGCATGAGTCTCATACACACATATTAATTCCTGCCAAAAATAAACTCCTGGCAGAGTTGAATGAACTTGGCTGATACATACAACAGGCTGACATACATGATCAAGTCGATCTTCAGAAACGGATGAAAGAGATGGGTATCATGAAGAGATAACTGGACTAGGAGACGGCAAAGTGCGATAAGGAAGATGCTCATAGATGAGTACCGATATTTGAGTATTAACTGGGATAAAAGAAAGGATTTACATGTCCTTATTCATGTAGAGGTGTTTGGGATATATGTCATTGGACTTTCCTCAACTGTCAAAATAGTTTGAATCCAACACGTGGTACAAATGCCCCAAGGCAGAGCCATCTATACACAGAGGTTGGCCAACTTGGTGTCACTGGGTCACAACATGGCGTATATTCTTTTGTTTTGTGTTTGCCCAACAAAGCAGTAGTCGCCATATTGTGTCCAACTCGAACCAGGTTGGCCAAACTCTCTGTATAGATCGCTCTACCCTAAAGCAGGCACATTATATTTTTGTGCCACTCTCCACCCAGGAAAGCAACAGGTACTTGGCACAATGCCAAAAGGCATGAATATTGAATTTGCCTAATAGCCCTTATGGTGTTAAAGCAGATGGTTGGTATGTCATAATGAACATTATTCTGACCTGTGACTTGTAGTTTATTTTCGGTGACCTCTGCTTTGACCCTGATACGACCTCGTCTCTCCGTGTGATCCGCCCCACATAAATTTGGCACTGACTTCTGACATCGTTTGTGTACGTTCATGTCACATGCTGGAATGAAATAGAAGAAAAAATATATGGTTATTATTATTATTATGATAACCATTCTAACTATCATTATATATATATATATGACTTCATCAATACCTAGGAAGGGAAAGGGCAAATTAAATAATGAATAATTTATCCATAATAAGTAATTGATCCAGTGATGATTAAGAAGGGCCTTGCACTTTTACATGAATGCTTTCTATGTAATTGTAACTGGGTTCTTTGCCCCATAAAATATGTAAATCTATTTTCCAAACATGAGTTATAGAGGACTTTGCTTATAAAATAATAAAATGATATAAAAAGAATTAACAAAATAATCAAACACTGGCTATATGTAAGCAGTATATTCACCTCTTCCAATTATGATAAAGACATTAATTTTATTATCACACTTTCCATAGTTATAGTAACAGCCATCAAAACATCATTAATATCCAAAATATCAATCAAACATGCTATTATCATCGTCAAATGTCCCATGTGCATGATAGATCTTTTTGGGGGCTCATAGCAACAATAGCATAATTTTAATGATGACTCAATAACCAACAACAAAATAATAATAACCATATAATAGGAGATAATACCTTATTAATTGGATAACATTAATACTTTGAATAGTAACACCTGTTAGTAATGGATAAATAAGATTAATGGTCCCACATATAGGAAATTACGTTTCATTGTCACCCTAGATCAAATTAACCACTTAGCTTTATTATCCAATCAATCATTCACTGACTGCTAAACAAATTAGCAAGTCAATTAATCAACCGATTATGGAGATGATTATGGGATTGTAATGGTCGATCTGGGAATGTTTTCATATCGCCTCATAAAAAACTTTAAGACAGTCACTACTCTCTGGTAATCACTTCTATAGATCTATATTTCACTGTTTATTTGTCCCAACAATGTTAGAGTTTTTATTTGGATAGAGATTAGCATTATGATTGATATTAGTGTCAGGATTTATTATTTCGTTTTCTTGGGCCAAAATAATTCACATGAACATGTACATATATATATGACTTGAAGGGTAAATTCTCTGAACCCAAGTTTGATTTGACATACACTGTACATGTGGGACCTGCAGTGTTTGACTGACTGTGTTCACATCTTACCAAGATAGCACTCAATACTTCTAGAGATTACACACAAATCTATCATGGATGTGAACACAACTACTTTGTATAATGGCTGTGATACTGTATTTCACTGACTGTGTTTACATCTTACCAAGATAGCACTCAATACTTCTAGAGATTACACACAAATCTATCATGGATGTGAACACAACTACTTTGTATAATGGCTGTGATACTGTATTTCACTGACTGTGTTTACATCTTACCAAGATAGCACTCAATACTTCTAGAGATTACACACAAATCTATCAAGGATGTGAACACAACTATTTTGTATAATTGCTGTGAAATTTTCTACTGCAAGTTTAAAAAGAAAAAACTTTGACAATTAATGTCAAAATAAATTGGAAAATGTTACATGGCACATTTCATCCAAAGGATTTTTTTTTTTTTTTTTTTTGGGGGGGGGGGGGGGGGGCAGTTCGTCAAAAATTTACCAATACAAATTGTTTTACCTTAAATCATGTTGTTCTATCATTACCATTTTCTTCATTCACTAATATCATTATTACCATTATCATTAAGCATATCAATCATTCTCATAATCATCATCATTACCATTATCACCATCTTCGTCATCACCATTATCAACACCACCATCATCACCATCACCATTATCATCATCCTCACCATCATCATCATCATCACCATTATCATCATCGTCATCATCATCATAACCATTATCACCATCTTCGTCATCACCATTATCAACACCACCATCATCATCATCATCACCATCATCATCATCCTCACCATCATCATCATCATCCCCATCATCATCATCGTCATCATCATCATTACCATTATCATCATCATAACCATTATCACCATCTTCGTCATCACCATTATCAACACCACCATCATCACCATCATCATCATCCTCACCATCTTAATTGCCATCATCATCATCATAACCATCTCCATCATCATCATTACCATTATCATCATCATAACCATTATCACCATCTTCGTCATCACCATTATCAACACCACCATCATCACCATCATCATCATCCTCACCATCTTCATTGCCATCATCATAATCATAACCATCTCCATCATCATCATCCTCATCATCATCAACATCATCATCACCATCATCACAGGCATATAATTCCTCATAGGAAGAATTTTCCCTAAAAATTCTGGTTGATAAAACTATTTATAATCCGAGTGCTAAAAGAAATGTTTGGTGCACTACACTTATGTTATTTTATTTTGCCGCTGCAATTTCTCTTTAGGCGGCTTACTGCATAATGTGGGAATGAAGCTTAACAAAAACTAATCTGGTTTGATGGAACACTCCCCTCTTAATCCAACCTTCAGCCCCATGATCAATCGTGTGCCATCCACCCATTTCCATTATCACTCCTAAATGAGATGCGATGATCAAGGAAACCCCTAAAGAGTTATTAACATGCCTCATCGCTCTCTTTCTACACATCTGAGGAAGAAGAAGATCAGCACATTTGCAGAGAGATGACGAGGGGGAAGCGGGCCTCCCGTCTGATCTATGCCAGTGACTACGGAACATCAAACACCATGGCGCTCCAGGGAGATATAGAGAAACTTATCCGTCATGCCACTATTTTCATGAGATGGATTCAGGCATATTGATCAATAAAATCTATTATCACTTCTACTTAGAAAGGGATTTCCTTTCTTCTTGCTCCCCCCCTGATGCATCACACAAAGGAAATTGCTCTCAAAACATAGTTTGGGGGTCTTTTTTTCCTTCTATATTGGTCTTATTTGCCCTTCAAGCTCAAGTAGGAAAAAAGAGTTCTTATCTAAGCGCAGTGGGGTAAGTTTGTGTAGTAGATACACTAAATTAATTATCTTATTACTGTGATATTCACTTTAGCAACTAAATGTATAGAAAAACCAGACCGTGTCCCCGAATAGTGCTCATTAGAATATGTACCAGAGTAACCTGTACATAAAGACAAGGTGCCTTTAAAGGCGAAGTCCACCCTGATATGAAGTTGGTTTTAATATGGGCATAAAAATGGGAGGAACAGTTCAGTGAAAATTTGAGCACAATCCAATAAAAAAATAAGAAAGTTATGAACTTTTGACATTGCGATCAATCAAACATGAATTTGCAACTATGTGACGTATCTGGCGAGGTTCCATCCCATTTGCTCTGTAATTAACTGTTAATTTTCATGATCTTCTACCCCTCTATTAATCTCTCCTCATTTTCTTTCTCTCATTCTATTTCTCTTCAAACTCCTTCTGCCATTTCTCCCTTTATCTCTTTCTCATCTTCCTCCCACTTGCTCTCTTTCTCTCCCCCTTCCAACTATCTCTCTCTCTCTCTCTCTCTCCCTCCTCCACTCCCCCTCTCTCTCTCTCCCTCTCTCCCTCCCTCCCCCCTCCCCTCCCTCCCTCCCTCCCTCCCTCCCTCCCTCCCTCCCTCCCTCCCTCCCTCCCTCCCTCCCTCCCTCCCTCCCTCCCTCCCTCCCTCCCTCCCTCCCTCCCTCCCTCCCTCTCTCTCTCCTCCCTGTCTCCCTCTCTAACTCCCCCTATCTCTATGGCATAGCCCATTGGGAGTCTGATGATGTGTACTGATGTGTACTGATGAGGGCTGATACATACACGTACTGTGAACTGTTTCTTTGAATCACGTGGGCAGGTCGCAAAGACAGCATACCATGTATCAAGATAAATGACAAATTTCATGGAAATTTATATTCTCCCACAACAACTTCTCAACCATTGCTTCCTGTCCTCCCCCACATTGGGTACAACAACATATTCAGCTCTTGCAAATTCAAGCCACCTATGGAATATTAAAATAGTTTCATTTTCTAAGAAACTTTGAATTTGATACGGATATGATGCTCGTACAGTTTTTTTGTGGATAAAACATGAATTTGAGACGATTTTAATGATGAAAAAACAAAAGAAACATATTCTCTGCTGAGAAGAAGAAGAGCATTATAATAAAGGGTACAATATAAATCCTATAAGACCCCCCCCCCCCAGCAGATACTATTCCTGTATTATTTGAAATTGATAATCCAATGTTATTGTCTCATTGATATCTTTAAAGTTGAAACCCATAGACAGCACCTGTCTATCGAGACCAAATTTCTGTTTCCCTTGAACACAGTTTTTAAAACATGAAGCACATTAAAGGGATAGTTGAGTTCTGTTTTCAGACCACAAATGCCTTCAAAGTGCATGGTTATTGCTCTTATTCTTATCTATGACATTTCTAGTGCCCTTTTAGAATCTAAAATTGCTATGAAGGTAATTTTAGACCCCAAAATGTGTGAAATTTAGCCAATACGATCATACCAATTCAGCTCCACTTTCCAAAAAACACCTCGACCGTTAATTAATTATTTAATTAAAAATAACTACAGATGAGCCGGCTGGTTGTGCGCAATATAAGCAACACGAAAATGCCAACAAAAAAGCTGACATCGGCATTGGCTGAAATACGACGTTCAAGGCGTTATTTCATTTTTTCAACGTTTTTTTCATATTTTTCAAAATATCTAATATTTGTGGTGGTACACAAGTATTAGAAATTGTTATATTTCAGCCGTCTCTGAACCGATTTTGATCAAACAAAGATGATTTAGTCATTCAAATATTATGTTCTTTCAAATTTGACACTCAGTTTTTGATTATCTCACAAAAAATTATTTTGTGTAGCGCCCTCTGCAACAGAACTCAACTATCCCTTTAACCTGCCAATAAGGACCACTTTCCATGTTTCCAGTGAGTGGTCTTTATACAGAGGTTGCACTGTATCATCTATTGAGAACCATAAGGCATTAAGTCTGCGCTAAACGACAGGAGTCAACAACCTTCAGACGGAATGAAAACTCGGCATGCTGAGGATTGTACCTTTAAGGTATGTTATCAACTGCAGGCTCAGCTTGGATCTCAGTGAAACAAGGAGATACCTTGTTATCTGTGCACAAAATTGATGGCAGGACAGAGCCGATGTCATTTGCCAAATTGCTCTCTGTCCAATTGTTTGGAGTAATGCAATTCATTCTGAGTGTTGTATACCCCTACCATCAGATACACTGATTAGAGAATAGCCTTGCATCCAGACAGAATGATGTTTTCTCTCTCTCGATGAAAATGAAGCCAAGAGAATTTGAAAAAAAGGAATATTCCCTATTAATACCTGCCTGTCCTCTCAGAGAATGTCTGAAATATATAGACTATTCACCCTTAAAAATCTTCTTTCCTATAGGAAGGAGATGGCCGAGCATATAGTCTTTGTATACCAGACTTAATTAAACTCATCTTACTGAAAAGATGATAAAAGAGCCTAGAAGCAAGGCTAATTGATACTAAGCAGGTGACCTACCTCTAAAGGTCAGTTCACATACAAGACATGTGGTACATGTGTTGCATGCACCTGCGTTTAATCTCACTTGTTGTTGCACAGCTTATCTCCTAGAAGTTAGTTATCACAAACTTTTCGAACACACGGTCAAATGTGAACAGAGCTTATGTTATAACCAATTCCCATTGCTGGACCTATCTTATTCAGGACATCTGAAAAGCACCTGGACATGTGCAGGTGCTTCAGGCTTTGCAGGTCAGTTTACACTGCTGCTAGCAATCCTTTCACGCCCACTTCCTATGGAGAGTTTATTCATTTACCTTTGCATGAGATTTGCATGACTTAATCGCTTAATTAAACCACTCTATTCATAAAATGTATAACCAACGTATCCTTTCTTCTCTATTCCAAAATATAATAAGTTAGCTTATTTGTATCTGTTTCACTGAAAATATTTTGACAGTGGTGTTATTCCCCAGTAGATCAACAAGTGTCTTGCTATGCTAGTGATACTCCAGGTTCACTATTGACTTTAGCACAAAGTCTAAATGTCAACCCATCCTATATATATTACGATCGAATGGATAAAAAGTAAGCGTATATAGGCAATTATAGAAACACTGCATATATTTCTCCCTAACAAAACAACGAATGAACCGTAAAATATCAAGCAAGAAATGCCAAGAAAACATGACAGCACAGAGACACGAGAGAAACTTCTACGTCAAACATGAGCCACTAAGGGGGGACCTTGTGCAAACTAGGTAACGTCCATTGGGAGTTATCAGGTCAAACATTCATGGTTGAGCCGTCGTCGTTGGCGGGCCGGCGGGCTCCGCTTCGCAAATGATTCCCCGGCTTTCTGGCGTTTGTTTAAACCTCCGACATATACGATGTACATAAGGAGAGGTCAATTTAAACATCTGTCGCTAAATTGATCGTGGAACGAGAGCTCGCAGAAGATGAATGGCAGAGGATTTCCCCGACAACGACAAACATGTTTGCTTCTGCGCCCCACCCCACTCCCTACACTCATCCTATCACGCGTGCATACAGCTGCTTGGCAAATGCTCGCTCTTCATTCCTCCACTTGAAGATCCCCTTTCTTCAAACCACAAATGTTGGAGAGTATTTGCTTCTGCAGTTTACAAGACGGTAGCTATATATCAAATTCATGTGTTCAGATGTAGAGTTTGTTCAGGGAGCAAAGTACAGTCACTGCTCATTTATTAAACTGAATGGCCAGGTAAAGGGTATTATTCTTTCAATCCAACCACTTTAAAAACTTCCAATTCATAATGTAGAATTAGTTTATGAATGGAGTTGTGAAGGTATGTGGATATTTAGTATCCTAAATTTATATTTACTGAGAATAATGGAATAAAACTTTACGTTTATAAAAAGCTACCCATTAAACTACTTGCTGAAAATAGAGAGACTTGCTTGTCTAGGGCCTGATTACATTAGCCAAATCGTGGCACTTCTGTAGGATATAGACGGTCAATCATTAGTATTTCCCTCAAAATCTCATTTAAAAATAAATTTGCAATGTTCATGACCAGCAATTCTGTCATTTTATTACATTCTTTATGGAAGCTGGAAGAATCTTTGTCTTATCGTCTTCCCTGGTACCTATCTGCGCATGTTCTGACCTGCCCAGTGTGGGGGGAAGGTCTCCATCTACTGTCGGAACATGATAAATCTTATTCGCATTAGGGTCAATTACAGAACAATTAAACCAAATCTTTCGATTTAATATTGTTGTCCATTAATTTCTGTAATTTTGTATAATTATTAAAGAAGGCTTCCTCATACTTCCGAGAGCTTGCTTTTTTTCATTTCGTTCCCTATTATTTATTACAAAAGAATTACTTTGACTGGATCAAAGGGATACATGTACATAAGTCACACTATAAGTAGAGTTGGAAAGGGAAGCGGTTATCCAAACGGGAAGTAGGGCGGTTATGAAAACGGGAAAGGGGCAAAAAATAGGAGGAGCAATATGAGAAGTAGCAAGGAGATCCGATTCTGTGGCCTTTACAATTGCATTAAGCCTAGCCATCCAGGAAAAAGTTTTGTTATTGCGCTGGTGAGCAACAAGTACTTGAATTGCAAATTAAGCATGGTGGCGAAGCGGCACAGGAGAAGCTACAACTGTAACCATTGTGACGGTTCATGATGCCTTGTCTTATCTTGGATTCTATTGTTGTTTTTTTCAAAGCCCCCTTTCCCTCCCTCCCTCCCTCCCTCCCCCTCTTTCTTTTTCTCTCTCTCCCTCTCTACCTCCATCTCCCTTCCCTCCCCCTCTCCTTCCCTCTCTTTTCTACCTCGTAATTACTTCTTCTCATTCTAAAATAGATCCTATCTCCTCTCAATAACAATTCCTTTAAATTAATTTCCTTTTAAATAATAAAAGGCCCTGCATCAATTTCTTGAAATGACCTTCCTTTGATCAGGATGAACAGAATTCCTATCAATTCACATCCTTTCCACGTGTACACATATTTTTTCTACTCTCTTACATGCACTCTATTTTCGTGAGCTATTAACTTCATCATCATAAAAAAATCTATACACTTCACACACACACACACAAAAAAAAATCAAAATCATCATCATAAGGTTTCGATATCAGGATATACCAGGGGGGTATTTTTCTCTTTTTGCACCCTATACTACCTGATGTCATGATATCAAGATCAATTTTTTTAACAGATTGGATCATTGCCAGAAATGCTCTATTACAGTTATCAAATTGAAGCATGCATCAAAATGGTACAGAAATAAGGCTATGAACAAGATTTTTTTGGTGCACCCTGTAGTACGCGATGTCAGATACCACAACCTATTTCTAAAAAGGGTGGTCCATTATCAGAAGTACTCCATTACAGAATTAAAATGGACAGGGAGCTGCGCCCAGGCTTCGTTTAATAATTAGTGGGCGAGCAGCTCATCCGGCTTATAATTTGACAAACTCTGTATCCCCACATATTTAGAAGATCTTAGGCTGATGGATTTTTTTCCTTCTATAAATCATAAATCCTGTATGCCCTTTCAAGCCATTGGTAAATTGGCAACACTCATGCCCACAGCAATTGCTTCCATTCTTGTAGTAAGTACACTAGTATAGGCCGATATGAAGTAAATCCATCCATTATAATAATTTTTAAAAGCATTTCAAGGCAGATGCATTCCATAACAATTTCAAGATTGCATTTGAAATTTCTAATTTCAAGGACTCCACTGATAGATACAACAGAACTTTTGAATTGATTGTTGTTCCGCCTAAAATTTTCAGAAAAATTTATCTGACGGACATTTTGTTACTCAACCACAATTGCGAAGACTTCCAAAAAGTCAACACAAGGGGTGATTACCGTAATTTCCATATTCAAATGCATAATATATATCCTATAGAAATCCTGTTAAGATAATATAATACATCATTGTCATGTTAGCACATTTCATTAGGCTATGGACAGAGCTTTTGAAATTGCCTCTTTTGTAAGTGTTTGCGATCATGTTCTACTTTGATGTGGTAATTAGATATTGCTATCTATATTTGACTTTCATACCCCTCAAGAAAAAATGTAGAAATATATCAGATGGCATAATAATAAGAATTGTATCCATATTTATTTTGCCATGAAAACATAAATCTGATAAACACACTAGTTCGTTTCCACAGAAGAAAAAAATATGAGATTTATAAACAGCTACTGAAAGAATTCCAACATTAAAAACATGTTTCTTATTCCAGAATAATATAGGTGCCTGGCAACCAATGAGCTGGGATTGGGAGAAAATTAAGCCCTTATCTGGCTTCCACTTGTAGACTTTTGCGGTAAGCCCCCACAAATGTCTGTCCTGATATAAACCTATATCTCTTAGGGTGCTAGCGGCAGTGCTCAAAATTTGTTTTCTGGCTCTTTCTAAACAGTTTCATTTCCTGCTTTATATCAGTATTGGAGCACATTTTCTTCTCTCTGTCTTACATTTATTGCCAGATCATATCTGATTGTTTATTTTTCTTTCCATCTCTCCTTTTCTATCCTATCCCTCATTCACATTTGTTTGTTTATACCTATCTGTTCCAACCAGTGTCGTTCATACCTTATTAGCTTCTTTTTTCTATTTCTCCTCCCATCTATAGATCATTAATATCTGTTTCTATCTCTCTCTCTCTCTCTCTCTGTTGCATCTATAGCTTATAAATGTTTTGTTAGTGTTCTCTTTTCTATCATTGTTTTTGTCTATCTATCACTCATTCATATCAGGATTTTTTTTCTCTGATGTTTCTCCTTTAGTTCTATCACTCCTTTACATCAGGCTTTTTAATCTTTCACATTTTCTATTGCCATCTTTCAATGTGCAACACTCTCTCACATTCTCCTACTTTCCTACTTTCCTTCTCTCTCTCCCTCTCTCTCTTCTGTTGCCATCCATCTTTCCATCCACTTTTCGTCATGTCTATTTCCAACAATCTACTGTGTCTGTCTGTCTGTCTGTCCGTGTCTCTCTCTCTCTCTCTCTCTCTCTTTCTCTCTTCTGTTCCCATCCATCTTTCCATCCACTTTTCGTCATGTCTATTTCCAACAATCTACTCTGTGTCTGTCTGTCTGTCCGTCTCTCTCTTTCTCTCTCTCTCTCTCTCTCTCTCTCTCTCTCCTGTTCCCATCCATCTTTCCATCCACTTTTCATCATGTCTATTTCCAACAATCTACTCTGTGTCTGTCTGTCTGTCTGTCTCTCTCTCTCTCTCTCTCTCTGTCTTTCCTCCCCCCCCCCCCCCCGTCACCCTCCCTCTCTCCCTCTCTCTCTCTCTCTTTCTCTCTCTCTCTCTTTCTCTCTCCCACTGCGCCAACCACAATGCGTAAACGTGACCTGCATCACATGAAACTGCCATCGGGGTGTGCGTGAGATACTTCCCCTTCTCTGATTCACCCTCGATATTGGGACGCCCGCATGACGAATGCACATATCCCAAGCACAAAGACGAACGCAATGCTTCACACATCATTACAACACTACTACCCTCCCTCTCTAGACACACTGGAATGGTGCCCAACCCCCATCTCAGTCTCTGACTACTATACACGCCTATACACACATCTCATGAAGATGTGAAGTCAGTCTACATCTAACCCCTCACACTTGATACATGTGCCTGGGTTGAACATATGAAACATACCCCTCTGCAAAAGTATATTGACTTTGCTGTAGCCATGAGAACATATATAGGTGCCACACTGCATTCACGTTATAGTGGGTGCATTTATTTTTCAAAATTAACCAAGACATTTTGATACTCCCAATGTACTTTTCTTGCACATAGAAAGGTCGTTTTCAACCATACAATGTCCACTATGTTTATGTTCAAGATATGTGTTCCTAATTCTTAGAGATCATTTCCTGACAACATAAATAAATGTTAGATAGAAAAAGCCCTTCTTGTCTCAAGGAACATGTTCTCTTGGGTCCAAATGATATCTTTCAAATCAAATTCTCTGGGTTTCTTGTCAGTAGTGGCGATTGGTTAAGACTTCTTTATTTCCTTTGTCCTTTTCCTAGCTCAACCCGCTGTCCAAATGGCTGTCGGAATAGATGTCAGCCTACCACTATTTTGCAGATGCAAATATGCAATGTTTAAAGCTATCTGAGTGTTCATTATAGAGTAATGATATTATTTCATAGCATTTCAAGAAAAATTGACATTTTGAAGTTATTCTGCAGTTTTCATAATGCAATAGAACATTTCTTTAGACCATCAGAATATTAACAACTTATCGAATGGATGATTAATCACACCCCAAAAAGCTGAACATAATTATGAATATAGGATAGTGTGTATTCGTGTGGTACTGAAACAGCCCCCATAGGATTTTTGTGCCAAAGTTGATTTTTTTTTCTTCATTTTTGGATTCATTGGGGTCCAAGCTATTAGATATTGATGGGGTTCAAATTTTCCCGAAGACTCTAAATTTCCCTATTGCGCATTATATAAGCCATTTTGGCGCCCAATATGGACCCCCCAGGAAATGAAGGAGGGGTCTGAAAATTTGAACCCCATCATTTTTGGCCAATTGGGACCCTTTTGAAGCCAAAACAGCACCAAAAAAAAAAAATCAACTTTGGCACAAAAATCCTACGAGATTACATACCATACCGCACTATATAATGCATATGAGTCAGAAAAACTATCTTGATTTTGTAACCAATGTTATGCCTTTTAAAAAAGGCGTTGTATTGCCCTTTAGGTGCCAGCACCTGGGTCATTCGGCCAGAACTGACCATTCCCTTTAAACAAGCAACAACATTTCAGTCATTTAGTCCCATAAAAGGGCATTTAGGAGACAGGAATCTGTCCACGGTAATTAACTTTGAGAAATCTGAACACCACCACACACTCGCCATCATCTAACATTGATCACTGATTGGAGTCTAGCTAGCTGCCCCAGTCCCAGCTCCTTCCCATTGCAAGATGGTAATTATAATGTCACCTTGTGCACTAGCTGCCTCCTGATTTCCCTCCAAGGCTAGGAACACGTCGGTTTAACCCTATCGGTGCCAGAGAAAGAAATAACTATGTATACAGTCAATGCTGTTTGAGGTTTGTT
Organism: Strongylocentrotus droebachiensis; assembly: GCA_035222895.1. Classification (NCBI taxonomy): domain Eukaryota; kingdom Metazoa; phylum Echinodermata; class Echinoidea; order Camarodonta; family Strongylocentrotidae; genus Strongylocentrotus; species Strongylocentrotus droebachiensis. The sequence goes on along the minus strand of JAVYIG010001079.1, from coordinate 294,318 downwards.
GTCAAATGGGGGTATTAAAACCAGGCTACGGTTGCAATAATAATCAAACACTTGAGATGTCAGGTTTTCTCCAAATATGACGATTTAATTGGGCCAGTGGTTACTATGGGAACAGCATCTTTGATCTGTAAACTACAATTTTTAGTAATTGCGTGGATCAGATTTGTTTTATCACTTTCTCAGTTGCATTTACACTACCCCCCCCCCCTCTCTCTCTCTCTTTTCCTCTTACTCTTTCTGTCTCCCTAAATGTCACTTCGTTATGTTTCTTTCTTTCTCTCTCTCTCTCTCTCTTCATTTCTTGTACCTTTCCTATCTTCTATGAATATGTTCCTCAATTAATCTCTCTCTCTCTCTCTCTACACTGCACATTACCACACTACTACAAGGGATATTCCCTACAGACTGCATTAATTACATCCGTTTCCTACATCTACACCGTGCCGGTACGACACACCACAAACCATGATTGCATTTTCCTTTATGAAATGACTAATTCAATACAATTTTCTATGACAATACAACAAACTATTATCCAAAGGGAATTCCTATAACAGAGTGCTTTTCTTCAGGGGACGCTTCGTGATGGCTTGTCACACCACAAAAGTACAAGGCAAAGAATAGATGTGATAAAGCATGGAATGATTTTGTGATCAATGAGAAAACAAATTCAATTAAAAACATCCAGGAATTGCATCACATCTTTTATTTCGTTCCTGTTTGAAATAACCACAAGCACAACCGCAACCACAAGCTGGGGAATTCCCAAGAAGATATTGTCTGGGCCAGAAGTGCATTTATTCATATGATTTTGTTATCAATGACAAAAATTGAATTAGAAAACATCAAGAGATTCACATCATATCTCACATCACTCCTGTGTGAAATAAAAAAACAGAAGCCTTATGGTAGGGTACAACCAAGATCATGCCCTAGACATAGGGTTATTTCCATTCTTTAACACCAAAACATGAACATAAAAAATAAACACCATGAGAAAGAAGGCAATGCCAGTGCCAGAGGAAGAAATATGATTACAGGCCGGATCTCAGGATGAGGCGAGAGGCAATCTGAAGTCCTTGCCAGAATCAAGGTAAAGGGCTTGACTCTATTATGAAACCGGTTTTTCCCTTCTATATCGAGTCATAATAACTAATTTCATCAGTCCCCAGGCCCTTTCTGGTTTGGTGATATCTCCTATTGTGTCATTCAAGCACAAAGACATTCCAACGAACAAACAGAAACATAGACAGACAGACAGGATACAAAGGAGGGTTTGTGGTTTTGGTCTTGGCTCTGAACAGAGGAGCTTTATCAGCTTGCAAAAACATATCCTTATTCTAAAAGACAATGAAAAAATGGTTGCCATTCTTAAAAAGATGGAAAATACTGCCAATTGGGTTATCTTTAATAATAACAGAATAAATATCACCATGTCATTTCTGTCATTATTAATATCATTTAGACCTTGCAATATCTTAACCTATTGACTTCTTAATCTCTCATTCCCATAGCAGAGATGCTAACCTCTTGACACAAAAAACAGACCGAGTATCCTAAAAAAAAAAAAATCAGATTTTCACGAAAAATCGACACTACCACTGGCACCTCTTGGCCCTGGGTCAGTAAAATTACAGAAAAATGTTATACTGGTAAGAACGGTCAAGTGAAATGTTTGCTCTTTAATTAAAATCAAATGTAAAAATTGTAAAGCAAAGTTTTTTTGGGGGTTGCGGGGGTTTACTTGTACATGTTTCTATGCGATACCGCATTTTTTTTTTTTTTTTTTTTCAAAGATGAAAAATCGTATTTTAAGAGGTGATATCGTATTATGGTATTTCACTCTTATTATCGTACTAAATACGGTTTGATCTTACTGGTTGGCATCTCTGCCATAGGCTTTATTATACATCTAGGAGCCACCCGGTACCTGTAGGTAATGTGTATACTCTAACACAGAGTTAACGCTTTTCTGGCTCTGAATAGACAGCATAATCTGGTCAATCCAATGCGACCAAACTATCATCTACATCACAGACTGCATGATGGGCTGCAAAGACATCATAATTACATTCATGGAAATGCCAGTATGAAGATCAAAACTGCATTAAAATGGTTTGAGTACCCATCAATCTCCTGCCGTCAAAGCCAATTCCTAATGCAGGTATACATGGTGTACCATTGTCAACAATTGCCTTCAGTCCTCTGTTTAAAGGTAGAAGGACATTCATTCTTGTGTCATTTGGTATGAAGCAATTATGCCCTTCTAGCACCAAATAGACGCTTTGTCCATTAGTGCGTAGGTAACCATCAATCATAATACAGAAAACTTGAAAGAGAATTCTAGCGTGAAAATGGCAGGGTGTCATAAAGCTCTCAACGGTTGTACATTTACGTCCACTCCAATTCAACCACATTAAAATCCAAAATTAATATGCATTACGTCTGGATAATTGCAAGCTCGGTGTATCCGAGCCAGACAAGCATACAAGAATAAGCAGACTGACGTTCGTTGAGCCGAATCGAGGGGCTTTCCAAAAAGCAAGATATACTAAAGCATTGATTGCCTTGCTCTTAATTGCAATTTGCTAATGGGGAGAAAATTACAATCCGCTGTCGGTCTTCGAAATTTGGCTCCGCCGTGTTTAAACTAACTGTGGTGCCTCTAATAACTTATTGACAGCCATTCTCTCAATACTGATATGATAACTGCTGATAAAAATGAATAAATCATCTGTTGAGAGAGAGCCACAAGAGCATTAACTCTGTGAAAAATTGTTGAATTAAATGCCATTCTGGCTGATATAATTATCTTGAAATATCAAGGTTCATTATATCAACAGCGTATTCAGTGTATTAACAGTGCAAAAAGCTTGTATTTCCTACAGCATCCATCTGTGTGTCACCTTCAACAGGTTAAAGGCAAAATTTAAAAGTTGTGGGGGGGGGGGGGGGTCCCTGAAATTCTGAGAAAAAGGATAATGTTTACTATTGAAAAGAGTTGAAAAAATATGATGTTTGCTAAATAAAGCATTTTGAAAGAATGCAATGAAATATACTACTGTAGTTTCCAGCTCTGATTCATAACCCCATAAAGAACCTACGTGTACAATCTGATAATAGAGTGTACACATTTCCATTTGGTTTGAGGCAGCAACCAAAACGACAAATGGCATTGGGACATGGACAAGACCAAGTTATTTTGTCCCGAATATGTTATCAATCACATCTAAGATGTTAGTATTTCTAATCATTGTATCAAGATAATAGCCCTATGGGAGCTCTGATCAGACCAAACACAAAGCGAAATGATATGTCTTAATGACAACTTATGTTCGTAGCTCCGAAATACTTGGCAATGTATAGGACACTACATGACAATGACAATCCGTTAAGCTGTAGTCGTAATCAAGTCTGCCTTCCAGTTCACACAAGAAATTACACCAATCAAGAAGTCATTGCGCCTGCCAACTTGAAGTTCCAAAAAGCAGTGGAAGGTATCTCGTAAAAACGGCCATCCATCCATCACGAATTACAAAACAAGGCACTCGATCGATGGCCGAAAGGTCAATTTGCGCTTCACCCCCCTCGACAGAAGTGGACCCAGACGGCAACCGATTGTCCAGTCGGGCGGGGAATCGGTTCAAGGAAAGAAAGGGTTTGGAGGAGGTGAGAAATGGACATGCTGAAAATCAAGAATGCAAGACGTGACCTTCAAGAGCTGTTCTGGGACATATATCTGCCCAACGATTTTTGGAGAAAGTTAAAAAAAATAGTAAAGTTAAGAGTGTAGAGAGAGATTTGAAAAAATTGAGGTAAACCGTATTACCAGTACATTACATGAGATCTTGTCGTGAGCTCTTTTTTGTTGAATATCATTTTCCTTTCCACTTCTCTTAGTTTCATAACGTTGGACTGGTTGGTTATATAACACAACCATTGACTCCATGACAAATCAGAATTACTACAGGTCACTTTGCCTTGAAATGTAAGTTTTTTTTATCCACAACAAGTCAATGCTACCAGCCATTTACTAGAAGCTTTCACAAAACATCCTTTTCCTTATCACGATAACCCTCTTCTATAGCAAACTTGATCTAGCCTTGCCCAAGTACTTACCCAGAGACAATACACCATCTTCTTGAATGATACCACTTGTTAATGTTTTGCTGGTATCTTGGCCAGGAAAAATAACCACCACAATGAAAGATCTCTCCATAGGCGTACGTGTGTGAGTAATAGTATTGGGGGGGGGGGGGGGGGTAGGGATCATGGGGTCTTGGGGTCAGGCCACCATTTTCTTCTTATTTTGCTTTTGCTTGCTTGACAGAGTCCACATCAACTAAGAGTATGTTCATTTCTCATAGAATACACCAAACATCAATGATAAACCCAGTCCTGCAAATTTCTTCTTCAACTACCCATCAAATATCTTCTCCTCAAGGAATTTTGTTGAGTATATCATGGTCCTCGTTGTCAACATGCCTAATAGTGGTAGACACAAGTCTGACGATATTCAAATAATTTTTCAAAATATTTGTCTTAGCGGTCATTAACGTACTTGATAATGTGTCCTTATCCCTCTTTTCCTTCAAAAGATGTGCTCAACTTTGGCTGGTTGAACTTGGTAATGGTCACCAGAGAAGATTCTTGCGTATCTGGGAAACTTCTTCTTCTCAAATGATTGAATTCTATTTGCATGAAGTACTTGGACTGTTTGGATTACTTGGGCTTCATTTGTTTAAACCATGTTTAGATCATGGGCATAGATGCTTGTGGGACATTAATCAAATGTCTCTCCTTGTCTCTTTCTATTCTATTCTATATATATTTTTCTATGTCTGTGTCTATCTCTCTCTCTCTCTCTCTCTCTCTCTTTCTCTCTCCTCCTCCTCCCTGTGTCTGGGTCTGTCTCTCTATGTCTCTGTCTCTCTCTCTTCCTCTCTGACTGTCTGTCTCTATAAAAATATCTCTCTTTTTTTCTGTCTCTCTCTCTCACATACACACACGCATATACATGTAAATGCTGAACTACACAATTTTAATGTAATTAATACTCTTGTTACTTGAGTCTTTATCACAAATGGATTTTACGAAAATACTAAAACACCACTTTTTTTTAATACTTCCACTGCTTGATCCGTCTCTTTAAATAAATCACAACAGTCTTCTCATGGCTTCAGTCTGATCATTTATGTCTCTCTCTTCCTCTTTCTCTCTTCATCTCTCAGTCTCTTTCCCTATCTCTCCTTCTATTGATGTCTTTCCCTATCTCTCTCCCTCTCTCTTTCTTTCTGTTTCTCTTTTTCTCTCCCTTTCTCTCTCTCTTGCTTACACAGACATCTCAAATATAACTTTCCAATTCTAAGCTGAAATTATGGCACGGATCAATTATAATTCCACCATTAAGGACAAGAAAAGCGGGACCCCTACAGATGCAATATCCCAGGGAGTAATTATAGGTGCCATTTCCATATTCCCAAAGTGGCTTGCAAACATTTAAATGCTCACCATAGTGAAGACTGTTATTAGATACAAGGTGAAATGCTCCATATTAAAAAAGTGTTCTAGCTATATTGTTAATAATGTTAGAAAAATGAAGGAAGGGGGAGTTAGAAAGGGAGTTAGAGAGAGACTACACTGCCCCAAAACATTGCTGGTTCAACTGAAAGACTACACCTTCCTTTGTCAGAAGGACTACAGAGACAAAAAGCTTTAGTTCAGTCAAATCAAAATGCATGACTTCTTAATACACACGGGACCCATTAACGTACCATCTCAAGCACGTTACTGAATAAAAGCACGAAATCTCAATCTATGCCAAGAAATCATGCAACGATGCCAGTCACATATGCTACCCACTTCCGTCTTTTTCACTGATCACCATTCCCATCATCCAGTGCCAGGTGGGTGCCCCACATAGGACCACCATCAAAAGCCAAATTGGTCATGTGACAGCCATACATGATGCGATTGACCAACCCCCAAGGCCTAGTCTGCAGGCACAGACCCTTGACAGTAGTAGAGCGTAACAGCATGTCTGACCTGTGAGACTACGACGACTACAAAGTCCACTGCACTCCATAGACAATGTACTTAAAGCTGCTCCAGATAAAGGTGCAAATAAGTGAACAGAGACTTGACAGAGTAGTGCTCAGCTCATGGAATTGTGTTTGAATGTCAAACTAGAGTCTGGGTCTACAGACTATCCCTAACCTGTCCTGCTACATTAGTCTCCACCTCGAGCACAACGTGACCCAGTTATACAAGACGTGACCTGCACAATGACTGTTTCGTGTTCCATGTTCCGGCTACTCTTCTGTGCTGAGACCAAAATATGCTTAAATAGTGCATGAAACTTATATACAGAGTTTAGAGGGCAAGTCTAGCCCGTTTGCAAGCTGAATTGAAGAAATAAACATAAAAAATATTAACAAAGAAAAAAAAATCATCAAAATCGTAGGATATAGATCACATGTAATTCATGACATTTGGCAAAAAATTAAAATGCTTTAAAAAAAAGAAGGTTTTGTCTGATTTTGATGCTACTCTCACTGTTTTGTTTGTTTAATTTATTCAATTTAAATGTGCCCTTTAAAGGTAAAGACCAGTTATGGTCATGCGATTGAATTGTGAAAGAAACGTTGTGGAATCAATCAGAAAAGGTTGATCATCTAGCATCTAGCATCTGCGAGGTTCTGGAATCATCAAAATGATAAGAAATTTGGCCAATTCTTCGTAAAGTTACAAGCACTATACACAGAAAGATGTATATGGGACTACCCTATATCTCTCACAGGACCATGAGAGAAACAAATTTACCAAATATATGAATTAGTAGGTGGTTTCCCGGCAAATTTTTTATCATCATGTATTAGTCAAAACATATTCTTTCACATGATTGGTAATGAGAGCTTCCATTTCATTTTTTGAAATTGGGGCGTTACCAATACTGGTCTTTACCTTTAAGACCGGGGACTTTTCATGAATCTCATTCTTATACAACAATAGGAGCTCATGCAAAATGGCACCTTCTAAACTGACAGAATGCTCTTGATTCTGAAGTGAACTAAATGTTAATTCCGGATGCTAAATTGAAATTGTCTCTTTGGAGCAAGAAGGGGCCAACTACATGTACTATACTTTATCACACCCCTCTGGCTCTGAACAGTGAAATCTTAGTGATTTACAAGAAGAATTATTAATCTTCACTGAAAGTGATAAACAAAGAGCAAAATTCTTCATGGTGGGTTTACAAGCAGTACTTGTTGTTTCAACCCCATGATACACTGATCTACATTAAAAAAAAATGAAGCATCAAATAAGCTTTTCCATCACACTATAACAAGTGCAGGAATAACCTACCATCCCCCCTTTCCACCAATGCCAATCTTTATCATATCTCTACAATACATATTTTCTCATTATTTCAGCCCTAACAAAAATCATAACAAGAGGAGAACAGAGATTGGATGGAAGATTATGAACATTACCTGAGGCTTTATACACATATCACACGCAAACAAAGATACAATTTTTTCATATTGATGTAATAAGTCAATTTTGAGATGTAATATTACGGGGATGTCTGCTGACTCGAATAGACAGGAGATGATCGGAATGGAATCCCATTATATGAGGATACCTTGTGGCAAAGATGCAAAGATGGATAAATGGATTGGAAATTATAGAAATAGCTAAGAAGAAAAATTAAGAAGAGAGAGAGATGGAGAGGGAGGGAGTGAGGGAGAGGGGGAAGGAGGGAGAGGGGGAAGGAGGGGGAGGGGGAAAAACAAAAATCAGAAATAAGGAGATAGTCCAGGCTAGGCCCCATAGGAAAGGGACTGAACCATGTTTTTTTATATATACAATGTTTTTTGAGTGATTCTTGTCAATTCGAGGGTGCTGAATCCAAATCCGATGAGTGCCAGACGCGAAACCTTGAGCATTTTTCGTAAAACGCAAAAATTCAAAATGGCCGCCAAAATGGCCGCCAAATCATGAAAACGCTTATTATATGGCTATTTAAAAGGTTATTTGATGTTTTCTTGTCAAATCGAGGGTGCTGAATCCGAATCCAATGAGTGCCAGACGCAAAAACTTGAGCATTTTTCGTAAAATGCGAAAAAATTCAAAATGGCCGCCAAAATGGCCGCCAAATCATGAAAACGCTTATTATATGGCTATTTAAAAGGTTATTTGATGTTTTCTTGTCAAATCGAGGATGCTGAATCCGAATCCGATGAGTGCCAGATGCAAAAACTTGAGCATTTCTCGTAAAATGCGAAAAAAAAATCAAAATGGCCGCCAAAATGGCCGCCAAAATCATGAAAACGCTTATTTTATGGCCGTTTAAAAGGTTATTTGATGTTTTCTTGTCAAATCGAGGGTGCTGAATCCGGATCCGATTAGTGCCAGACGCGAAACCTAGAGCATTTTTCGTAAAACGCGAAAATTCAAAATGGCCGCCAATATGACCGCCAAATAAATTTAATTACACATTTAATAAAACCATTAATGAGCACGATTTAAGACCTCAGAGGTTTTTTTCTAAATGTGCAATTATCACCCGCAAACAATTATACAAACACCCACACACGCGCTCACCCACACACACACCCACCCCACCCTGGCACACACCCACATCCACACCCACCCCACCGGTCACACACACACAAACATCTACCACAAACATCACATAAAGTACACTGCCACATTTGTATAATGCATGACCCAAACACAAATTTGAGACTTTTCATTCTAGTTGGAGTCAGGTGACTTGTCACATGAGTAGTGCCATGTCCTTCATATTCACCATGGAAACAAGCATCTGAGAGCTAGACCCATGGTTAACTGGCTACCACATCATGTAATTGATATATACAACAGGTAAGATGAAAGTATGCAAGTCTCCAAGAACAGAGCAGCAGCAAAAGATCTTGCTTTCCTACAGGCCGTGACAAGAAACGAGGATTGCCCAGAATTTAGCGGTTTCAATACAAAGCATGCACGGGACAGTGGACAGCAACTGAGGCCCAAGACTACAGTAGTGTACACTCCATTCTTGGATATGACACCAGCAGAACCTGACACAATGATGACGGCAATGGTACAGGCACAGTTCCCGACATCACTTACAGGTCAAGAATGGACAATTCTTACGTGTGATCAGCAACTCTACCAAGTGATGGTAAACATAGTCTGGGCTAACCAAGACAGATTTGCCAAGTTTGTACCCAGACTAGGCGGCATGCACATGATAATTAGTTTTCTAGGAAGTATCGGCTATTTGATGTCGGGAAGTGGGCTCGAAGACATACTGAAGTCACGATTTGCTGGAGTTCCAAAACTTCTGTCTGGGAAGAAGTTCCCACAGAATTTCAGGGCGCTTCGACTTGTCATTGAGGAGATATTAAGATCAGTACTGGAAGACGACCAATTCACTGACTTTGACGGGTTGATTGAAGTAGCCAGCAAGCAAAGGAGTCGAACTACAAAGTTGTGGATGAACTGTCTTGTAAAGCCAATGCTCATCTGTATGGCTTTTGTTAGAGCTGAGAGGGAGGGTGACTGGTCTCTCCATCTGCAAGCTGTCAAAGAAATGCTTCCCTATTTCTTTGCTTCAGGGCATACCAATTATGCACGCTATGGGCTGTACTATCTCCGCTCCATGCAACGTCTGCCACCAGCATTACTCAAGCAGTTCTTAGATGGAGAACATGTGATGCACCATCAGGATGGCATTTGGAACGGCATCTGGTCCGATATGTACATTGAAACGACGTACATGCGCTATGGAAAGGGACCTTCTCCTCCATCCACTCTACCCCTCCTCCATCCACCCTACCCCCCCCTCCTCCTACCCTACCCCTCCTCAATCCACCCTACCTCTTCTCAATCCACCCTACCTCTCCTCCATCCACCCTACCCCTCCTCAATCCACCCTACCTCTCCTCAATCCACCCTACCTCTTCTCAATCCACCCTACCTCTCCTCAATCCACCCTACCTCTTCTCAATCCACCCTACCCCTCCTCCATCCACCCTACCCCTCCTCAATCCACCCTACCTCTATCACACCTCCTCTCCACCCTACCTCTCCTCCATCCACCCTACCTCTTCTCAATCCACCCTACCCCTCCTCCATCCACCCTACCCCTCCTCCATCCACCCTACCCCTCCTCCATCCACCCTACCCCTCCTCAATCCACCCTACCTCTATCACACCTCCTCTCCACCCTACCTCTCCTCCATCCACCCTACCTCTTCTCAATCCACCCTACCCCTCCTCCATCCACCCTACCCCTCCTCAATCCACCCTACCTCTATCACACCTCCATCCATCCTACCTCTCCTCAATTCACCCTACCTCTTCTCAATCCACCCTACCTCTCCTCCATCCACCCTACCCCTCCTCCTTCCATCCTACCTCTCCTCAATCCACCCTACCTCTATCACACCTCCATCCACCCTACCTCTCCTCCATCCACCCTATCTCTCCTCAATCCACCCTACCTCTCCTCCATCCACCCTACCCCTCCTCCATCCACCCTACCTCTCCTCCATCCACCCTACCTCTCCTCCATCCACCCTACCCCTCCTCCTTCCACCCTACCCCTCCTCCATCCACCCAACCCTCCTCCATCCACCCATCCACTTTGAACGAGTCTACACATGCTATCTGGGCTTTGTCTCTCAGCCTCTTTGGACAACTGAAGAATGACTTGGAAGCCGTGCAAGAAGGGGAAGATCAGAAAGTTGCCACTTGTCACAAAGAAGAGAGTCTCAAAAGAATCAAATAAGATGCGGCTGACAGAAAGGGAATTCGAGAGGCGCTATCGACATGTATAGATGTATTTGACAGTGAGAAGCATCCTCCTTCAAGCCTGGTGAACATCTTCACTGGACAGGTTGTGGATGATCCAGCAGTAAATGCCGATGATGCAATCAAGATTGGAACTGATCAGATGAACGAGTACGAAAGAAAGTTTCCGAATGGGTTCCATGACACAATAAAGAGGAGAGTCAAAGGAATGGCAAAGGCTTCTGATATGTCATCAAGAGGTGAGGTATCTATAGTTACCAATACAGAGATGATCTACGCCCGGGTAATCGGGATCATGGCATCATCAAGGGAAGCGATTTCAACCAAAACCTTATTCTCTTATGAATTGGCTCCCTATCCAACCACACTGTTCGACAATAATGGTGATGCACGTTCCACAAGTAAGTCCGTCTTGAAGTCGAGGATCAAGGTTGAGTGTAGTCAACGAAGTGCAGAGGTGCCAGATGTTATCATTCTTGATGGATGTGCTCTTCTTTGGACCGTTCCTTGGCCTGCGTCTCCAGCAAAGGTGTGTACCTTTGTAGATGTTGCTGTAGCAACGTTCATGAACTATGCAGACAGTTGTCCAGTTCTTCATGTGGTTTTTGACAGATACTACGAGAGCAGCATCAAGTCCTGTTGCCGAACAGCACGTGCAAAAGGTTGCAGCCGTGTATACAAGCTGAACAGTCACCACTGCCAAAGCAGAACGTCATCCTAAATGTAACTGCAAACAAGCAACAAGTCATCAAGATGATCGTAGATCAGTTGTGTTCCATGCAAGTACCAGAGGGCAAACGATTGATCGTAACTGGACCTGATCCGCATCCAATTGCTGTTGGTGTTGGTGCACTTGAAGAAGAGGTGAAACACGAAGAGGGAGATGTAATAATGGTCTACCACAATGATAAAGGAGGCCAAGGATGGTCACTCACCTATCAAAGTTGTGTGCGATGACACAGATGTTCTGGTCATTCTTGCACACCATTTACATTTCCAAACCAATGGAATACCACACACAACAAAGGTGGTAATGGAATCAACGTCTCGCACTCGAGAAGTCATAGATGTCAATGAGGTTATCAAGAAACACACGAAGATCATGCCCAATCTACTTGGAGCCCATGCATTGACTGGATGCGATACCGGTTCCTGTTTCTATGGAGAAGGAAAGGCGTCTGCACTCAAGAATTTGGAGCCCTATCCTGATTCTCTACTCCTTGGTAATACTGAAACGCCTCTCGATGAAGTAATAGAATCCTGCTTGAGATACTGGCATCCCTGTACCGAGAAGAACCAAATGACTCTCTTGACACAATGCGAAGAAACATTTTCACAAGGAAGGCTGGTGGCAAGCGCCTAGTACCTCCCAAATTAATGAGTCTTACACCAACTATGGCCGCTTTTCGGCCACATTGCCAGCGTGCCCATTATCAAGTGGCGTTGTGGGTGGCTGCTGGCAAGCCAGTACCCCCAGCCCTAGACCCATTGAAGAATGGATGGAGGATGAAGTCTTCTACGATTCAACCCGTCTATCTCGAAAATGATCAGCCAGTCGACCGGAAGAAGTCCTCAATATCATTAAGTGTGGGTGTAAGAACGACTGCAGAACAGCCCAGTGCAGCTGCACCAAATCGTCATTGGCATGCTTGGAATTCTGCCGCTGTAAGGGCGATGTCTGCTGCCAAAATCCAATGAACAAGACATCAGAAGAGAGTGACAGTGACAGTGACATTAGCAGTTGTGAAGACTAATAATATTTGACATTGTTCGGCACTGCTATTATGGAGGTGGTAAGACTAGAAAGACTTCAATATTATTATGGTAAATGATTGTCTATAATGGACAAAAATATGGTTTACAATGAATATCTATATCATCTATATGCTCATTAATTCATTATTTTATTTATACGTGTATATAACTTTCCCATTACACAAAGTAAACTGTGTTGATTTCTAGCTAGCCTGCTGGGTTCACTATATCGGTATCGACTACAAAAATAATAATCGTATTTTGCGTAAAATGCTCAAGGTTTCGCGTCTAGCACTCATCGGATTTGGAATCAGCACCCTCGAATGGACAAGAAAACATCAAAGAACCTTTTAAATGGACATAGAATAAGCGTTTTCATGATTCGGCGGCCATTTTGGCAGCCATTTTGATTTTTGTTGGAATCAAAAAAGAAAACATCAAAGAACCTTTTAAATAGACATAGAATAAGCGTTTTCATGATTCGGCTGCCATTTTGGCAGCCATTTTGATTTTTTTTCCGCGTTTTACGAAAAATGCTCATGGTTTCGCGTCTGGCACTCATCGGATTCGGATTCAGCACCCTCGATTTGACAAGAAAACATCAAATAATCTTTTAAATGGCCATATAATAAGCTTTTTCATGATTTGGCGGCCATTTTGGCGGCCATTTTGATTTTTTTCGCATTTTACGAGAAATGCTGAAGGTTTCGCGTCTGGCACTCATCGGATTCGGATTTAACACCTACGAATTGACAAGAAAACATCAAATAACCTATTAAATGGCCATATAATAAGCGTTTTCATGATTTGGCGGCCATTTTGGCGGCCATTTTGAATTTTTCGCATTTTACAAGAAATGCTCAAGGTTTCGCGTCTGGCACTCATCGGATTCGGATTCAGCACCCTCGAATTGACAAGGAAACATCAAATAACCTTTTAAATGGCAATATAATAAGCGTTTTCATGATTTGGCGGCCATTTTGGCGGCCATTTTGAATTTTTGCGTTTTACGAAAAATGCTCAAGGTTTCGCGTCTGGCACTCATCGGATTTGGAATCAGCACCCTCAAATTGATAAGAAACCATCAAAAAACATTGTATATATAAAAACACATGGTTCCTTGCTCTCTAGCCTGGACTAAGAGTAAAGTGGGAAAAATGATTCAAAAATACATCTAAGAAAGAGAAGCACAATTCCAAAAAAGGAGAGTGTTACAGAGAGGGGAGAGAGAGAGACAGACAGACAGAGAGAGAGAGAGATGGGGAAAACCACATGATAAATCATAATTACAAGGAGAGATATGGGGACATGCTGATTTCATCATCCAAAAATTGTAGTCTAGAAATTGAGAATAGATTAAAGAAATCAAATAAAATCTCTTTTTTCATTGTAATATATCCCCTTGTAAACACACTATTTAGTGAACATGATATACACACAATGTACACGGCATACAAAAACACTACTCTAGCTATCTGTGTAAGATGTGAACTCCTTACACCGCTAAGACTGACTGATCTGAACCTAAAGTGTATGCCTTCATATGATGAATGCCACTTGAAGTGATGGTGCGTATAGTGGGAAAGTATTTTTTGGCCCTCCAGCCACTTTTGGCCTCGCTGTTTTAGTGCATTTACCTCCAAATGCACCTGTTGGTAAGCACCTTCACCACCTAGAATATAACTATACAATTGAAAGTGAATTTGGTTTAATTGGTTTATTCATTATCCCCCCCCCCCCCCTTCTTTGGACTCTACATGACCATCAGGTTACTAGCCACTGGTAAAATGGATACAACAATGGAACAAGGATTAATGATCCCTATTTAATTCTTGAATTGTCCTTCACAGCTATCAATTCACACGAGCATTTGGTTACCTAATACCGGCATTTATTATTGGATTCCTAATGCTAGAATGCTAGAATGCCAAAAGGTACAGTGATCAATTTTCTATAAGCTTCATGGTGACCATATGGTTTGAAACCTAGCAGGGAGTGGAGATGGTGCACATATTGTGCGTGGGTATATACTGATGATCCATGATAACCATATAGTAGGAATACTCCAAGGGGGTAAAGATGGTGCACATATTGAGTATGGGTATATACTGATGATCCTTGATAACCATATGGTAGGAATACTCCAAAGGGGCAAAGATGGTACACATATTGTTTGAGGGTATATGACTCTGATGACCCTACGGTAGGAATACTGCCAGTATGATGCACACATTGTGTGAGGGAATGATAATGGTGATTCAATGTCACGGTATGGTAGGAATGAACCTGGAAGGTGGAGATGTTGCACACAATGTGCCAAGATATAATACTAATAACTGTATGGTAGGAAAGCTCCAAGGAATTGGAAATGATGCACACATGATGTTGAAGTAAGAATGAAAAACAGCCATGCGTCTGAAAGCAGGTTTTTTATCACCAGATTGAAATAGATAAAACACAAAACAACATGATGGCAAGGGGATATAAATAACAGATTTCAGTAACTAACACTGTAAACTTCTAGTTTAATGATATCAACCCTATATATGGACTTCTTTCTACTCCAGTGAATAATACTTTAGTGACCATCTGTATATAAAAACCTGCTGTCTACAAAGACCGCTATTTTGGTTTCTCTTTATCAATGTTTCTAAATGAAACCTGTACTAAAGATATTTATACTAAAAGACCATTTATAATGCTTTCCTTGAGTATACAGGTTTGAATTGAATTAATATAAGCACTTTTTATTGCATTGGAAAGTTGCTATACATATTGTAACTCTTGTATAAAAAATAAGAATCTCAGGAACTAATGATTTTTTCCCCATTGAAAACCATTTATTCCGACCCATTTCACCCTTTAATGAATGCAACACCTTTATCTGAGCTACAGAGAGAGATCTGCCCCTAAAACGTGGCACATGCTATGTTAAAAGGTCAGTACAAGCAACACAACCCAGCGTGCTGTCAACTGTTTATCAGTGTTTCCTCGTCTTTCACGGACCGCGAAGATGCGATCCCGGGCCTGTACCCACCGCAGATACTCTTCAATGACAGGCATTGTTTGCTCACTGAATTGGCTTGCGGAATGCATGTAAAAGGGGTTGTGCACTGCACTATCTGTGCAATAACCTTTGGGCTAGCCATGGGAAGGTGCCTGATAAAACTTGTATTCAGGGATATGTTACAACTCTAGGGCATTACATGCACACACGGATATCATAAACATGGGGTGCGTTTCGGCACTCAGCATGCTCTCATGTACTTTATTATCTACTGAGTTGCAACATGACTACCCCCTATAAATGCACCTGCTAAGGCCTGCAATGGACTGGAAATGTAAATAAACAAAATAAGTATCTCACATTCTATCATAACGTTGTGCGGCTGGCAGAAGAGCATCATCACATTGCATTGATATGCCAAACACATTAAACAGAAATTCAATAGCATTTAAGTGTTTGTAAATTTAAAATATGTGCTTATCTTATACAAAGACTACTCAAAATTAGGTGCATGTAGTTATCTTCCATTTTCTCTTATCAATTACTGTAGTAAATACAGATTAAAAAATCCCTGTCAAGTTCAAAATATCTATAGAGCTATCAAAACCATAGAAGCAAGTTGCCAGAAATTCTACCAGCCAAATCATAATACAGCATTTTCAAAATATTGTTTTTTGGGGTCACTTTTTGTAGTAAAGCAATTATACTAATAGTCATTTGCTACTATCTAATAATTCACTAGTCTCTATGACCATCTGTTGAGAGCCAGAAGGGTGTTAACTCTATGTAAAAGTATATGCATATGCATGGGTTTTAAAAAGAGTGAAACACATTAATCTGCAAATTAATGTATCAAATAATATAGGGCCTAGTACACTCACTGTTCAATACTACGTTATTTTATGTAATATAATTGGTAAAGCTCACTATATTTCAAACAATGTCTGTTTTGGAGCCAAGAGGGTGTTAACTCATATACTTTAACACAGAGTGAAAGCCCTTTTTGCTCTGAACATATGAGGTATTTTCTGATGATAGTCAGAAGGCATTCACTTCAAGTTCAAGTAAAGCGCTATAAGTTAATACCCTTCTCGCTTTAAGCAAGAGATTCTGATCTATGATCTGCTTTAACACTGGGATGACATGCATGCGAAGTTATTTGGGTGGAGAAACTGACAACGCAACATATTAATAAGCTTGTGGCATGTTGAAGGGGATTACATGTATGTGAATAGATTTAATCCATGAAGGAATTATGGGGGAAGTAAAGACAGAATAAAAAGGGAGGGGGAAATGTGATTAAAGAGGAGAGAGAGAGAGAGAGAGAGATAGAGAGAGAGAGAGAGATAGAGAGAGAGAGAGAAAGAAAGAGAGAGAGAAAGAAAGAGAGAGAGCAGCTGAAAAGGTGACAAGAGAGAAAGGGTGAGAAGAAAAGTAAGACAAGGTATGGAAAATTAGGAGAAGGGGAAGAAAGACAAAAGGAGAGAAAGAGAAGGAAAAAAAGCAAGATAAAGAAAGGGAGAGAAAAGGAGAGAAAGGGACAGAGAGAACACAAAGGAGCTTGAGGACAAGAGACATGGGCAAAAGATGGCATAAAACTGATCTGATTGATGAATTAAACTTGTTCGTAAAATAGCTGAAGCCCTAGATCCATATTCATCATGCCTGTCTCGTTGGCTGAACTATGATTATGCCTCCAGCTAGCGGTGGATTGGCAAAAAATGATGGAACAAATTGATGAATATCCTTTGCCTCCAAACATATTTTTCACAGAAAACAAAATAAAATGGCCATTGTTCTTTTGGACACACCAGTTGATTAATTGATCACATTATTTCAATTCCCAAACTATGGAAATGGAAAATTTGATATGCAGCAAGATCTTTTGCGTGATTAGTTATTGCTGAGAATCACAAAAAACATAAGATAGAAAGTTTTTGGATTCATGAGACTCAATCGGTCAGTTTTACGAGCAAAAGCTGAAGGCTTGTTCAGATATGACTGGTTGTAACACCCCCCCCCCCTCTCCCTCCCCCAACAAAAAAATAAAAATAAAATAAATATATATAAATGTGTAAATGAATGGCAACTGTATGTATTTACTAAGCTCTGTGTCATTTGAGAGAGAGAGATGTGAGGTGTATACTACACTTTACATCATCATATGAAACGCCACCTGTAGGTTACAGATGCATATCTGAACAAGGCTTGAGCTATATAGAATTGAAAATCTACTCTTTTAGGAGCCTCATTGAGGGATCGCTTGATTTGGGATTGGACATCCACACTCACATATAGAGAAATCAACTATGAATAGGGTCATTTAAACCACTGCTTTGAGTGGCTTCAACTCCAAAATAAAGTAAGCCCTAATATGACTCCTAATTCCTAAACAAGTGGATTTCCACTCTCCTTTATTATCGTTTCAGTGTTTGTTATTATACAGGTGCACTATCCATGTAGCAAACAGGCAAATGAGAAATTATGACGCAAATTGACAAGAAATTGGTTCTGCAAACAAATGTGGACTGTATTCCATGGATGCCAGACAGAATTTAAGAGAGGGTCTGAAAATCATCTGCAGTGAGCTATTTTGTGCCCTAGAAAAGCATGACATATGGCAAGAAAAGACTTGCAAGGATCTGAAATTCATGTTTTTGCCCTGAAAACTGGCATCCTCTGTGTTCTTCGGGATATGCTGGCCGTTACATATCTAACACGACAGCAACTCCTCTGCCAAAAACCTTCTCTAGTCTCTACACTAAAGCATAACACCATTCTGACTCCTAGCGGTAGAAACAGTCTCTATCTTTTGAATTTCTTTCTTCAATGATGCTAAATGCCACTGCTCTGAAGATTTCCTCAAGAAACAGAATATAGCTTCCTGAGCATTCTACCCATCCCATATTACCTACCCAACCGAACTGAACCGATATAACCAAATCCCATTACTTTGGGGAATGACTTTAAAATATTACAACCTGCATGAGGGGGATATGAGCCATGAACGCATACATCCATCATGATCATTAAGGAGGCAAAGATTACGCCGTAAATTTGTTATTGGTCCGACTCTAATGGATTCGAAATATGATTTAGCGTGATCCCACGACTGACAGTCTGCGATGTGCAATCATGGCATGTCTGGTTTCAGGTTCCGGGATAAGATTAGATTGATTTTTTGTTTTTGTTGTTGTTCACTTGTTCACTTGGGTTACTGCCGAAAGTCCTTAACGTTAATGATGGATCTCCATAATTTGTGATATTACTTGGAAGTGATGAGATGAATTTTTGACCCAGATTGAATGGAGAATGAAAATGGAGAATGAAAAAGGATAAAAAATGATTTAAATAAAATAATAGAATGAATGAAAATGGACCCACAGGGTATGGATATAGAGCACATCATCTATGGAGAGCCAGAGGTAGATTAACTGATATAAGTAGCCCTCCCGGCTCTGAACAGATTAATATTTTTTCTGGTAAACATACAATCCTTAATCTTTTAAAATTGAGTTAGTTTTGTTGGGTCCGCACCCCTTTAAATTACGGATCAACAGGGGTCGAATTTGCCGCAGTTAAAGTGACAACATAATGTGTGGACATGTTTGCTTTGCCTACATAGTTTTTCAATTTTAATTTCTAGATTTCGAGTTTTCAGAGATCTGTTAATTCTCCTCTGACAGACACTAAAATAGCATTTCATTGAAAGAATTGTAATATACCTGTATGGCTTGTAAGCTTACAGTTGATATATAATTCATCTATTTCATTTTTCACTTTCGACAGGGTCTTTAATGCCGCCAAACCTATTTAAAACAGAATATCCATTCAGTCAGAATCATTCTACAATTCCCTTCTTATATCATGTAGACAACCTTTGCATTCATAACACCAAAGGCTAACTCAGATATGAATCAGTAACCGCAAGCATGTTTGTTTTCTTCTTCTATAACACGAATGGCAACTGAGCGCAAGAAAGGACCTAAGCATATTCACTGAGCTCTATGTTATACGATACAAAATGTCATACGTGTTGCACTTGCGTCATCACAAAAAGACTGCCGTAGTTTAACGCTTCATATCCGAACAAGGCTAATATTAGCAGGGAATGTGTACATTACTTTGTTGATTAGCAATCCTCCATGTAAGGGCTGGTCACATGCATGATGAATAAAATAACATTACAGTCGGGCAAAGTGGAAATGTATAATGCAATTTGATTTGCTAATTTCAGCATGAAGCACCCATACATTTCTACACAGAACTCATTCCTTTTAGGCACTCAACACAGACAATGCGTATCCATCTGCCCCTAATTTATCCTCATCCCCCCCCCCCAATCTCTCCCTTTTCTCTTTCACATGCACACACACACACACACCCACTCACCTACAACTCACATATGCATACACACACCCACATCCACAACCCACACACATACATTCATCCACTCCCTTTCCATGTGATAGCCATTGCTTCAATCAATCACAACTACCGGTAATGCCTCAGTCACACCTTTGCGTATTTGGCTTGCGTATTGCTGCGTATTTATGGCAAGCCGTTTTAACATTTATTCCTATTTCTTGATATCAAGAAATGATTTTTTGTTGTAAAGCAATTGTAATTCATAGAAATAAATGTTAAAACGGCTTGCCATAAATAAGCAGCAATACCAAGCCGAATACGCAAAGGTGTGACTGAGGCATAAAGTAAGAACTACATGTATGCTACCATGATGGAATAGCATTCTATTTTAAAACATTTTAACAATCATCTTTCCTCTCTAAAAAAATTGATAAAATGGCTGACTTACATCCACATTTCATGCCCTGATGATAGAGGCCATAGAGCAATGATCCACAGTGATCACAGAATGTAGGACTGTTATAACTGTTCACTTTGAACTTGTGCTTGTTCCGAGGATCCTGTAGCAATGAAAATACAAGAAAAAAGCAATGACAATGTTATTTGTTCACCTTGTTAAAGGAAATCCAACCTTACTAGCAAATTATTCTTTGAACAAAGCAGCAAAATCAGAGAAGCAGACCGGAGAAAGTTTGAAAGAAATCAGAAAATAATAGTGTTATGAATTTTTTTACAGTTTTAATCACTACGTGTATGGGAACTTCAAGTTTGATAAATTGGTATTGTACGTCACTGTGATGTAGTGCCTGACAAAATAATAATAGGACCTATAATAACAAGATCAATAGTATATTTTGAGTAGTGCACCAAGGGAGAAGGAACTTAGGAGAAAACAGAAGTGAATGGCATTTTTGTACACAACAAATAGGAGACTTTGTGCGTGACTACGTCAATCCACTGACTGACTTGCTAATTTGAAATTCTCATAGAATTAATCATCTCATAATTCAAACATTAATAACTCTCTTATTATTGGTCCATTTTATTTCTGTTTCTCTTATTTCACTGGTCATAAAAATGAACTTTAAAAAAAGGTTTGATTGCGCTTTAAGTTAAAGAAATTGGAACGTTTACAATATGTCAAAATGTAGGACTGTTGTAACTGTACACTTTGTTCTTAGGATCCTGTCCTAAAGTGATTTAAAATAGAAAGAGGTTGAAGGGGGAAATAAGATGTACAGCTCTCCCCAATCTCCAATGAATGCTTCAAAAATAAGCATTTCCAAAGTCACTACTTTTCACAAATACACCACAAAAAAAAGCCCCAATAAAATTAAAGAAAATGTAATTTCATCCCCAGACAGGGAGGAGGTAAAGTAAGAATGAGTGGGACGTGAGGCTGGTAGACACAGAGACGAGATTTAGATTGATAAGACATGCTTACGTGCCTTTCAGGGGATAACAACCCTGTAATTTGGGCTCGTCTCTATCTTCCACTGACGATCTAGTCGACCAAATGACGTACCTCGTGACGACATAGTTTCCCGTTCCACTGACTGCCACAATATCTTGCCCCATTAAAAGGGTATCACCCCTAATATAAACTATTTGCTTTGCCTAAATCTACAGGGCTTTGGCACGTTTTTAGTAGTGCTAGTCCTGATTCCCTCTAACCCACTTTCCCTAAAATTATGTTTGAAACATGCACAAAACATGAAATATCTCCATTAAAAAGTTTCACTTTTCACCGTTGATTGTTTTTACATGTTATTCTTTATAGATACGTACAAGGATGAGATAGTTCTGTAAAGTCTGGAATTATTCAATGCAGAAGCAATAATTTTTAGATCACAGTATGTTTCGAGATCCAAATCATGTTTAGTTTTAATAAATGACAATCTCCCTCTCTGTATGTATAAAGCATTAGTTCGTGCTTGCTAAGGGCAAATCTGTGAATAGCAGGTCAGACATGAAATCCACCCTCTACCAAGTGAGTCCAAAAAAAGTTTACACCTAGAAAATTTCTAATTATTTCAAAAATCATCTATGAACAGTAAATAATTATCATCTTATGAAAGAGTGTTTTATCCCAAATCATTTGGTATCATTTTTGTGTGGCATGTGTTCACGCTTGGAAGATCAGGAGGCATTGTTTGCGAGAGTGCAAATATCGACTTGCGCCAAAGTGATGCCTACAGCATGTATTATGATGGGATTAGCGGAGTGAGAGAATGAATTGAATGTATTAAATGTAATGCATTGCATATGCTTTTTGTAGAAGCAAATTCACACACGTACACACACACGTACACACATGTTCGTTGATATTTGATATTTGATATCTGATATGTGTGGCATGATTAATTTTGTTAGGGATGTTATTTGGATCTGCAAAACCTGATTTAATACCCAAATCCCAATTGTTTTATTTAAACATCACATAAGCAACTTTGGCGCAAGTCAATTTTTGCACTCTCGCAAACACTGCCTCCTGTTCATCCAAGCGTGAACACATACTACACAAAAATTATACCAAATGATTTGTGATAAAACACTCTTTCATATTTAAAGATGTATAACAATTTACTGTTCATAGACGATATTTAAAATAATTAGCAATTTTCTAGGTGTAAACTTTTTTTTTGACTCACACTGTACACTTCCAAAAATGAAATTATACTCAGTCGGTCAAAATTGATAATTAAATAATGTCCAGTATGACAACTATACTTCTCAATGCACGATGAGCTCTGATCTAAATATGGCAATATAAACAAAATAATAGCCTGCAGGAGCTGAGCAGCGCAGATAGTATTACACACGTTTATGAAATTGCTGGTGGCTACAATCCTTGTTTGAATTAATAACCTGGAATTGAAACCGGCTTGGCCTCATTTCTAAGGGATCGTCTTGATCACCCTTGGCCTTTGTGGTTTAGTCCTCTTTAGCCTGAGTAGCCATTCTTACTTTAATGAATTAACAAAATATAAAAAATGATAATTGATTTGTAAATAATATATTTTTTTCAGAAAAAATCACTACAAAGTTTTTTCTTCGTATTCCTGAGGTTTAAAAATGTGATGATAGATGCATGTTCATGTACAAAGCTAGAAAACCATTTGTGAAATTCTGTTTTTTTCTTTGTGTGAATTGTCCGCATACACCACCTGTTGCTGCCCTGCATGCATTAGCATGGAAGCAAGGAGAGTTACATGACCAAAAAACAGAATCATATACTGATGTTTAGAGAGTGAGTCTTACACTGTTAAAAACCAGTTAAATTTCGGCCGGCGTTAAAAAAAAACACACTCTAGAGGTGGGGTTTTCGATTTGGGTTCTTACTCATGTTTATGCAACTTCCAACGAAACACCGGAATGTTACAAAAAATCAAAGGTTTTGCTTGCAGTGCAAATAAAGCTATTGTCTGTTTAGAGCCAGAAGGGGGTTAATTCATTTACTTTAAACAGAGAGTTAATGCCCTTCTTGCTCTAAACAGACAATAAGCTGATCTACATAAGATATGAAATCACTTATCTTCGCAAAGAAAAAAACAAAACAATTAGTAGCATTTGAAAATGAAAATTTACTAGCCCTTCAAAAAGTCTAAAATGTGAAACAAGACCGTTAGTAAAATTAGGGGCATAAAAATGAAAATGTACTACCAATCTAATGATTTACATATTTCTTATTAATGACCAAGCAAATGACATTGAGTATATCAATCAATATTCTAAAATCATAAATGGCATGCCAGATTGTACATCAACTCACTTGAACAATGTCAATGTGTATTCAACAGAGAGGAAAAATGAAATACAATATGTATGTACACGTAAAGTACATGTAAATTGCATGTATATGCAGTCTACACGAAACCCACTTTTAGACTTTCAATTCTACAGTCTCATGATAATGCACGTAGACACAACAGCCAAATGCGAAAGTCTTGATTTATTTTCTAGACCAATAAACAATGAAACGTGCAACATTCACACCAGCCTGAATCGATATATGAGTCATATTCCTACATTTGGATCACATTACCAATTTCTATTATCTTGAGCACCGCAGACCACTGCACATGATATACATGTAATCAAATGCTTGAAGTGAAATGCTCATGGTACTCTAGAATGCAGTGAGTGTATGAATGTATTTCACCTTAGTAGAATGGCAATTGTAAATGGCAATGTGAATGACATTGTAAATAAAATGGCAATGTGAATATCAACATGAATGACAATGTGAATTCCAATGTGAATGAGAACATGAATGACAATGTGAGTGTTAATGTAAATGACAACATGAATGAAATTGTGACTAACAACTGAATGGCAACATGATTTGAATGACATTGTGAATGACAATGTAAATGTTGAAGTGAATGACAACAGGAATGTTAATGTGAATGAAAACATGAATGACATGGATGAAATTGTGAATTACAACTTGAATGACATTGTGAATGACAATGTGAAGGTCATTGTAAATGACCAAAAAAAGGCAAGTTAAGGGACAAAGTGAAAGATAATGAAACCCACATGTCCACTTCTACTGTAATATATATCTATGTAGAAAAAGTGGGCGACTGTTGTATGAAAGCATAGTACATGTATGTCTAACATGTACTCAAACCATACTGCAAGTTAAATTTTGCATCAAATGACAGCAAGCAAACAATAGTCAGGGAAACTTGATACACACATGATGGTAGTATTTTTGTAAATTAACTCTTTGCCTACTGGGCAACTCCTGTTACCAAAGGCAGTATATCATACACACACAGATGGACTCCAATGGGTTAAAATCAACAAGTATTATTCAAGTACAGCAATGACACCACTTGGTTAAGTCAAGGGTAATATTTGATGCACATATTTTAAAAGGACTAATTAATCTATTAAATGAATGTTGAAAATCAGTCCCATAATTGGCAGGACTGGCAGGCAAGATTATATTGGCGCCAACAATGCTAGGAAATTTCTTTTGAAATTACTCTGTTAGTCCTGATGGTATTTACCATTTAAGGATTATACATACTGTAGTAGAATTATAAATATCTTAATGAAAATGAAAATCTTATTTTACTCTTACTAAACTCTGAAAAGTTTCTCTGTATGGTGGTGTGACCAAAGTTCGCGCGTGACCTAAGTTCGCTATCTCAAAAAGTCAGTAAGATTTCGAAAAACTGATATCACCAATGGAAAGAAGAACACAAAATTACCAAGAGATGACATTTTCTTTGGAATTGGGTACAAAATTGTGAAAATATTAACAAAAGAACGGCAAATTTTGCAATCTTTTGAGTCCATTCCGAAAAATTCTCAACTTACCGATAAGGGACTGAAAATCTTCAATTTGAGAGCAGATTTCCTCAAAATTGTAAATAAAAAGTGGTACCAACTGCTTGTATGATATCTTGCCTTGCAAATTATGATATTACCTTAATTTTGATGGATCACATTTTCTGATAAATCAACTGTAAACCCCCGTGCGTGAAGTAAGGTCTCGTTGCTTTTATGACTTTTTTAGATGCAGCCCGCACGCACGATCAGACATCAAATTTTTATATCGCGATATCTCTGAAATACTTTGACGATAAATTTTCTAGTTGAACCAATCTGTAGTAAAAAACTTTGTCGTCCATTTGGTAATAATTGAAATAAATAAATTTGTGTAGAATATGAGAAATCATAGATCGAATATCGAATTTTGTAATATCTTCTAAAATGTCCGCGAACTTTGGTCACCCCTTCATACTTTCAGGGAGTATCAAATTTCCATCAATCAAGTCACTGCAGGAATCACCTTTCATACTTGATTATTCAAATCTTGAATTTAATAAACAAGAACTAGCTTTTTCTTTACATATCTCTAAGTACAAAAAAGTACATAAGAAAGTAATGAAAGCAAAAATAGAAATAACCATGTTTAAACCACCCATAAGGGTTGACGGAGGAATAATCTTATACATGTAATATAAACATATACCAGTACACAAACATAAATAGTTTCATTTAACATCAATTTCATTTCATATAATTAACTAATTTCATAAGAAAATGAGCCAATCTTTATTCATACCACATTCTGAAGGCAGCTATTTTCTGTTAAGGAAATATTGTATCTATAGGGAGATGCATGAATGACTGCAACGTTACAACTCGCCTTCTCTCAACCAAATTAATGTTATCCTACCGTAGGGGGAGAAAGAAATTATTGATCCTAAACCCAGATTTTTGTCTTTCTCTCTCTCTCCTCTCTCTCTCTCATGCTATCTCTTTACCTTCCAAGCCTTAAGACACTTCATAATTCCTCGCTTTGCCGAATTGATTTTTTCTCTGTTGGCTCATTTGGAGTATATGCAAAGGTTGTTTAAGGGCAGTTGTTGTTTGAGTAATCAAAATGACCGTATCTGAATAGTGCTGAGGAGAAAAACTGATATTATGTGCTTCTCACTATTTATAGGCAAACACTTTTAACAACCTACATGTACATGCTTAGGTGAATACATTTTCTATTGTCATTAAATTGTCTTTAAGATCTATTATACAATCACTGTATGTATAGGGGGAAAGGATTTGAATTTTCAGCAAATCGGGGGGAAATTGCAACCATGATTTGAAGAAATCCCAATTACAAATATCAAGTTTAAAACAACAAAACAACAACAACAAACAAAAATCAAAATTTCTCAGAAATTAATATTTTTCGCCGCCATGATACTTTCAAGTTTTGGACTCATCTTTTTCTTCAAAACAGGTACATGCATTGTTAATTTTATTCCAAAGGAAGATACTTTAAATCCAGTTTACTATCACTACAAGAAATTAATATATAAATTAACTAAACAAATTGTATAGCTTTGTTAAGTACATTTCTTTTAAAGTCTGAAGAATTGTACTAAGAAATGCTTTATAGGAAAAAATTGGCCTCAGCCACTTTTTAAACGAAAACTCTATGAAGAATAAGGATCCACTTCTTAAATGAATGTATTAACTATTACTCAACTAAAACCATACAACTGGGTGAAGGCAATATCATGGCCATGCCCTGATCATAATCAACCCACCTCTTCAAAGTTTGTTTTGTTATAAGATGTTTGTTCTTTGATACTTTTTTCTTAAAGCCTTTGCCACTTTCACTACTACACAATGATTCTTAAACGTTTCTTTCTACGACTTTGGTTTAAATTTGCCCAAGTGTGAATAGGCTACAAAGCCTGCGTGCAAGGCTTCAACCTCCTGACATACGAGAAGCTTGCCTATTAGCTATCAACAGCTATAAAGCACATGCCACTTTCACTACTACACAATGATTCTTAAACGTTTCTTTCTACGACTTTGGTTTAAATTTGCCCAAGTGTGAATAGGCTACAAAGCCTGCGTGCAAGGCTTCAACCTCCTGACATACGAGAAGCTTGCCTATTAGCTATCAACAGCTATAAAGCACATGCCACTTTCACTACTACACAATGATTCTTTAACGTTTCTTTCTACGACTTTGGTTTAAATTTGCCCACGTGTGAATAGGCTACAAAGCCTGCATGCAAGGCTTCAAAGTAATAACACTCGCACCTCCTGACATACGAGAAGCTTGCCTATTAGCCATCAACAGCTACGCACAGTTTAAGATATATGAATCTCTCATGCTCTCAGACTAAAATACCACCATGTAAACAAAAAGGTGAAACAAGATACTACAGCGCAGGCTATATAACCAATATTTAAAAAAAGAAATGAGTTAGTACAAGGGTCATTCCATGAAGTTGAGGCAAAACATATGAGCGTGTTCATGTAACGTTTGGTATGAGATCTTCTTCTTCACATGGAAGATGAAATTATCTGTTGAAGATTTTTATGCAATTTGAATGTATATACACCGTATTCATATAAAATTACATAAACTTTGGGTCCATAATATTGATTCACCATGAAGCTTGAGTACTTCTAAAGATAGTTGGCTATGCTTTTTATGCTAAACTCAATTTAAGCAAACATTGTTACAGTTGATAGGAGACAAAGTTTCTCACTTCTGGTCAATGTCAATTGCCCTAACTTTGTGGAATGACCAACAACCGGTCTATGCCCCTCTATCAAAGGGTCCCTTTTCAAACTTTCCACCGAAAAAAACCCTTTTAATAACTGATGACCCATCTTCTGTCACCTAGATCTTTTTCAGAATTCCTTCCTCTCCCTCTTCCAGCAAAAAAAATGAACCTGCCCCTAGAAAAAAAAACTAATGGCCACTGGTAACATAAGAGTAGCCCAAGACCAAGATTTCTCGACCAAATAACCCGCTAATTGCAACTGTCGGCTTATGAAGACGCAAGTTAGCTGGCTATTTTGAGATCGGGCTAGTGAAAATAGAGGGCTATTTGGCAAACTCGAGCTGATGAAGACAGGCCTGTAGAAGCCAGAAAAGGTTGGATGACTGTTTCCAGACTCTACATAAAAACAGCTTAGATTTCCATGTACATGTATATCATGACCTTTAGAAACCTTCTCAGATCTGCTTTTGGATTCAGTGTTTGTTCCTCTGAGAATAAATCATACCAAAAGGGCATTAGCTTGTATACTTTTACATACACTTAAAATCTTTTAGGCTCTCACTAAACAAAAAGGTGTTGAAATTTCAGTGGGCATGCATGGAATGGTCTAGTGCTCCCTCCAGGGGTAAAAAGACACTCCTTGTTTTAACCCAGAGCAGAATAGTGCTGTTTTAAATCTTTAGATCCTGAATGCTCCAAATTACATAATTTACATGGGCAGACGGTGTAGAAATTGCTGGAAAATTTGAGTCCAATTCTGTTGCAGCACATTGTGCCGTTCATAAATAGAAATGATTTAATCAAAAGTAATCATTGAAATCTCAAATTGGCAACAAAGATTTCCAATTACAATTACAATTACAATTCCCTAATGACCGGTCATTAGTAAAATTACGCTCTCAACCAATCATTTTATTAGGATCCGCTTCTTCATCTTATAATAATTCCCCATCAATTATTTTCTGGTGTAATTTTCATTGACATCCTTTTATTTAATTTTGTATTCTATGAAAAAGTGGAATTTTCAAATAAATGTTGCCAATTTCATGAGGACAATATGATTCATTTAGACCTTTAGAAAACTCTGAACTACTGTGGGCTAAACCTTATTCACACATGACCAGAGAAACTGCCCCAAAATTGTGGGGGCAAGATGGGATGAGATAATTGTCATGCACTCCAAAATTCTGTACCTTCTAACATACATACAAGTGAGTATACTTTCTCCATCCTTTCCTTTGTTTTTATTTTATTCACCCCCTCCCACTTCCTTCATGCATAAAAGCCTTGTTACTTTTCCTTCCCTTTTGCCATTTAGTTACGTTTAAAAGGTTCGCGGCAGTACCTTTTTTTAGAAGGCACTTTACAGCATGATGTCTGGACAAGGCTTTACATGAAGTAAGAGGGAATGGGAGAAATACAAAATTTAAAAAAGGAAAGGATGGAGAAAGGATAGAAAAGGAGGGAAAAAGAGCTATGATAATATTGGCAACTAGGTACGAGACATCATTACATCACCTAATCACATTTGCCAAAACTTACAAAGACTTCTTGTCTGGTTAGTTCATACTGTATCTCAATGTAACATATCAATGAAATATTGTATTGAACTGCCCCAGGAGTAGATTCCTTGAAAGTGTCTGTGACCTTTAAAAAGAATAAGAAACAAGGAATAAACTTTTGTGTCCTTGCTTGATGAGAATGAATTTCTTGTAATTGGAGTGACATTGCATAGGTGACTTCTGTCATACATAATGAAGTCAATTTTGTATTGATAACTCAAAGCAATTCAAGCAAAAGAAAAGCAATCAATACTGTCTTAAACATAGGATTGGAGTCAAAATAGTGCTGAAAACCTGTGATGTTCACTTTGAATGTGATAATATTGTTTAAAGCAAGAAGGGCATTAATTCTGTGTTAAAGAATATGAGATAACACTCACACTGAACAGATCACACCTATTTCCAGGATCAGGATTAAAATATAGGAGGGTAAGTCCACTGCAGTTTGTCCCATATGTTACCGACATAAAGGTTTCTACAATACCTAATAATTCCCTCAAGTTGACTGCCCTACTAGAGCTTTGATAAACAAATCGCCGCTGTTTTCACGAAGTGACGGTAGTGAAAAAAAATTGCATTCACTTTGCGTTACGATTTTCCTCACTACCGTCACTTCGTGAAAACAAGGACGAAATGATACCTGCAATTTAAAATTGTTAATTCTCCTAATTTTTTGATAATGTATGGGACAAAAAATAATTATGTTCATGTGCATTGGTTGGACTTGCCCAGAAACATAACTTAGCAACAAGGATAGGGAGAGGGGCAGAAGAAGGTTGAGGGACAGTTCTTTTTTCCTTGAAAAAAGGAAGCTGCGCCTTTTCCGTGATTATACATTCGGGTCGCGGCGACGGGCTCCTCGAGAGCCGAGTGTCACACCCCCTACCGGAATTGATGAAGTGCATTAGACTGTGTTATGCATGCATAGAGGAGAAGGGCGCTTATCAAACTGGGCTGAAGCTGAAGCTGCTCCCGGCCAGGGATGCATTATAATGCTAGGTGCTGTGTGAAAGCACAAGTGTGTCCTTGGACTTGGTTTTTAAAGTGGAGCATCACATATTGTTCAAAGATCAAAATGGGGCAAACTAAAACAAGATGGGTTTGATAGAGCAATAGCTATCAAACAAGTTACTCAGGGCATTCTGAAATGTATTTGACTGTTGAGGGTGAAATTCTAAAAGTGGATGCAAACTCTGAAACACATTTCACACATATTTGCATCCACGTTGAAAACTGTCAACTATACATAGCAAACTCTCCATCAGTACGCAACTTCGAAAAGAAGACGCAAGCAATTTATATTATTTCTGTGGGAGTGATTTTCTGGAAATAGTCAACCAATTAACTGTGCAGGTGGCCTCAGCAATCAGAAGGTTTGTTGAGTGGAGGTCACGATACATGTGAAAGAGCAACAGAATATGTAGAGGAAATTGATTGGGAAATATGACAGAGAACTGAGACACTTAGTTCAAAGGAAGGTGAATTCTAAAGGTAAAGGACGAAAACAGAGATACATTGCGAGGAACAAGCTGGAGGAAGAAATACAGATAGTTGTATTGCAGAATTGAAGAACCTGAAAACAGTCCAAGGAGTGTAGATAGAGACTGATAGATGAAAGTAAAGATGCCAACAAGGAAAACAAGAGGATTTCAAACAAGAAATGTTCACAGGTCTATACATCAAATATACAACAGAGAGAATAGGTGGGACAGGAGGGTCAAAGGTGAATGGAGAAGGACGGAAGGAAGGACAGAGAGGGGAAATAATCTGGAGAAAAGAAAGAAGGGAGAAGGGAAAAGAGAAAGGGGAAAGGGAAGGGGAAAGGAAAAGGAGAGAAAGAGAGAAAGAGAGATAGAATCGGAGAGAAAATATAGAGAAGGACTATTTCTAAAAAATGTAGAGAAAAGAGACAAATATGGTGAAAGAAGAAAGATGTGAGATGGATGAGATGAAGACAGATGGAGATAGAGAGAGAGAGAGAGAGAGAGAGAATGAGAGAGAGAGAGAGAGAGAGAGAGAGAGAGAGAGAGAGGGGGAGAGGTGAACAACCTGTGGTGAATGAAAACCCATTGATTTGAAAGTCAGCCTGTACTCAAGTACAGAGTACATGTCTGGAATATCAACAAGTTCATATCTACCGCTGCTAGATAACAAGGCATACAGTGTACATGTACATGTACAGGCAACTCTGAGATACATCTATTGGGTGTTGCCAGAAAGACAAGCTCTATATGATTTTACATGCATACTGTACCACATCTTCATGAAATATACAACAGAGAACGAAAGAGAGAGAGAGAGAGAGATAGAGAGATAGAGAGATAGAGAGATAGAGAGAGAGAGATAGAGAGACAGAAAGATACAGACATAGATAGAGAGAGATAGATCTTGCATCAGAAGCGAAATGCTGTAGTTCCAAGTTCTTTGTCCTTCTTTTCTTTTTGTGTAAAAATTGAAATTTATTTTGAACATTACTGATTGGAGTAGATATATACAAAGAGGGACTGAAAAGGATGAACATATTTGGGATAATATATTACAACTAGTGACAGAGAAGGTTGATTAAAAGTGATGCAACCAATTTTTCAAGTACTTTTTTAAAAAATATTCCGAAGAGCAGTTCTATCATGCCACCTCTATAACCTTCGCAAACACGGTCCAACAGCTTCAGAGTGGAAATTAATGGAATCCATTACAATACACAGAACCCGGCCCTGCAGTAAGTGACAGACAGAATAAGTATTCAGAACGGGATACAGTTATAAATAACCTTGCAATCATAGATAATGTTTTATGGGGCTTGTCAATTGTCATTAAAATAAGATTACATTTTGTGCAATTGTAAACATCAAACAAATTGATGTCTGACAAATTGATTTCCCTTTCTAATGCATTTCAAATGTAAATTGACATAATAAATGGATGCTACATGTAAGGAATATTCCTATATATATTGCCAATAATTGGGAATAATATTTCATCTCGTTATACATGTACATATTTAAATATTTTCTATATTGGCAAAAGAATGATTACTTGCACCCTGTCATGTATTGATGCCATTGGCATTACATTGAACATATGTCATTTTTTTTAACTTACATTCTACAGGGCCAAGTGACATTTGAAACATTTAATGTTTAGAAAGTAGAAACCTTTCAGAAACATATTGAAAAGTTTTAATTTACTCAGAGTTACAAATGATATTATGTTGTTAAAATTCTGGAGAGAGATTTGTGTATTTTGTTTTGTATAGCGTCTTGAGTTATGGGTCATTCCATCGGGTTGGGTCTTTTCAGCATTTTCATGTGTTTGAATGTTTAGAAGCTATTTTCTCAAATTTAAATGTATTTTTAGAAAATAAAAAGTATATTTTATTTAAGAGTAATGTATGACAGAATAAATAAACATGAAAACAGAAACTTGTTCATCATATTTTTTTTTTGGTGAGAGTTTAACTACCGATGTCTCAGCGATTTTAAGGGTGAAAGTTGTGACATGAAAACAAGTCATTTTCACGAACTCATTTCTGGAAAAAAATTCATCATAATGCAATGTTTCCTACTTAAAACATGTCACCTTTAATACCCCTACTATGTCTGAGAAGCTCAGGTGAAATGTGCAAAAAATCGGCAAGTTATCCCATATTGAAAAAACACAATACCGACGTTACCAACAATGTCCTAAGCACTTTTTTCGTAACGGCGGTAATCTAACATTTTACACAAATTTAGCAGGATATTTTCTCAGAAACTTTCATCTTATTAGGAAGGTACAACCCCTGATGAACATATGTTAAAAGAATGACGATTAAATCGGTCGGTAAATACAAGAAAATAATTAATTTACCACAACAATCCCCCGCGATGTCCTTCATAATTTGGTAACGTCGGTGTGAAATTACGGTGTTTGAGATCAAACCAGCCCGCTAGCTTCAGTTTTTGGTGTTAAAATGACCTGCTAGTTATTCACGAACGCGCACACATGTTTTTTGATGGTGTGCGACGACCTACCCCTGAGCTGCAACCACAAACGTGACAATGTCCATATAACGTCGGGCAGCCATTTTCGCCCGTCAGCGCCCAAATTGGTACGTAATATGTATTTTAAGTTATTTTTATAGCCCGAATTATTATCATAGACAATGAAATTCCATTTTGTTTAAATGTAATTCCGTTTTAAATTGTGTTATTTATAGCTTAAAACGGTTTCAAAACCATCACGTGTGAGTGAATATTTTACTGTTGTCCCGCATACTGATATATATGTTATAACGAAACATGCAAAATCGTTGCCGGACTTTTCCCCTTAAAAAGCTAATTTCTTAGACAGAAATTGAATTTTGTTATAAGAATCCCGTAAATAAAGATATAACTGATGTTCCTATACCTCAGAATTTTTCTCACAACTGTTAAATTAATTAATATTAATTATATGATGCCATTATTTGTCATTGAAAAATGATGGCTAAGCCTAAGGAAAAACACAAGTTATTTAAAATTGTTAGGAAGTTCAATCTAAGGCCCGACATATCCAACTTTTGGGCAAAAAAGGGGGTTGGAGTTGAGATAGAGAAAAATGGAGAGAGAGCTAAAGGGGAGAGGGCATGCGACCCCTCCCCCGATTCAATTAGAATTGGATACATAATGATTTTTTTTTTTTTTTTTTTTTTTTAAATAATTTTTTTTAAATATTTTTTTTTAAAATAAAATCATTATTGATGTTTGCCATGTGGCTCCCACTCCCCCCTCCTACAAAGGTTAAAGGGAGGTTAAAGGGTTTTCACCACCTACCCTCTCCTCCAAAAAATAAGATATAAAACAATAATGATAAATAACAACAAACAAAACAAATTAAGAAATTAATAATTTAACACAAATATTGAACTTAAAAGAATAATAAATAATAATAAATGAAAACCAAATACCTACTTCTATTTGGGCATGCAAAACTAGCCAAACGTGAGGATGATGCCTCCCTATCCATCTTGCAATCCTCTGTGTAGTTGTTCCATCCTTAATTCTTACAATGTTACAATGTACAAGTACTCATAATTATCAACCAGAACACACATTTTGAAATGAAAAGTCACAGAAGCAATTTACAGTTTTGTTTTATTTTTATCTCATTTAATATTGTTTACTCATTTGTTTTTATTTATTTCTTTTCATGCATATTTATTAGATTGCTGCCTGAGGATTCAGCTCCGGCAGAGAGATCGATCAAGAGAGCAGGCAAAATGACAAGTCATCGAAATATTCCTGGAAACGAAGATCTTTCCAATCTAATCACTATTTTGAAGAAGTATAAAGTTAATCATTAATATCAACCAATACACCTATTGTATGAATATTTAGTTTTTTTATTTACTGGTCAATGGATGAAAGATATTTCAGATGACATTTGATATAGTCTGTCATGTTTAAATGAGTATAAGAGGTCAGTAACTCTAATATCATACGGATGTTACTCGGACATGATGTCCATGTAACATTGGTATTTCGAGGTGTTGAGGTGAATATAGACCATAAATCTTGCAGCTTTCCTTTCATTTGTGTCATCATCTCATTTAATATGTTTCATGCATCAATTAATTGGCACATTTCTTAGAATGCAGCCAAGATTTTCTATGCAAGAGAAAAGATAACCCTTTAGAAGAAAAACATGATCTGAAAATTGCTAGTTCCTCATTTGTTTCATGTTTATAAGTTGATATAATGTTGCTGTGTTCAAGTTTTGAGTATTCTAAACTATTGCTCCCATCATCTTAATGTTTTCCACACCAAAAAAAAGTGGAGTACAGACTGTAACAAAGTTTCAGGTCAGAAAATAAATGAGCAAGTAAAAAAAGATGTCCTTGTAACGTTGGTATTTTGTTGTGTCTGTTTTTTCATTTTAAATGTAAGTGTGCAAAGGAATACACACAATTCCAACGGAATCTATTGTAGGATTGGTGTTAGAAACAGGATATAACAATAAACAAATTATTCACCAACTCTGAATTTTGAACCTTCATGTCACAATTTATGACCCAACCCGATGGAATGACCCATATAGATAAGTGCGCTTTATATTTATTATTATTAATATTATTACAGCAAAAAGGCAAAGTTAAAAAATAGACCGCCCTTAATAAGAACTTGCCAATTTGTCAACCCACTAACACGATAGTGATTACATTACTTTTCAATAATATCCCTATGCATGATCTCAATAAATATTATACTGGCAACAACTAAAGAGTACGCGTTAACACAGAAACGTACATAGAAACTGCATTTTATGATAATAAATGTAGTTTTCACCTTGCTTGCTTGACATGATTGAGAGCATGGATGCCAATTCAAGGATGATGTATTCATCACATGCATTATGTATGCAGCTAGCTACCCTGGACGGAAATCGATCTAAAATCAATCAATGGTACAATACTGGCCCTGAAAAATTCCATCTGAGTTTTTATTCTTCAAAAATTACATTATAACTATTGGCAAAAAGGGGCTATAACAAAGCTTTTTGGAATGCACAATTTCTTCTTCTCTTCATCAGGCATCATTAGATTGATTTCTACCAATTATTTCTAATCCCAACCAATAGTAATTGGACTTTAAAAGTCCATAAATAAGGATATTCTTGCTTATGATGTAAATAAATTACAAATTTGATATTTTGGCACAGAGATACATATAAACTGTACTCCTCAATCCTCCCTCTCTCTCACATGGTGCACCCGCAAGCCTACTGTATACCTACATCACCATGCAAGCCGACACTTACAAGCAAAATCTCACACTATAATGTTATGTATTTTTGTATCATAAAATTGCAAGTTAACATATTCATTCCAGTATGATGACATATAGCTAGCATTCAATTCAGCGATTAATCTTCATCAGGATGCAGAATTCATGAGCAAACTCATCAAGTGTCCTGGATCTGTCATCTTTAAATTTAAATGATATGAAGCTTTCTTCTGCGATTGATTCATTATGAAAAAAAAAAAAAAAACTCTGATCCAACTTTAAAAGTCCCTATACCAACAAACACATCACATCTTTCCAATGAGCATATTAGTGCTTCTTTTTCCAACTTCAACTCAGACATTTGCTCTGTTTCTTTATTTATGGCAAACAGAGCCTCCCTCGCTTTCATCTAAGTGCCACAATTAATTTGAGCAGAGAAGATGCATGAGGCGCGATGTTGTTTGCGATAGGGGCATAATCCGTCCAACATAGATGCTACATTCGATAATGCCCATGTGAAGGCGAGATACTATAATAACACAGACCAAAGAGGGGCGTTTCTACTATCCATAGTTAGGCTTGGATTTCTGTCCGGTGGTGATTCTGCCATACTGTGTTTAGGAGGATTTTTTGATAAGCTCTGTAAACTGGTATTAACTACAGCGTGTTTAGTAGTATACAACGTTTAAATGTATGGCAACTGCTTGCAATAAAGGTTCTATGTGCATTCACTGAGCTCTACATTATAAAATATAGAAAAAAATGAGGTGTACTACACTTACATGTACGTCATTATTATCAAAAGTGTTTCCACTTTCTCATGTTATGGACATACACATACATTTATGGCTGTTGATCAGATGTGTTATCACTATCCCTTGTCACTCACAATAGCATGATTTTTTTATCAAAAATTGTTTCCAATAGGATTACTGATCAATACTGTTTTCACTATCCCTTGTCATTGTAGACAGATCATATACATCATCAGATGTGTTTCCACCATCCCCAGTTCACAATGATTTCTTGACCACCTTATTACGATGCATATAGTCCTGCCCATTGTTTACACTATCATCGAGTGGCTAGCCACTGATAGGATTTCTTGACCAGGGTCTTGACCGCCCTCTTAATCTTTCCTCTCCATTGCTTATATTATCTGTAAGTGGTTTTTCATGAATTTGCCTGGCCCCACCAGCATACGGTGTACAGCACACAATTCTTTAATACTCCAGGAATGCCCTTTTTTACGTTATTGTGTTAAGAATTTTCACTCTAACATAATTTGTCTGTTTTGAGCCAGAAGGGCTTTAACTCATATCATTCAAAACAGAGTCCATATACATGTAGCTCCTAATACAAAACAAAATTGGTCACAGTTATTATTCAAATATTAAGAACATATTTTAATTTGGAAAACATCCATCAGCTTACAAAGACATTATAGGACTCTGAATGATAGATGTTGTCAATTTCTGATCCCACTACAATAAAAGGTTTTCCAGTCTGCATGTTTATTTGCTTGCTTGGAAATACTTTCCAGATCATCATCCCTTACCTACCCCCCCCCCCCCCCCCACACCCCTTCTCGGCTAATGTGTTTTCAGACAGTGAAGTTTTAAAAGTGACATTCTGACTTAGACTGCATTGTTCCACAAATAAGCTCAGCATTATATCGTTTCTGTGGATATAAACCGTTTCTAATTCTCGAAAAACAATGCAGCCCTTCTTTAATAGTCAAAGACATTGTTGAAACTCAAATTCTTTGGCGGAAATCCCTACCCACAGAATGAAAGAAGATAAACAGCTACTTCAATAAATAAAGAAACACCTTCCTGGCAAGATAAGCGACAGAATATGATTTACGACACCAGACTTTGCCTAAGTAAATGCACGTAAATGTCAATCTTTATTGTCTGTGAGTGCTAGGTGGCGGGGCAGGATAATCTTAAAGCTGAAGAAGATTCAAGGGAGTCATCAAGCCAGAAAGTGCTTGTTGAATCACCAAGTCTCAAGCTTTGAAATTTATTTCACATCCACAAAATCCTGCTAAACTACCATGTCTTTATGAGAAAGACATAGCCATTAAAAACTCTCGAAATGGATAGAAAGAAGATGTAATAAAACCAATAAATTCATTCCCTGTGTACTTTACAGTAATAGAGAGAAGAACAAATAAGAAGCAGCAGAAAAGTAAGAAAGGAAAATGCATATAAATGCTCTCATCATTTCTAACAATTGGAAATATAGTTTTAGAATAATGTCTGTATAAACATGTACAACCAAAAATGTGTACATGAACGTAATAATTAGTTTTAAAAAATGATAGATTTTTCAATACATCAGACACATTACTCATATTCTATGTAATACTTACAGTACATAATTATGTTAATTTGTTGAAAAGTTATAATTTCCAAATGTCTATCTACCTCATCGTGAAATGCATGCAGACATAAACAAAAACATAAACAAATGTCAAATCATGAATATTTAAATAAAATTTTGCATAATTGATCTATCTATAACATTTTTTTCATTTGAGGCTGAACATTACTATTGCACTGTCAACAGTATATTCTGATTCTATTGTCAAGTAAGCATTAACAAAACAATGACAACCACCTTGTTTTTAACTACATGCACATGACATTTTTGCACATAAATGTAATACTGCATATGGCAGAGTTTTGAAAAAGAACACTGCGAATTAGGTCATTTGATATCTTTAAATAACATGTTTTGGCAACATTCCATCAAATATACAACTTGTTGACTGTACAGTGGCAAGACAGGAAGCTAGTTCTTTATGGCCGGAAGTCCAATTGCTTTTTTAATGCACCACACACGTGTAAATGTGGTAAGAGTCAATATTGCACATTCACAATATGTTTCACAGTCGGTCTCTTTGAGGAGGAAGCTATCAAGCATAGTAGTAGTAAGTCTGTGTGTTGGAGGAAATAATTTGTAATAATAGTAGATGTGTTGTGGTCAGGTGGATAAGTCACCCAGCTGCAGATCACAAGGTACAGGGTTTGAGTCCCGCCGTGGCACTAATGTCCTTTGACAACACGTTAATCTACATTTGCCACTCTCTACCCAGGTGTTAAATGGGTACCCGGTAGGATGCAAAAGTTTATGTGGTGGTATAGGCAAGTGTGCACTTTAATGGGGCCTGGCCGGAATGCTCCCCAAGGAGTGGAGAATGTGCATACATTGTGTGCGGGTAAGCCTGCATCCGATGACCGAGGTAATAATATATTTGTAAAGCGCTTAGACACATTGATTATTTGGCGCTATATACAAGTGGAATATTATTATTATTACAAGACACTTTTAGATACATGAAACTTTCACAAATTGTACATGAAAGCTATTTCAAGGCAAGAAACATTGGTGAATTGCAAACATTGTGTTGGATCAGTTGTGATTCAGTTATCCTTCGGCATGAAATTTTTCGCAAATTTCAACACTCGAGAACGTTTCTTGCATGTAAAAGTTTCTAGGTTACAGCATTCAGCATGGACCATCAAAGTCAAAGATTAGACTGAATTTTGTTAAAATCTTATAGAAGTTTGAAAATGACACATCCTCCCAACCCCCCCCCCCCCCCCCAATAAAAAGGGAAAGGTCCCTTTTAGAGCTCCATATCAGGTCATGTACAGTATGAATTAACATTTTATATTAAAAACTATTTATAACAAAATATAGTACTGTCAGACTGATATGGAATAATGCAAAATAAAGTTGCAATGTTTCACGTTTATTTGTTTTCACTTTATCAAAAATAACATAATTGATAGTTCTGATTATTCTATAAGTATGATAAATACATTGAAAAAGCTAAATTAAGTGTGGGTCTACTAAAAAGCTAAGCTTTTATAGGTCCCAATTTATGGTTGTGGATATTAATAAGGATATCTGAATAAACATAAGATGCAATGTGAATTGGATGAGAGAAAATGAGCAGGAAGTATCATTTTCACAAGTGGGGAAGCCCCTTTTCATTTGCCTCTTCATTTCCAAGTAAACATAATAAACTGTGTTGACTTCAGAAGTCATTTTTATACATATTACAGAACATCATATTTCATGTATCCT
This sequence comes from Strongylocentrotus droebachiensis, assembly GCA_035222895.1. NCBI lineage: Eukaryota > Metazoa > Echinodermata > Echinoidea > Camarodonta > Strongylocentrotidae > Strongylocentrotus > Strongylocentrotus droebachiensis. Next base: position 253,907 of record JAVYIG010001079.1, on the reverse strand, counting down.
GGATCAGTAAGATAGACAAAGAACATTCAGGCTCTAGTGCCAGGGATATAACAAGGATGTGTGTACTACTATTGTATTTAATGTAGTTCTCCCCTAAGGCAGAAGAATGTTAATTAAAAATAGAATTCATAAATAAACATGATAATTCCGGTTCCCACAGAAATTCGAGAACCAAATTCCAGGACTTACCAGGACTTTCTATGACCCTTTTTTGTATTTTTTCATGACCAGATACAGTAAATACCATTTTGGTGTGTGTTGCAGCATCCAAGCCATGTAAAAATACTATGCAGCGATATATATACATTAGTTCCTGTTTATGAGGGCCTCCACCTCCCCTTACAATTTCCGTGACTTTCCATGACTTTTGGAGATTTTTTTTCATATATCCCATGACTTTCCAGTTCTTTCCAACACCATGGGAGCCCCCAAAAATTTGATGGCAAAATTTCACTTGAATTGTATCATAATGTGAAAGAAGATCTCATTTAAGACATACTTCTTTAAAGATTATCCCCCCCCCCCCCCCGAAAAAAAAAAGTGTGTTTGAAGACAAATATTTATTAAAGAGTACATAATTTAGGTTTTTCTGTTGTATGAAGGAAACCTAAATTTTGTATTATTTCACCTATATTCGACTTCAAACGCATTTGTTTTGAAAATCCTGGCAGAAATGTGTCTTCAATGATTGACAGCCTGCTTCACATTATGATACAATATAAGTGAAATTTTGCCATCAAGTTGTTGGGGCTCCCAAACACTTTAGAGGGCTTTACGTAACAAATTATAAAACAAAACAAAAACATAAGCCTACACAGAGTATAGTGTGATATTTATCTATAATTAAATTCAGCTAAGTAAATTTCATAACAGTTCTTGAAAATTAAGAAAGAGCTTTGGTAAATTAAATATTTAAAAAGTTGCTTAGGAAAAGTAATTTTGACAGCAGCAAATACAAAAAGAAAGAACTCCTATGAACAAGAGATAATTCTTTACTTTACTAGCTTGACAAGAAAATATAACTGAGGAATCAGGCGTAAATCAATTTCATTTTTTGTTTGTTGAGATTTGACCTAATTACAACGAAACTTCAGGAAGCTCAAGCTCACCACAACATTATGTTTCATTTCCTCATCTTTCACACAACATTGATTTTTCATTCATTACTTGGCTTTGAAAGAAAATTCCAAGTCGCAATGCATTGAATAGCTAAAAGAGAGTCACAAACTAAAGGATGCTTCATCAAACTGTATCATTCTCATACCGATCTCCCAAACAAAAGAACATAGTTTACACATCTGACTGATTTCATTGATTATAATTTTCCACTTCCTTTTCTACGAACAATACAAAATCTGTTCAGCTACATAAAAAGAATCGTTCTATCAAACAAAATGCTCAGCAAATTGAGCCCTTTTTGATTTATGGAAAAGGTGAATGACTAGCAAAGAACTTTTATGTCTGCATTACATGTCTTTATTAAAGACTTGTAAATGCTAAACATAATTTGCAAGGTATGCTTTAAAAGAGAACAAACATTAAGATCTTTATTCTTGAAGGTTGATTTATAAAATAAACATAGTTCAGTCTGAAAATTACCTCTTTGAGGAATAATATCGAAGAGATTCTTTCTTTTTTAATTGAATGACAAAATGTTTGGAAAATTAGGAACATCATGAGGAAAATTATATTAGAGACATCATTTTGATCATGAAGAATTCTGGATTAAAGATGCTTTTCTTTATGATACCCTCTGGCACTTGGGTCAATGAAAAAAACAAACTTTGGTCAATCAGTGAAAACCAAACGCTAATCTACTTCAAGCAAGACTGCAGAGCTAGCGGATTGGGGGGGAGGGGGGAGGGGCACGAGCAGCCTCGATCTGCCCCCTTTATCAAACTAACTTGTGCATACCTTTATAGGTACACAGAAATAAATCATGCCTGAATAATTGTGATATATATCTCCCTCCTCCTCCCCTTTCAAATGAAATATGGCAAATGCACTTGAGCAGTGTGGTAACAATCTATCTTTGCTTGCTCGTTGGATATTTCTTTACTTTTCACAATTGCCCCTCCCCCCTTTTTTTTTTAAAGGGAGTGAAGCTTGGCAAATAATGGTTCACGCCATCTACATCTTCTTTTGGACAACTGCAGGTAAACGAATAAACTTGATTAACGGTAGTCAGCAACTTAATCTCTACATGGTCAGCGTTCTCCAAACAGACTGAAGTTCTCTTCACACTTCGGTTTCGGGTATGTTGCACGCACGTGATTACTGCGGTTGCGTTGTATTATACCCGATTGGCCCTGAGTCAGACCATGGGAAGGACACGTAGTCCCGTCAGGCTTCACTCCCTTTAAAACAAAATCCTGGATCCACCTCTGACTAGCACAAAGTAATTCTGTTACCACCCATGCCAATGTATAAGAAAGGTTGACAGCGATCACCCTTAGGGCTTTGACATTTCAAGTGTTAAAGCATTCACTGTCTATTTTTAATGGGGTCTGCCCCACCTAAATGCATCAGGCAATTACTTCTAAGCTGCTCAAGTCGTTCCACGATCATTAACTCCAGGCATCACGTCGGTTGTCGTCGTTGACTATTCCTTGCTATTTCTTGCTAGACTTTCTTTTCCAAAGTGGCAATCAATGGCCAATTGCCTATCCCCATAAATTGAATATGTGATCCATTTCCTAACTAGGCCAGTGCCCTCCTGTTACATGTTCACATCATGTTATAGGAAACGGTCTGAAGAATTGCAGAGCAAGATACTACTAAAGCAGAGAGAAGGAGGGTAATGAGTGCATGGTGAAGGAGGAGAAGAACTTGTGGATCAAACATGACAGTATGGTATGACCAAGAACATGAATGATAATGGAAGTAGGATATCGGGTTCACGATCTTCAACAGGGTAGAGAACAAAAGGGATGTATGTGTATACCCGTATGGAGAAATGAAAAGAAGGCAGGAGCATGTATCCAAAATGAACAAGAATGTAAAGATAAATAGTTCCTACTAAGTTTGATAAAAATTCTGGCCATGCATTTTTTTAAAGAAGTTGAAAATGTAAAAACTTTATGGACAACAGACGACAGACAAAAAGCGATCGCAATAGCTCACTTGAGCCTTTGGCTCGGGCGAGCTAAAAAGCCCTTACTTCCAGAAATTCAATCAGTACAGCACTTTGCTACAGATTGAATGAATGTCCTGTACACAACATCCAATTACATTAACACAGGATGCAAAGCCAGGTGAAGACCGAGCCAAAGCCTACCTTAGCTTATTACACACAACCAGGAAATCCTTTTTTCCGAAGAAGTCCGAAAGAGACCCAAAAAGGAGGGGGGGGGGGGGGGGGTCATGCCATTGATGAGAACAGTTTGCAAACACAAACCCTTGTCAGTCATAATGCATAATAGATAATATCATCTACAGGAGACTACAGGTATACAGGGACCGCAGTCCATAGGCCCTTGGAATGCTAGAGGGCCGTAATGGCAGCCATGCTAAAGCCGGAGTAATAATTGCGGAGCACCAGGAGTGTCAAGTCTGACACATACGAGCGCTATACAAAAAACCACTATCATTATTATTTATTACTGTAGCTGCTTATTCGATGCTCCCAGAAACTGACAGAGTTAATAGGCTGAGCTCAAGACTTTGGATATATCTACCGGTAAGTGTCAAATTCGAGTCTGTGCCTGGAGACTAGACTAAGTCACTAGCCTGTGAATCCATGTTTTGATGTGGCCCAAGGTAATCCCATCCCTCTTTTAGCCAAGGATCTAATGTGATGAATGGTAGAGATTCCCTCGGTAACGGTACACACCCTACATAACTTCCTGGTTCACAGGACGATGCATGCAGCGCCATAGGATCCTCATATCGATCAGTAGCGAGCATTGAACTCCAATCCATGGATATTAAGGAGGATGTACCTGATGTAACTGATTCCATGGAAATCTCAATTTTCTAAGAATTGGATGTGATTTTTAACTTCTATTTCTAATGTACCAGTATATTGAAATATTCCTGCCCCTAAACCTGCCCCATATGATCTGCTTTCTACCTAGTAGTACACAGTTTGAATCTACAAATCTACTCATGTATCTGAAGCTAGGTCCCTGTTTTTTAAAAATTTCTTCCACGTGAAGCACAACTTCATAGGGAAATCTACATTTATCAGAGAGGCGGATTGAGGGACAATCTACAGAAATGTTGTTTCTGGTGGAGAAAATAAAGTTTAATAGATGATCATTTTAAAGCCCCACTGTCCTCCTTGTAGCTAATTGCTCCCTCTATATAGAAAACTTCCCCAATCGGTGCCTGTTGATCCCCCATGATCCTCTTTTTCTTACATTTATGTTAGTTGAGAGCTGAGTTAATGAGCCCAGTAGTATTGATGGTCAAGTAGTATTGACGGTCCAGTAGTATTGACGGTCTTTAAAATAGGGGCACACTTTGTGGTTATGGTTCAGCACTTGGGTTTCAAAAGGACTGGGCACAGCCGCACAGGCCATTAATTGGCCCCCCCCCTCAATTATATTGGCGATCTATCTCACTTTCCTTACCAGTGCACTATTGCACATACTTTATGAAACACCACATGTAAACACTTAATGTATCCCACATCAGCATACAATGTATGGACAAATTGGTTGGTAGTCAAGTTATAAACTCTTCAATCAGCAGCCATCAAAGGCTGATAAAATATTTGTTAGCAAGCTCAGTAGTCGGCACCAGGCAGGATTCATCAGCATCTAGAATGGACGCGCAGGACACCATCTAAAATTATATGTGCCAGCTTGACAGATCTAGCAACACCGGGTGTGACAGGTGCATGTCCATGCATGGCCACTAACCCCCCATTTAGACTTCTAAAATTTATTGTATACCGGTAGCTATATGAAAATCTACACACAGCTACACAATAAGACGCGTCGTGGTCTAACGGATACATTATCAGACTGTGGATTATATGATTTGCGGTTGGATACCCACCGCGGCACTAATCCTAATATCCTTCGGCCAGACATTGATCTACTTTTTTTTTTAAATCACAGCACAATATAGTAGCTACACTACATAAAGTGATCTAATTTGGCACTCTCCACCCAGGTGTAGTAAAGGGGTACCTGGTAGGGATTTACCCCTTGAACGCTTTAAGCACCCAAGGGCAGCTGGGCTAAGTCAGGGTATCAATGGTACTTTATATACATGTAGGTGTCTTGAGCATCGCCTTGGATGGATAGTGCACAATATAAATGTAGCTGTTATTATCATTACAAGTAGTAATTAATTTGTCCTTAGTTGAATTCAAATAACGAAACATCCCAAGGATAAATGAGTACCGTATTGTTACAATAAAAGTTACGTTAGAAGAATCAAGGTCCTGTTCTATATGTAATCTGAATATCAGGGGGGGGGGGCTATCGTGCCTGTGGACTTATGATTGGCCAGCTGCCATTCTGACCTCTTTAAAAACTACAGGTTGTAGCTTCTTTATACGATAATGGTACCCAGTCTGAATGCCCCTTTCATTACGCTTCAATTCTTCATTTGTTGCTTTATACAAGTTTCGTATAAACGTCCTTCAGTGTGAATAGGGTATACATGTATGGTGTACCGAAGGGACAGCAGGCCTTCTGGTCATGACTTTGCAGGAATTCTATCCTGGCCGAAAGTAGATCATCTGTTTTTTAGAGCATCTTGTTGCATGATTCATAAATGCTTACATAAAGCTGCACCTGAAGTACTAGGTGATAAGTTTATTTATATTGAAGCGATATCATCTCGAACAACAAGGAGCACAAATAAGATGCTAATTAGGATGCCACATGTTCGTACGACCTTTTATCAGAAGTCATTTCTTGTCACAGGTCCATCAAACTGGAATAAATTACCCGAACGTATTCGATTTATAAAAAATATGAAACCATTTAAACAAGAATTGGCAAAATGGCAAAAGACATCCACATTTTAATATGATTATGGTATGATATAACTCTTCCTTTTCTCCTCTTTTTATATATTTTATCATATCTTCTTCTTGTTTTCTCTTGTTGGTTTGTTATTGTGGTTGTATGTTGCTGTTGTTGTTGTTGTTGTTGTTTTTTTTTTTTTTTTTTTTAATAACTTTTTACTGTTTGCTTCAATAGGATATATATGGCATTTACATATTTGTATCATATACATTTTACTAATTTCGTTATACCTGGTTTGCAATTTTAGTTTGTTAAAATCGTATTTTGTAACTTTCTATATTTATTTATATTTTTATATTTGTATCATATACATTTTAATCATTTCGTTATTCTTTATAATCAAATCCTTATTTATAACCTGGTTTGCAATTTTTTGTTTGTTAAAATCGAATTTTGTAATTTTCTATATTTATTTATATTTTGATATGTTGATGAAATTGTTTGTGTCATGAAGGGCCTCAACGAAAACCAGTATTTGTTTGCTGATTGGGCTACCCTTCTTTTTAAAGATGTGTTATAAATAAATAAATAAATAAATAAACATGTATATGACAAGCAAGGTACAAATGTATACAACAGACTTACACTGTGTCATTCTGCGACATCTCATGAAAGACACATGTATTAGGAGCTGGTTTGAATCCTTACTGTGCTTCCATGCTTACAAACATGTTTAACATTATAACAGATATTTTTCTGAGGTTTTCAGGACAAATATTTGATCATGTTTCCTTTTATTCTTCATTAAAAAAAGAAATTCCTCTTTCTTCCATGATACCCGTAGGCCAATATCATTTCACTATTCAGGAGCCTACTTTCGAAATCCCAACCATTGAACCCCCCAAACTACAGTGTACTAACATAATAACCCAAAGCTGGGTTTAGGCTTTTGTTCAAAATTGGGTTAATTACAGTTGTAGTCTGCGGTCCAAGTTTTTTGTTTGTTAATGTGATATTCCTGAATTGATAGAATATGGAGCATTATGTCTAAAACCATTTGGAGGATTTGAAGATTTGAGGGGGGAAAATACCCAATGAATGATGTCAACATAATGGGGGAGGGAAACGTTGGGGTTTTCCCTACAAATTACAAAATCCACTTGAAAAATAAAATCAATAGAACTGACATACCAAAAAAGGAGGGGGATTTCATACACTGGCTACAAGATTTTAAAACTCTCCCACTGAAAAAACTTATTACGTTTTGTTCATAGTTTTGGACAAAAAGATTAAAATTGCAAAATCACTGCACCTGCATTAGTTTGTTCTTTAAAGAAATCTCATTTAAATTTTTCTTTAGAAAAAAAACATTTTCAAGTTTACACTATTTATTCTTTGTGTATGTTATATCTTAACTCATTACAAGCTTTGGTTGACAATCGAAACAGACAGTGGGATGCCCCGGTTGACTCTTGTCACAATGTATTATACACTGTAGACACTAAACAATATGGCAGTCTAGAGTTTGATTGATAGAGTATACACAGAGTTCTTTGTAGAATACTTGGCAAAGCACACACACCTGTGGCTTCGACACAGCTGTGTGTTATTGCATTTTAATTTTAAACCTGCATGGAGCAAAGCACCATTTTCACTTTTCGTGATGAAATTAGCAATACTTTATGAACAACTATATGCAGACTATAGATTCTGAGTATTGTAGTTCATTCATTAAAAACAGGATAATGGAATAACTTGTCACTACATGTACAGTAGATCCCCAGGAAAGAAATATCCACAAATTTGAATATGTTAGTAAACCTGTCTATTAGTAGTACCATTAGTGTGTTTAAGCAATAACAAACTTTGACTTGAAACACTTGAAATGCTCAAGTTGAGGCTAAGCTGCTCATAAAGCTGTAGTTACAAGCTGTAAGCAGGGCTCAAGGTAAATATTCAACAGCATATTTGTTCGTCTGTATTGTCTCATATAGGAGTTAGGTGCTTACAAGCAAACACTTATTCAAACAAGGACGAGATGGTGAGAGGGGAGTGGACATGTTGAACAAGAGATGTAGGTGTTAGGTGCTAATACAAGTAAACACTTATTCAAACAAGGACTAGATGGAGAAAGGAAAGGTGGACATGTTAAATAAGAGAGAGGTGTTAGGTGCTTACAAGTAAACACTTAATCAAACAAGGACAACACAGAAAGGGGTAGGTGGACATGTTGAATAAGAGCAACTGTCGCAGGAGTGAGTGACATCAACCAGTTATACATTTCTCAGGCTAATATACATGTAAATACATCTAATGTTCATCAATTGAGCACTTCAATTCAATGAAGTGGCAATCCTGATTATCAGGAAGCTTGTACATTCATCAATAGCCATTGAAAGAAATCATTCGTTTATAAGAGGAAATAGAAAAGCTCTTCTGAAGGAAAAAAAAATCAAACAATGATTACGATACTTAATCTGCAGGACATGTCATGTTTCTTTTAAAGAGCCATTCATTAATTGTGCAAGGATTTAATTTCAACTGAAACAAATTACAACACACACAAAACAAATTGCAAGATATATACTCCAGACACTCGTTCTTTAAAACAAACTGAGTGTACTGACATATCTACTGAAGATGAAATCAGTCTGAAAGTGACTCAGTAACATTCCCTTAGATCAGGCCTTCTCAACTAGTTTATTAGAAGCGCCAAAACAAAAATGAATTGAGGTTGAAGTGCCAACCTGTATGTCTGGTGACTGTGTTATGGGGAGCGTAGCGAGCGAGCCGATACCATGTGGGGTCCAGGGGGCGAAGCCCCCGGAAGCTAGTGGATTTTAGGGCTTTTTTAGGCCCAGATGTGCCATTTTAACACGTTTTTCTTCCATAAAACATCAATCATAATTTCATATTGATTTGAAATAATTAGTACAATTCCTGGCTGAAATCTACACTAGTTAATTTATATGTAGTTATTTTGGTGCAATAAACACGGAAAATGTCAAAATGAAGTGTAAATCAAACAAACAAAATGGCTTGCTTACATTTAGGGCTCAACTTCGACTGCGACTTTTTGATTTTCTGAGTTTTTTAATTTTAGAATATAATTTTTTAATGTTGTTCTTTCTTTAATTTTTAATTTTTAATTTTTTGGAACAGCCGCGCGCCACTCTGACTGACCGCAAGCGCCACGAGTGGCGCGCGCGCCGCCAGTTGAGAAGGCCTGCCTTAGATTCTGAAACAAAATCCTGGATTTAGCTCATGCTGCAATCATAATTATAAACCTTAAAATGTAGGTCAGTCAGGAATCCCATGATATTTACAAGCCGATTGCCTGTCTGATTACCAAGATGTTTATGATTTGAAATAGGAATGTCATTTTTCGTTTTTATAGTCTATTGGGGAAAATGAGTATGGTAAAAACCGGTCAATCAAAGATTTTTATTTTTTGAGGCACTTCATGATCATTTTGAAGCATATATACATATACTGGGAAGACTGCTTCCTCTTCACACAGCAATAAATTAAAATACTATATACCTACTACATCTTTACCTGACCATGTCATGCTCTGTGCACTTCTGTGAATGAATGAAGGGCTATATGGAATTCAATTCCAAGTGAACTGAACCAGGTACAGATACAGCACTGAGGCATGAGCTTTTGGTTGAACACTGTAGTGAGTGAGTTCAGATCTACTGAAGATATAGCCTACAGATATGTTCCACATGGATCAACCCATAACCTTCTGACCATACAAACACTTTCAGGCATGTACTACTAACAAGAGGTTACTGTAAAACACAACAGTTCTGCTGTCATGAAACTTTTGCAAATTTAGCGAGGATTCACAAAAGTTACATGCCCTCAATGGTATTTTGTTTTAAAATGCATCAAATGACACTACAATACTGTATAATGATAATAATAATAATATCTCACATTTATAATGCGCCTAATACTTTGTTTCTAGGCGAAGCACATATTATAACCCCGGTCATCGGATTCAGGCTGACCCGCAACACAATGTATGCACATTTACCACTCCCTGGGGAGTATACTGTACAAGTGAATTGACTCACATTGGTGCATTTATGGTACAGAGCTAGTGTTCAATCACATCCAAATTTAATGAAGTGTGTTACAAGGGCAACAAAATGAATGTAGATTAATGTCTTGCCAAATGATTGAATGAGATGATTTAACAAATATTTCCTGGTCACATATATATAAAAAACCTCAGACTAAATGAAAGTTGAATTCTATGATACCTGGTTTAAAGGGCAATGGGAATATACAGCAACAAATAGAGGTGAATACATCATCATCATCATCGCTAGGAAATTACACAGAGTAAATTGGGTTGTTTGAGAGGCTCTACTATTAATTACACCATAATCACAATTAGTGACACTAGGTGATAACTCAAATTAATGGTCTTGCAGTTGTATATTTTCACATAATGAATTTGGATTTGGCATACAAAAACAAGAGCAAGCAAACTTTCAGCAGCTTGCACCAATTTGTTTTCCACATGAAAGCAGAGAAGCTTTGAAAATAAAAAAATTCCTTTTCCTTTAAGCGTAAAGACTTCTCTTTAAATAAGCAATCTAAAAATGCAATATAACCTTGATTGGCCAGACAGGGGATGTTTGTATGCATGGAGAACACATTCCCAATCTGTTTAATATGTCTGCAATAGTTCTTACATGAACGCTTGTGCAATGGACCATTTGCTTGATGTATTCATGGTGTTTCTGCTCTAAATGTGTTTATGATGGCTCCTCTCCTACATAATAAACAGCCTCTTTTTGTTTTACTTGGTTAAAAGGTACTTGATGCTACAACAACCCAATTTAATGTCTCAAGAAAGCATAATTCTGCTCCGTTTCAATCTCCATTACTGTTTGTATATTCATATATTCCTGTTCGTTCTTGAGCTATACTTTGAAAAATACTACTTTAATAGTTAAAGATAAACTTGAGTTCTGGTAAAAAAAAAGAAAATGAATTCTCACAGAATCTAACGAAACTTACACTGAATGTTCAAGGTTACAAATAAATGTCATGTGCCAAACAATTTTGGAAGAAAATGTATACTGGCTGAGTAGTACTAGCCCCGACACCATGTGTGTTGTCCCATATACATCTTTCTGTGTAAGTGATTGTTACTTTACCAAGACTCTGCCAAATTTATGATGATTTTGAAGACTCCAGAACCTTGCAGTACACACCAATACTTACATGCTATATGATCAACTTTTCTGATCCATTCCACACCTTTTCTTTCACAATGCAATCGCATTACCAGAACTCAAGTTTATCTTTAAGATGCATGTTTAAAATGTGATTTTAGGTTTCTTAACTTTTACAGAGTAAATAAGCAAAGGATCACAGTCACAGATTATGCTTTTTGATCAAAAGTACTTCATCATGGATACTATTTCTTTTTTGCAGGGTAATAAAAAGAAAGTTTAGCATTATATTGTATTTTAATATTCAGAATGCAGGGTTCGTATAAACATGTTGCTAGGTTTAGCAAACTTCCATCAAAACTTTAAAGCAATCAAACAAAATGTGTTTTATACATTGGGCTTGCGGGTGCACCATGTAAGAGAGAGAGGGTGGATTGAGGGGTCCTGAAAAGGACTCTCTGTAATCTTTCTTGAGGGTGTGTAGTCCAGAAAAGGACTGTTGGTATAGTCCTGACGTATACTCCTGACGACGGATAGTCAACCTGTTTGAAACTTAGAGCCACTCCCGCCACTCATCCTCTCCAAGCGCTATAGTTCTTCTTAGAAGTATAAGCTAAGAAAGATAACCAACAGTCTTTTTCAAGACTATACCAACAGTCCTTTTCAGGACTACACACCCTCAAGAAAGATTACAGAGAGTCCTTTTCAGGACCCCTCAATCCTCCCTCTCTCTCTCTCACATATGGTGCACCCGCAAGCCTACTGTATATCTACATCACCATGAAAGCCAATACTTACAAGCAGCATCTAAAATGTGTTTTGATTTAAAAACAAAACAAAAACGGTCTGCAGTTACAATGTCAATGTACTATTAGAGTAGTTCCTTATGTTAGCTCAACATTAATCAAATACACTTGTCCCTACACCCAAGAGAAAGTTGTGGAAAAGGAGGGAGGGACTATCAATTTCATTTCAGTAAACATCTCATTATATTATTAATTGAGCAGAAACTATATGTGGAAAAGCACCACAACAGGGACAAGTATACATTTTATTGATTGTAAACACAATATATATCAAAACACATCTCAACAATATCACTTCAAAATGTTGATGGTATACCGGTTATCATGGATCAAAAACATCAATTTAAAATGACCACTTAAACAGGTGACTTGTTATACCTACATGTATGATTAACAGCTGGTGCATGATAAGACTAAATACTGTTGTCTGGCTCTTCAGGATGCTTAACCATAAGGCCTGGTCCTACATTGTAACAATCACAATTCATAGCACATACTTAAATTTGTTGGGATACAACAATTTATCCATCAAAGTGTTTGAATCAAGATTTGCCCGAATACAGTCAAGTGTTTGGTACTTACATCAGGGCATCAGTAACAAATTCATGACAACGTTAAAATGGGTTCACCCATGCAATAGTGTGATCCATTCATCAAGATCACTGGACACACCAAATGCACAACTGTCCACATCTAGTACAACCAGGGGGGTGTTTCACAAAGATCCTAAGTTTAACTTATCTCTAAGTTGGACTTAACAATTATGGAAAGCTGTTAGCATCTTTGAAAATATTTTGTAAAAGTTATTTTAAAGGCATAAAATGTTGATTCAAATCTTTCATATTTTTAATTATCAAGGAGATATTTCATGTTCTTGATGTGGAATTCATAAGTCTAAAATACTTGAGTTTTTGCTTTTGAATCTATTTTATTTTGAGGCTACAAATGGCTCTCCATAATGTTTCAAGTCCCACTTGGAGTTTAGTTTGACTTAGAATCTTTGTGAAACACCCCCAGCCCTACTAAAGTTGTATTTATAGAAAAAAAGTTGTTGAACATCTTAAAGTGAAAGTGAAAGTGTCTTGTACTTACATCAGTATCTGCCCCATGGTCAATTCCTGGGCACATGAAAGTGACAAATTCATGACAGCGCTTATGGACTACAAAACTGCACACTGTATCAAGAAAACAGAGAGAAAATAGTCATTAAAATTGATGTTGTTATAGTCAATAGCTAACAGGTAATATGAGGGTGTTTCTCCAATGACTAGATATTTTGATGATGTATATATACATATATATACAATTTCTCTTTCTCATTGAATAATTCATCATTGCATGTATAACAAAAGCAGCTCAAAATACACAAATCGGTATTACATACCTACAGAATTGTTTTCTTTTTGAAATTCAAATGCGTTTAAGAATTTTAAAGAAAGAAAACAAATTGGGAAAAAATGGGATTTTGAATATATCCTAATCTACTATTACAGTAGCATTTGTGGCAAACTGCTGGCAACCAATTGTGATAAATGTCTAAAAATTTATTCATGTAAGACAATGATCAACAACAAAAAATCACTTGATACTTCATGAACGATCAATAAACCAAACATTCAGTTGATTCCATATTAAAGGTATTACAAAGTTTTGGGAAATTTTGAAAATGGATGGATCGTGAATCTTTACAATTTTGATATATTTTGATGCCCCTGTGGATGTATTAAAAGCACCAGAAATTTCAGCCCCTAAAACACTTCTGCTTTCGAGAAAAATTGAATATAAAGATTTACCGGTGCTCCCGGTAAATTTTGATAAATTTCAAAAAAGCTCCTACGGCCGTACAATGGTAGCTGCGACCATGAAAATCTCAGAATATGTAGTTGTGGTATATAATTTCCGAACGGGAATATCTAATCGGTCGATTTTAGTCAATAAACATTGTTTTATGGCTTAATTAATATCTTGATCTTGAGAGGGAGCTATTCAACATAAAGTGTTTATTATTTACAATTTCGTAACTTTAGAGTCGATTTTGACCGCGACAACGATCACTGAATATTGTAGGATCGCATATGCTTCCAATATTTTCATTTGAACCAAATTCATGACCCCATACCAAAACTTTGTATTACCTTTAACTGGAAACATGCATTTTTAAAGTTTGATGCATAGATTTTTTCATTTCTAAAAAAAATACCTTTATACAAGATACCAAGTAGAAACTGAAGCAAATTTACATTATTTCACATTTCACATCTTTCTCCATAGGCCTACAGCTCAAGAGGGCCAGAAAAAAAGAGTTTCATGATGTCTGCCAAAAGCAAGGAAAGCACTACCATTATGACAAGGATCTATTTAAAATGGCATTCGATCAGCAGATGATACATTGAATAAAGCAAAATAATTGTTTATCCCGTAGAGGGAGCATAAACAGAGAATACATTTCTCAAACCAGCCCCCACATAAAATATCTGGCCCCCTCGCCATTGCATGGATGACTTCATCATTCTAATATATCAAGTTGAACATTTCAATTTGGTTGGAAAATGTAAAAAAAATGATGTACACCCCAGTATTATGTTAGCCTTGAAGCAAAAAGCCTTGCCCATGCCATAGAGCACTGTATGGTATAGTACAGGTGAAGGATGGCCTCTTCAGACTAGAGAAAATGTATACGAAACTAGTATAAAGAAACATTGTATAAAGAATCGTCGCATAGCAAAAGGGTGTGAACAAACTAGATAACATCACATAAAGAAACGCATGAAGAAACGTACATGTGTATGAACAAATTATGAAGAAACTATTTTCGAAGAGGCTAGTTACATGGTATAACTATAAGGGCCCCTGTCAGTTATAAAGTTTTTGTATGATACAACGTTTAAAAGAGAAAAAATGTAATACTTATAGTACAGCTATGTGGGTCTTTTACAATGCGCAAACATGCATACATACATGTATACCGTCTGCTTGGAGCCAGAAGGGTGTTAAATCATAACATTTTAATACACAGAGTTAATGCCCTTTTGGCCCCAGAAAGAAGATATGCAATATCTTAATGTATGACTATTAAAAAAGAGAAATATATATGGATTTCATACAGCCATACGATGAATTTCAGTAGTGTGAAAGGGGGTAAGACAGTTGTACGTGAGGCTTAAAGCCTGCTGGCCAATTTGGAGACATTAACGTGGCTGTCTGGTCCTGGCTTGCACTGGTTATTGGGCAAACTGGAATTGATGGGAGGCAAACTGGAATTGATGGGAGGCAATCATACCGGGATAATGGTCTTCAGTTTGGATGATATATCTATGGTAGATCTATGAGAGTGACGCAAACTTGGAGGGGGAAGGAAGGAGCTAGGGCCGTTTGTCAGATCACTTGGATAGGAAGAGATATACAGACAAGAGAAGAAAGTGATTAAGAGGGTCATGCAGAGAGAAAGAGAGAGAGAGAGAGAGAGAGAGAGAGAGAGAGAGAGAGAGAAAGAGAGTTAGAAAAAATGGCAGTTTATACTGGACAAGCTTGGGTAATACAAGGACCAGAGGAAAACTGATGAAGAAGAGACATGAGACAGAGATTGTGTGTGAGTGTGTGTGTGAAGGAGAAAGAGAAGAAAAAAAGAGTAAGAAAGAGAGAGAGAGAGAGAGAAAGAGAGAGAGAGAGAGAGAGAGAAGAGAGTGAGAGAGAGAGAAAGAGATATTTAATATAAAGAGAGGGGGTGAGATATTTAATATAAAGAGAGGGGGTGAGAGATTTATGGATTGCTTCTTTGATTAACATCAATAATTTATACCTAAATGTGATAGGAATAGCTTTACACAATGTTGAACATTTACACATGTAACTCTAAGTTTACCTAAGCATCAAGAAAAGCATGACAAATCATAATAACTACATTTAAAAAAATATATATATAGGATTACAATACAAAACCATGTCAACATCACCTATTGAGAGTCAGAAGGGTGTTGACTAATAAATCATAATTCAATGTATTTATTTGTTGAATATCATTCAACATTGATATTTGGTTTGCTAACATGTACAATAAAGACTCAGGCAAGGTTTACAAAGAACAGAAATACGATACAAAACATGAATACATTTTGGTGATTGTAAATGTATGTGAAATTACATGTACAACTGTAAGTGCCAATGCCCTATTGGCTCTCAACGGTGGTTTATAGCTTCATACATAAAGATGGATGCCTGGGCAGCATCTCACGAAACTGTCGTAAAGTACAAGTTCGCCGACATCCCATTGAAATGCATGTATCATAAAGTTTAACACACAAATCAATAGGGATGTCGGTGAACTTGTACTTACGACAGTTTCATGAAAAGCTGCCCTGTAGTGTATTAATTAGCAATAGCCTGTTGTGGTACCACGTTACACCACTATAGCTCACCAGAAGAGGTGTTGATTAGCTTTAATTAAGAGACAGTGCCAGCATGTGTGGTATGAATTACACTATAAGAGGAAATATGAGAATTGAAGAGCCAGTAGTTGTGGGGGATGTACCATGTCCATGGATGTACCCATATGTCCTGTTTTTTCAAGGGGGCAGTGTCATGCCTAGCCTTTAGGCACAGACTCTAATTTGCCCTTAACTCTTATCATGCCACAGGGCTAATCCCCATTGTGCCAAGCCCCAAATCCCCCCATGCCAAGTTTATTTTGAGATAATCTGATTAACGCGATGGTTCTATGAATAGCGCGTGCGAATCACACAGCACAGTCCAATGAGCATGAACAATAACTGCTATTACGAATGCGTGCAAGCATGCACAATGCAGCAAAGCAATGGCTCACTCGCATAAACAAAACACTATAACGGTAGCATGCAAACTAGAGTGCTGCTCCATGTACTGTATACATGTATGTGTCGTATCAATGTGCTTCTGAAGCATGCTGCTTTATTAATATACATGAATGTTTGAGCAGCGTGTTGCTTTCGCGATTCGGTGACTGTAAATAATTGCTTGCCGACGGCATATATGCAATGCTAATAACATGCATCCTAGATGATTTTGATATAAATTAGAGAAACTAGTAGGGCATGGATTTAAGTGGATTTTCTCTTGGGCTCATTATATACAGGTTAAAGCAACAACTAAAAATAACAAAATATGATACATATTTCCATGGTGTTTGGGCTGAAAATAAATCTCAAATGAATTTGCCCTCAATCTTATTTGCAGTCAGATGGTGCCAAGAATGTCAGTAAACAAGTGCAGGGTAATGCTGAACCAATTTTCGGTCAAAAATTGAGCTCTGGGGGACTCACCTGCCACAGTATCAAGCTCAAACCATTATGTTTCAAGCTTCTTATGAAATATGATCCAGGGAAATGCAGTTGTCAGCATATGTGTATATAGACTTTCAGAACCCCCTGAAGACAGTCCATGTCTATAATTTTAAAACTAAGTTTTGGGGAAAATTCTTTTATTTTCTATTGTCTGCTATAAAAGAGGCATCACTTTCAAACTGCTTCTTGCTCTATTTCCTCTCATTTTTCTTTCTGTCTCTTCATCCCTCTTTCTATTCTTCTCTCTCTCTCTCTCTCTCTCTCTCTTTCTCTCTTGCTCTCTCTTTATCTCTTGTGTGCACGGTTCTCTCTCACTCTTTCATGACTGTGTTCACTCTCTCTCTCTCTCTCTCTCTCTCTCTCTCTTCTCCTTTATCTCTCTCTCTCTCTCTCTCTCCCTTTATTGCTTTAGAGGAGTAGCATTCCCCCCCCCCTTTGCTCCTCTTACTCTTTATATCTCTTTTTCCCATCTCTCTCTCTCTCTCTCTGCTCTCTTTGTCTGCCTTCTGCTCTCTTTCACATTTTCTCTGTCTCCCTAAGTTTCCCTACAAATATACACATCATAACACGAGCCTAAAGAAGGCATCAGAGGTTTACCTGAACCGACATACTTGACTCAAGATCCGATTTCGCTTTTCTGTGGCAGCATTTGCTCTGTAGCACCTCCATAATGGCATTAAGGACTGCCGAAATCAATAAGCGGTTGCGTACGAGGGGGAAAAGCGGTGAAAGAAAAGGCGTAAGACAGCCGGGTGGGGGAGAAATTGTACCACTCACCTACCTAGCTCTGATGCTCCAGGGGGGGGGGGGGGGGGGGGGGGAGGCGCGGCTTGCGTGCATGGGCGCTTTTTACTTCCACAGGAGGCGTTCTTTAAAATTATTATTTCATGCTAACGTTTCAATCAATATATTCCGGTGCATGAATATTGAAATGGAAACGGCCTCTATTTCCTCCATGTTCTAGGGCAGTGCTCAGCATTTGTTGTGGAAGGAGCATGAGATTATATTTGTGACTTTTTTGCGTGGTTTATTTTTCTTCTCCCATTATGTTCATGATGTTGTGTTGGTTGAGAAAGATGAAACATTGTTGAGGCTAAGGGTGTGACTGCTCAAGGTCAACCCAGTATAGAGCTTGGTATGGTTAGAGGATCATGTAACTGGACACTTAATAACTAGTGACCTACAACTCGGCTCATTGCCATCTTTATGGGTATTCAGTTCAATGGCTTAACTCTTCAGTCTTGATTACTTCTGCTGGGTGTTTCATGAAGTAAAAAACTATCATATATGTATTAAAGGAAATTATGAACACAAATTATTTCTTGGTTCACATAGTTACTTTAAAGAGAAATTTGAGTTCTCGTAAAGATGACAAAATAATGTGCGAACTCTCTAATCTCTAATATGTAATTTCTGGAAGAAGAAAAAAGTTGCTCTGTACTTGCCCTCATATAAAAAATAAAATCAGAAATGCAACATGCATCAATAGTCCCATATACCAATTACTGTGTGTAATTCAGTTGATTTTCGGTAAAGATTGTGTCACTTTCTCTTTAGCGCAATCAAGCCAAACCTTCTGTATAGATCAACTCTCATGTGGACTACCTTATAAATTCTCAATTGCTTCCAGAATTTGTTTTCACAGTGCAACTGCATAACTAGTAGGAACTGTATCTTTAAATCATGAGAAAAACTACTTTATCAAAGTCAATTTACTCAACTTGATTCTAAATAATTATAACTTTTTACTTGTAAATCTGACGTGTACTCATGTAATACCTTGATTTGGCAACACTCTCTTTATTGTACGTCATAATGAAGCCATAAGTTATTTTGCATATTAGAACATGATTGTGAAGACTTTAAAAAACATATATGTGACATCATTTCAATGAACAATGGGCATGCACCTTTTGAAATGTGGGAATATTACAGTTCCATAATCTGATCACGATTTCTACAGTAAAATAGGGGACTGAAAATGTGATTGAGAGGATTTCTAGAGAGTCCTTGCACTCGTATTCCATACTGTTCTGTCCATACATTGTTCTCATTAGGAGTTAGAAAAACAAAGAATAATGGCAAAACAGACTGAAAGCCTCAGTTTACAATGAAGAAGAAAAAGAAAGAAAGTGAGGGCAAGAGAGCAAGAGAAAGAAACCGACAAAAAAAACACCCAAGTTGAAACACAAGAAATAAAGATAAAATGAAGTTAAGACACAGAATGTAAATAGAAAAAGCTTTTAAATCTTTTGAAACAATCAAAAACAAGGAGAAACAAGGAAGAACTAGACATAATACTTGTTTGGAACAAGTATAGGTGGGCTGGTCAACTTAAATTTGAAAACAAAATAGAGCAAAATTAAGCGAGATACTGCTTGAAAATTCTTAAAAAACACTATCATGTAGATTCATTACATGAACGAAATTCACCTTCTATAGTCATAACACGCAAATTATGAAATTTCTGACATGAGGCCTTCAATCAAAATTTTCACTCTGATGACGTCATCAAAATGAAAAAGGATTTTTATTAAACTTGTAGAGAATTATCTTAGCTACAACATATTGAAATTTTGAAGAAAATCAATCAATATATACAGAGATACAATCAATTTTCCATAAATATGCTGACGTCATAATATGCAAATTCGTAATTTGAGTTCCAAGGCCATTAAGATGATGTCACGATACACTTCATGGCCAAATGAGACATGAAATCATATTTCTGACATATACTCTTTTCAAATATTAAAACAGAATTGGGGTCTAGGTGCATCCCAAAGAGCTATAATGGATTGTGTATAGTTATTTTTTTGCCCATGTATGTTATGTATTACAAGAGCTCGCGCGCACAGGCATTTATCTTTAATTTACGCTCATCTTGTTAATAATGGTCATAAAGAGATAAACATGGTATCAAATTCCTTGAAAAAATATGAGAAATATCATGAAAGAAAAAAAAATGGCGATTCTATGTTTTGTAGTGGTGTTACGCGCGAAAACGCGCGCGCATGCTCGTACGCGCGATTTTTTATAAAATGCTTAATATGACCTGAAACGTATGCAAAATAAATTTGAGACGATTTTGAGCATTTAAAAATTTTGCGCGCGCACTGACGCGCGGACGTACGCGCAAGCGCGCGTTTTTTGACCTGAAATTCACCGGACTGATATTAACCTTAATCATGATAAATATGAATGAAAAATATCTTTTGGTTATGAAGATATGATCATGAGATGATTTTCAAAAAATGGCGCCTAGATGACGTCATCAGTCAAGGTCAAGGTTGAAAACCTTACCGTGTCTTGTCCATATGCCTATACATATGTGTGTCAAATATCAAAGCATTTGATTGAACCATTTCAAAGTTATCGTGCTAACAAAAAAGTGGCAAGAATTAAGAAAAATAAATAAATAATAAATAATAAATAAATAAATAAAGGCAATTTTAACAAAAATATAAGGTGGTCTGTATTAGATACAGCCCACCTGAAAAGCAACGACAAGAAAATGTGTGGAGAAAATGGACAGGTGTGCACTGCTCTCTTGGGGCATGCACATCGATGTGACATGACAACATTAGCAAAGCCTGGGAATGCATGTGTCCAGCTTGGCTGAATAAATGCTTGTGGAATTGCAAATGCCCTCTCGAGTGTCGACACAAGGAGGGGAGAAGCACACCACTGCTCATCGCCAGAGAAAGCTGTATCAACAAACGCCACATTCAGACTGGAAGCCTGGCGCAAAATAAGTAAACATGAAAGAGGCAACAAACGAAAGGGAAGATGAAGAGGAAGACGATGGGGATGGAAGAAGATCAGGAGGACAGATGATGTTTCAGGGTCGAGAAACAAGCAGAGAACTTTTAAGGAATCAAGGTGTAGTTACGATTGTTTCAGAGGAATTGGAACAAAACTTGCTGACCTCCACGAGGTACTTTGAGTAAAAGTTTGTGGAGTCTTTTGTTGCCATAAAGATTTTTGTTCTATGCACTCTCCTCCCCCCCCCCCCCCCCTCTCTCTTTCTTTCTCTCTTGCTCTCTTCTTTTTTGTCAGTGATTTACTGAACTGATGCTCAAGTTCATATCTTTTTCCTCCAGAGAACATAATAGTATGCACAAGATAAGACACTGGCTCCTCAAAGACAACATTAATTTACATCATGAATATGCAAGGGTACATGCATGTGGACAGGAAACTGATAGGTAGATAGGTAGCTATGGGAAGGTAGGTAGGTAGGTAGGTAGGTACGTAAAAACGTACATACCTGTAGATAGATAACATATGAGTTCCGAGACAGAGATGTTTATAACATGAAGAAGCCCTATGGCAAAATATTGTTTCGCTAAAAACTTATCAACAGAGTTCTTTATTCTGAATATCCGTCTTGTTTCAAGTTTCAATAGATAGATAGATAGACAGATAGGCAGCCAGACAGAATATAATAGTATACAAATAATGAATAGTTATGAGTTCAATAGTGTGAACATTTTCATGAGTTGAATGATTAACGTTCTAATCGATGAGGCATTAGAGCGTTTAATAATCATTCAACGAATGAAAATATTCGCACTATTGAACGAATGAAAAACATTCATTATTTGTTTTATATAAAAACATCTAAGCAGATCTAAGTAATAGAATGTTAATCTTTCAACAAATTATGCTTTGCTCTTTATATTAATAACAAATTGATTTTGGAGTCAGGCCTTCTCAATTACATTCAGATTGCCTTCGCGTTAGATGCGCTCAGCCAAGACCATTAAAACAATGGGATACGCGCAGGGCATACAGGTACGCAGTCTTAATATAACCAAAAATGCACGCTTTTCAATAGATTATTTATCCAACAATCCTCCCATTAAATGATAAGGATCTACTCAGGAGTTAAATATTAAAAAAAATAGATTATGTTTAGGTACAAACATATACGATTAGTTACAGAAATGGGTATAACATTTAGTCAATACAGGAAGATCTTAGATGTAGAGAGCAAGATACAGGTTTATAAAACATAAAGATGATCTCCAGGCACTCCCCCACAATGCTCTTCAGACACGTCAACCATTATTCTCAATCAGGGCACTGACATATTATACCTAGTTCCATCCAAGCAGCCCACCTTTAAACAGTAACAGATAATCGGAGCTGCTTGCAAAGGTGTGATTTTCTCGCAGAAATCATTGTGGACCGTGTGAAGCTTCAATTATTCTTTTCTCCCACCTCCCTCCCCACCGGAGGCTCATCCTTGCATCTCGCAACCCGGACTGAATCTATCGTGCAGAATGATACACACACACACAGCCCCTGCCCCTTGATAAAAGAGTGTTAAAGATGGCATCTTAAAGATGATGGGAAATGCAATTGTATATTGTAAAACAAAAATAATAAAGTTGTTCTGATGGTTGGTTGAGTTGAAAAATAGGGATGATGATTATTTGGAATTATTTGGGTGAAATTTAGTATTCATGACAGTTTATCATTAAGTTTTTAAAAATAACAATTGTTATATCTATTTGCTTATTTATGATTCACTGTCAGATATATAATTATTGTACTTATATGAATGTAGAAGAAAATCAAATCAAATCAAGGTACTTTTCAATTTTGCATAACCTGATAAAAGACTTCTGAGATGCATTTCATGGAATGACAACTTATTGAATGATAAGCAACTGATCTAGAACAGTTAAGTTGAATACAGTTTCATTTAACTAGAATCATGAACAGACAAACTGCAGGATCTATGCTAGAAATCCATATAACTTCTTCAAATCAATTCTATGATTTGAAAGGGAGTGGCTGTCTTGGCCTGGACAGAGGAATGCTGTTTACACAAGATCACTTGAAACATCATCTCATGATTGGAACGTTAATGACCATGGCGACAGCTTCCCAATGAAATTGAACACGGTTGTCTTGTGGTAGGTGATATTAAGATGAAGCGCTGATTATGAAAATATTTAGGAAACTGTCTCACTCTCAAGAGAGAGAGATGGGGAGACAGTGAGCTAATCAAGGATAAGATGACGTGATAAACAGCGTGTAGGTGCTGGAGGCGAAGGATAACAGAGGGTGACTTTAAAAGTCCTTCTTTCTTTAAAGTGGAGTGAGAAAGAGAGAGAGAGGGAGAGAGAGAGAGGGAGAGAGAGAGAGAGAGAGAGAGAAAGAGATAGAAAGATAGAAAGAGAGAGAGAGAGAGAGAGAGAGTGAGGATGTAAGAAAGGATAATATACCTTTATAAATGCCCTGCTTCTTTTGTAATGGATAATTTAATCTGTAAATCTATCACTGTATTCTCCCCCTCCCTCCTCCTCCTTCTCCTTCTTCCTTCTCCCACCCCCTCTATCTCTCTATTCCTGTTATATCCCTCTTTCTCTCACTCCTTATATCTTTCTCCCCTTCTCCCCCCTCCCCCATTCCCTCTGCCTCTCCCTCACCCCCCACACTCTCTCCTCTGCATATTTCCCCCCCCCTCATATCCCTCTTCCAAACCCCATCTCAAATCCACTTCTCTCCCCGTCTTAATTCCCCATGCATCATTTACAACACAGTCAAGAGCGCTCTCTTTCTCCCCAGCTCTTTCTGCATTTCCATTTTGATTGCATGAAATATGCATACCAGCGTACGCTCACCTCAACAGATTGTTAAAGAAGGGATGTAACCTTATTCCACTAATATCCGGTCTGAATCCAAATGTACTGGGGTAAGAGGAGGAGCTAAGCTTCACTGGCTTTGATTAGAAATTTAAACCGTTAGAGACCGGAGTACGCCTTCCCAAGAGAGCAAGAAGGACGTTAACCCGTACCTCGAACGTGAGATTAACGCTCTTCTGCCTCTCAGCTGAATCTGAGAAGATGACGGATGTTAGACTTCAGCATTTAATCTCTTGACAACCAGAGGAGCGTTAATGCATATCACTTAACATAAGCTGTAACGCCTTTCTGCTTCTCAGCTGTGTGTCGGCATAAAATAACATTAAACGTGAGAAAGATCATCTCCCGAGGGCGTTTAAAACTCGTATCCTTCAGCATGACTTTAGAGACCTTCTGCCTCTAAGAATGTGATAAACACCAAGCACAGAGATACCAACCCTTGCCGAGAATGGCTAAATTTACAGCACCAATTTGACACATTTTATTCCATGCATGACGATTGGAAGAGAATGCTTGATTGATGTTCTGCTTTTCCCTGTCATGCGTTTTTAATTGTGAACATTTTAAATGCGCATTTTGAGATAAGAGATGGCCGAATTATTTCATTTTCGAATTTGGGATATACATATTGGCTTTAATAAATAAGCAAAATGTACGGTATAACAATAATAGAATTCCATTATAACAAGAAAACTACACTAGTAAGTTCCCATCTACATTAGATCAATCATATTGCCCGATATATCGTTCTTACTGGTTCTCTCTTCCTTTGGTTGTATGTGTGTGCCTCTTTCATACTTTTTATCCTCCTCCCCTCACACACTCACTCTGTCTCTCTCTCTCTCTCTCTCTCTCTCTCTCTCTCTCTCTCTCCTCTAACGTATGTGGCTGCAATTTGTTCTGTTTTGTTGTTGTTGTTGTTGTTTTTTTTTTTTTTTTTTTTGGGGGGGGGGGGGGGTGGGGGTTGGAGGGGGTGTCCTCACTTTGTAGCTTCCCCCTCACAACCCCTCTGTATCTCTTCTGCTCCCATAAATCTTCTTTCCCATTTTCTCTTTCTTTCTCTCTCTCTCTCTCTCGCTCTCTCTCTCCTCAGCTCATTATTCTAATAGTCTGTCTAAAGCCCCTCTGTTTCTCTTCTGCTCCTATAACTCTTCTCTCTCTCTCTCTCTCTCTTTCTCTCTCTCTCTCTCCCTCATAATACAAACATTTCCCATGCGTAGCGCTACTCCGTGCTCCGATACAGACCAGAAGTGGGGCCCCCAACGTGTCAGCTGCATCCACAATATACACCATCGATCAATATCAAAACACATCTAGGCGACTCGCTATCAAAAATACATATCTCCCAGGCCCACCGAGTGTACGCTCAGCATGCACAAGGCACAATGGCAGAGGTTTCAACTACAAGTATAGTACATATATTTAGAACAAAATGTGTACATGTGCATGCACACCAAGAGAGTGTAAATTTGGTCGTAGGATGAGCGGGGATTAGGTGAACTCATGTTTGTATCCTGGAAAGTGACTGACAAGCTAGCTAGCTAAGCTCATTGATTTGGTCTAATCTATCTTGTTTAAGAGTACAGATAGCTTCATTTTGACAATGGATTTATATAGAATCAGGTGATTAAACCATTGACTGATCCAAGTTAATGAATTATTCATATTATCTGTTTGGAGCCAGAAGGGCGTTAACTCTGCATAAAATGTAACAAGATAATGGCCTTCTGGCCTCAAACAGATAATTTCTAGATGGATATAAGCCTCTGCATCTATAGGCCCTGTTTATATATATCATGGTTTATATATATCATGGAAAATGGTATAACTGAGCATTTGAATAAATGTCCAATAGGGCTACTAAACATTATCAAACATATCAGGCTAAAACGCATAAACCAAGTATGTGAAAAATAGGCCACTGTTGAATACATGTATTTTCACAAATTTTCAATCACACTTTAAATTGCTAAATTGTAAACAACGTCATTCTTGGTTTAATAACAAATGTTGTTAACAGCCTTCAAGTTGCTGGTATGCTTACTGTGTTTCAATTTCTACATTCATGAGTCTCATTTGCATTTCACAAACATTTTAATTACTGGTAGTTTCACATTCTGGCTCAACTGAAGTTTTATACACTTTACACCCTTAAAGATAAAGTTGCGTTCTGTTCATGCGATTGCATTGTAAAAGAAACGGTGTGGAATCGATCAAAAAAGGTTGATCATCTAGCATACATGTATAAGTATTTGTGTGTATTGCAAGGTTCTGGAATCATCAAAATGATAACAAATTTGGCCAAGTCTTGGTAAAGTTACAAGCAGTGTACATAGAAGGATGTATATGGAACTACACCAACACGAGGCGTAAAAATCTATCCAGATTTTTACGATGTTACATGCCATATTTAGAATATGAAGGAATTTGGAGAGCCATGCTTTACAGGGAAAATGTTTTATCTGATGTTCTTCCACCCTTGCATAATAAAAATGCTAACGCTCACAACTTATTTTTCACCTCTTCCCAGAACTTAACCTTCTCTTTAATACAATGATGGTAGAGTATCTAAGCCTTTAACTGAATGAGGTGAAGTGGTTTTAAAGTGACTATTTTTTCAACGCCTAAGCCACTCTGTAAGATGAGAAACAGAAGGTCATACAGTCAATGGGATTGTATTTAAACACTTTTTTTAAGAGACAGAAGGGTTATAACTCTGTGTTAAAAGTATATGGGTTAACATCCTTTTGGCACTAAACAGATGATATAATATAACAACTCTTTACAGTCACAACACTTATAATAATGATACATTTCATTTCTATAGCACTTAAGGCAACAGGTTTCTAAGGGTTTCATACACAGCAATTTAAATATGAAAGTCCTCTAGCAAAAATAACATCTGGTGTCAACGGTAAGTACCTAGTGGCATTTACAGATTAATATTATTGAGCTGAGTTACAAGCATCTACACTGTAGTCAACTACAAAGTAATCTACTAAAAATAAAACATATGGATATACAAGTAACAATTATATTACATGTAAAAGATAAATGTATATACCTGTAGTAGAAATTGCATCAAAGACATTGCTAAAAATACACATTCTTAAACTAAATTACAAAGCATACCGGTATATACAATATAGCTTTATAAATATTGTACATGCGAATATTTAAAGTCAAAGGTCACCTTAGTTGATTATGACTGAATAAATAAATAACTTAAGTAAAGTGATTTTTTCAAGACAATTATTAAAGGCACACTGTCCTACTTGTAGCTACTTGCTCCCTCTATATTGAAAACTTCCCAAATCGGTGTCTGTTGGTCCCCCATAATCCTCTTTTTCTTATGTTAAATGAGAGCTGAGTTAATGAGATAGCCACCTGTCACAGTGACCTCGATGACTCTCTGGGTGGTCTAATCCCTTCTAGCTGCAGTAGTAAAGCCTCCCTTTAAAGGATGTATTCTTCCAAAAGGATTTTTGACAGAGACTTAAAAGCAATTGAGTATAATTATGAGCAAAGAAAGATAGGGAAACCAAAATAGCATAACCAAACCACAATCACACATTTTAGATAATACCTTTGATACATCAAACAAGAGTTTAAATACTTTTCAAACAAATTGACTATTGTGGAGAGAGAGCATATATTCCTCATGAGAAAGTGTTAAGACTTGATTAAATTCTAACCAGGGACTGAACAACTGTAGTATTAATGAAGGACTCAATTAAGACAGATAAATATCAGTGTGGACATTGCAATTACTCTACTTATTACAAAGCTGTAGGTAAACAGACTGAGAGAAATCAGTAATTAGGCTGACCGTGTTTAGGTAAATGGGTGTTTTTTAATGGAAACTATTCCTTTTAATAGTATGATGTTTTGTAAACAATTGGAATTTAAAGGAAAATTAATTCAGAGGGTACATGCAACAGAATTGCTGGTATCTTTTTTTACCATCTAAAACAGAAATATGACAAACACATACTGAACACAGATATCAGAAGTAGTAGTAGTATAAATGTATTTCATGATCTGGGCCCCTTAACAGAAGGGTTTGCAATCAATTGCAAGGTTACAATGGCCAATCAAGATCGTCGTAACATACACGTAATGTTCAAAAGGCTGACCTTTTACCAATCAGAATCCTTGCTTTAAAATTACAATTGAATGCAAGCCTTTGTGTTGTGGGGCCTAGAAGTTTTGCCAACATTAGTAAGTAAAAAATTGAAATGAGCAATAAATACAATCAAAATATAGTACGCTTAACAATTTTATCGGCAAACTCCTATGTCTCTTTCATTATACCGTTTATAATACGGGGCACTCTATACTCACAAATATTCTCTCTCTAATATTCAGTCACCACAAATAAAATCAGAGCTCAACAGATTTTCTAAAGTAATGACTAGCTTAAATGAAATCTATGGTCAGCAATAAAGTTGTTACTGCCTCTAGCGGTGATGACCTTATTACTGGGAGTCGTACAAATATATGCTAGTCCCATACTTCATTTCCATAGATCATGGTACAAAGATAAGGATATCTTTAAAATAAGAAATGCATCTCCAGAAGAAGAAAAAACCTACAAGTAGCTGCACAAGTTTTTCTTAAAGTGTAAATACCTACACACTTCGCAATAGGTTGACCTATCACATAATGACACTATTACAAGTTTCCAACCCCCCCCCCCTCTCTCTCTCTCTCTCTCTCTCTCTCTCTGTACCTATGTCTGTCTCTGATGTATCTAAATCACTGTCTCACCCTCCTCTCGCTCTTTACCCTTCCTCCTTCTTTCCCCTATTTCTCTATCTATTCCTTGTCTCTATTTCTTTCTCATTTTAGCTCTCCCTTTCCTCTTTTTATCCTGTTTTTTAAATTCTGTCTGTCTGTCATTCTTTTTGTTTTATTTATTTTACCCCTATACTCCTCCCTCTCGCTCTCTCTCTCTCTCTCTCTCTCTCCCTCTATCCCCCCCCCTTCCCTCTCTCCCTCCCTCCCTTCCTCTCTCTCCCTCTCTCTCTCCCTCACTTCCTCCCCCTTTCAAACCACCTTAACCTCCTTTCAGGTTGAAAGGTACATGCAGAATTTGAGCATGTAACTGAAGAAGGAGAAAATCCCAGCAATGAACGTCACCCTTTCCATTCCCAAAAGGCCCGTCTTCACTATCTCGAGATTGCCAAATATCCAGCTATTTGAACTATCCCGATCGCAAACTATCCAGCTAATTTGCGTCTTCATCAGACCGAAGTAGCCATTAGCGGGATATTTGGTCGGGATTGTCATCCCAAAATATCTTGGGATAGTTTGCAAAATATCCCACTATTTGGCAAAATATCCAGCTATTTGTCCTGTGCGTCTTCACCAGACCGAAAAACTCGCACTATGCGCAAATGCTGAGCAAAATATCTCGAGCTAATTTCTCAAGCTCGAGTTTCGAGGTCGAATCTCGAGCTGATGAAGACGCAATTTGTAACTTCGGGATTATTTCCCAAATCAGAAATACTGGGCTATTTGGCAATCTCGAGATGATGAAGACGCGCCTTAAGTTCTACAAGTAAACCACGGTAGCCACCACCACACCACACGGCCCATTACACCCAAACTGATGACATTTCTATTGGATTATCCTGATTTGAGGGTGTCCAGAATCCAATTATTTACCAGTGTAATGTGATAGCTGCTCTCTATCTCTCTCCCAACCCGGACTTGACCGCTGATTGGGCTATAATTCAATCTGCTTTCTCTGACTTTTGAATAATGAGGTGCAAGCAAACAAGTGTCTTCAGGGTATCAGTATGAGAAGGAAAAAATGGGTTGATAAATCATTCTCATAATTCATTATACAGTCTGGTATGGTAGACTACTCTCATAATATTGGCTATTGAAAAGAGCTTTATACAAATGCATCATTGTGTTGTGTATGAAACTGAATCATCATACATTTTGTCAACAGGTTTGTATGCCGTACACAGTGTACCCCCCCCCCCAAAAAAAAAAGATAACTATTCACAACATGTGATCCTCATTTTTTTTAAAGCCTACATTCCAACATGTTATCATGTGTGTGTGTGTATGTGTGGGGGAGGGGGTGTTGGCCCTACCCCCTCACTCTATCTACCTGTTTAATAAACAACATTCATAAAATGATATGATTCATAGATACACTGTATATATACTTTATTCTTAAATTTGAGGACCAGTATCACCATTCTCCTCACAATATATTTCCACTACCGGTATGTTAATATCTAACCCTGATTTCTTTGTATGGGACTGAACAAACCAGCTGAGGCTTGCTGTTCTGCCAAGTCTAAACAAGGATCTAATTTTAAAAGCACTTTTGTTGACTAAATATTTAAGTTCTGGTAATAAAAACAACATTTTAAAAGAATCAATTGTAGGCCAGTTTTTTGTCTGGTAATAAAAATAACATTTTAAAAGAATCATTTGTAGGCCAGTTTTTTTACATTTTTATATTGACCAATTTGTATCTCCCCGCTTTAATACAGGATTTATTTCAATAAAATCTACAAAATCATTGACTTGAAGGATCTAACATTCACCCCAACATGTCAAAGCTGCAATAAGGCACAGTAAAAATTACTCTTTTGATTGCACACAAATTGTGGGCTTGCAGGCTCACATCCATTATAAATAGCTTGAATAAAGGTTAGATCTGGGAAACCCATCTACATCACACTTTTTCAGGACACAGTGTCCCATGCAATCTGCTTGTAGTCAAACTCGACGGCTACAATTTCACCCTGATGAGCTTGGACGTAAGTCTTGGAAATCAGACTGCATTATGCGTCTTTCCTGGAATAAATTTTCCTCTTCTTTGCTCTACGACACATTCCCTATTAAACACATATGCTCCGAAGTCAATTTTGTACACCAACCAAATTCCTAACTTCAACATTTGAGCAAACATTATACCTATCCCTAATGCTAAACTTTCCAACCGCATACAGTACATACATGCAACTCTGAAAATAACCTGAACTCTATGTCTCTCAAAAAACTAAGCCTGAAGCAAATGCCGCCAAAGAAAATATCAGGTCATCATTTTTTTTCCCATTTAAGCAAGAGATGACAAAATGTTTGTCAATCTATACTTTTTTATTTAGCTTCATAAAATTGGCTGCTGGTGACGGCCCATGGCGGCAACCCTTGATCTGACATTCCCTATGTTCCACCACCTGTATAGGTATGTATTTGTAAAGACAGAAATTTAATTTCAACTGTCATGCGACAATCGTGGTTGCTCATACTACATGTATGTGTTGCAGCGTAGAGGTGTTGAAACATAAAAGTGTCAAAACGTAGGTTTATTGAGTTATCAGGGTGTCAAAATATAGTAGGCCTAGCATTGAAAGACAGGGGCATTGGAACACAAGTAGAAGCAATAGAACTTATTAAAATTAGAACATACACGTTTCGAAGCTAATTCAGTGAAAGTTGATGTGAGACTTATCAGCTACATCTTAGAAGGGGAAAAAACAAAATATCTTTTATTAAATATGTTAAAACCATTATTAAGTCAAATATGTTTGCGGGCCAGTCCAAAGAATATGTTGCCACGTATACGTATCATAGAATTGTGAACATAAATAGACATTAAAATATCATTGTAATTGATATTTTGCCTGATTCAGGCTCTATATATACTGTAGGACTATTGGCTTTTATATACAGTCATCAGATATACTAAAATCCTAGATGTTGGCAAAAAATACACTGCGTAGCTGTAACCAAAAACTTTGTTTTCGAGATATAAATCATCTAGCTGGGAATTCTTCTACTCCCACAAGCAGCATAATTGTAACTGTAACTGTAAGCTTACTTTTCCTAAATCACATTAAACAAAAAATCAATATAAGAAGGAGCTGGGCCCCTGCTGATTTCCTTCCAACCATTGCCATGCGATCCGTAATTTCCAGATCCGCTTCAGCCCATCAATAAAGCATATTATTAATCGGCTGATAAAGCAAATACGTAGAATTACATTGCACCTTGTATAAGTACTGGGTTGGAAAAGGGAATTTACCCAATCTAGAAGACACTCCAATGTTCAATTCATGTACTTCCCCTTTACTGTGCTACCGAGTCTTCAAAGAAATATCTTGTAAGGAGACAAATGATCTTCTGACAGGCAGAAGGGTGTTAACTCCACATCTTGCAAGTACAGATGTGGCAAAGGGGATTTACCCAGTCCAATAGAGACTTACAAAATCAATAAAAGTACCTCCCTTTACTGTGCTACCAAGTCTTCAAGGAAATATGTGACAAGTATTCTTCTGACAGCCAAAAGGATGTTAACTCCACATCTTGCAAGTACCAAGTGGGAAAAGGGAATTTACCCAATCCGGTTGAGATTCAAATATTCAATACAAGTACCTCCCTTTGCTGTACTATTAAACAAGTCTTCAAAGAAATATCTTGTAACGAGACAAGTGATCTTCTGACAGCCAGAAGGGTGTTAACTCCACATATTGCAGGTGTATGGAAAAGGAAATTTACCCCATCCAGTAGAGACTTACAAAATCAATAAAAGTACCTCCCTTTACTGTGCTACCAAGTCTTCAAAGAAATATGTGACGAGTGATCTTCTGACAGCCAAAATAGTTTCAACTCCACATCAAATGATTTAGAACTAATGCCCTTCTGGCTCTCAGCAGACGGAGTGTTTTTAATAATTACCTCATTTGTCCTTTATCATCATATAAATATTGTTCTGTAAAACCAAATTTCACAATCTGGAGAAAAAATTGAATACCAAAAAGAGAGACAAGCGACATATTTTTAAAACAACTTTGGGTTCAACATTAAACTATGGGAGGTTCAAACCAACTACATGTATATAATTATGGCAAAGTAGAAATTCAGAATGGAAGGATAGTGTGTGAACAGCTAGACTAGCGAGTCATGCCATGGTCTAATCGCGACAAGTAAGCTTGACATTTCCTCCAACTTTCTGCATGACAAACTTGACATTAAACCCGACCTCATCACTTGAAATTACTTCATGTGGGATCCTCGAACCCTAGTTATATGTACATCTTTTTTTTCAAATTAGAAGACATATATGAACACATGCAGTGTATACTGGACGCTATAACTTGTTTACTTTAAATAGTAACTAGCAGGTCCCGTGGAAAATCCACGGGATTCTAGGGGAGGTCCGGGGGTGGGGGGTTAAATAGAGGCCTATGTGCTATCGAAAATAAAATTAGATTGTTTTTTTTATAGTCAATTTGTATACTACACGCTGTTTGACCTTGAATGGCGCACCGTAAAACAAACTGTCAGGTATGATCTTGCATAATTACGATTAATTTGCGTTATTATTGTTGTGATTTCAATGTAGTTTTCCTGTAAAGACTAAAAAGGCAGAAGATTGGATTATGATTATATGTTGGCATTGTTCACCAATTTGTATAATTATTTTCAAAGTAAAGATTTTACGCGAACAATCTGACGGTTTATGCCAATATGTAGCAGTCAGCTGCATGCAGTGCACAAATTGACTCGACTGTGTGTGACTGTGAGCGTAGAATCCAGTGAACAATTTTTTTTTTTTCGGGTGCTCGATCTATATCAAATTTGGGGGAAATTTTCGGGGGTTACTTTTTCAACTTTCGGGGTTTTTTTTTTCTTGGGCTAATTTTTCATTAATTCATTTAAGGATAGTTTGTTTAGTTTGGTAGCGTAGTGTTACGTAAAAAAGGCGTACTTTCTGCGTCAAGTTTCTTCGCCGAAAGTACGCGAATTGTTTAAAACATATTAAATTGCCTAAAACCCCTGAGCCTTCGGGGGTTCGGTTCAGCCCTTTGAACCCGTGGACACCACGCCTGCAACGCGAATTGTTTAAAACATATTAAATTGCCTAAAACCCCTGAGCCTTCAGGGGTTCGGTTCAGCCCTTTGAACCCGTGGACACCACGCCTGCACTCAACTCGCTTTGGGCTACTTGAACCCCCCCCCCCCCATACTGTGAAAAACGTTTTAATGCATTGATTTTATGCAAGAACTGTATCATAGTAAAAGTATTATCATGTTTTTAAACCACCATGACGACCGACCGATTTTCTTGTGAAAACGTTACTTTGAAAAATGATTTGATTTTATGCAAGAACTGTATCATAGTAAAAGTATTATCATGTTTTTAAACGACCATGACGACCGTCCGATTTTCTTGTGAAAACGTTTCTTTGAAAAATGATTATCGAAATTCAGTATACAACTATGCATGGTTAGAATAATCACAATCTAAGCTCAGGTTTCATACCTGTATTCACGAAACTATATTGAAATCGGGGCAATAATAGCAATTTCAGAGTGTTGTTTACTCTCCTTACACCATGTGCACCGGCCTAGCTACTCCGGTCACCGCTACTCCAGGCTCACACACTCAGCTCCGAAATCACCGGCGATCGACAGCAGCGCTCAGCTGCAGTGCAGTGGCAATACACCACACGTGTGTACGTGTGGACTCAAGGCGTACTATCACATCTATTTGCGCTATTATTGTCGTGATTTCGATGTAGTTTTCATGAAAAGACCCATAAAACAGAAGCTTGGACTTTGATTATGTTGTCATAGATCAAAGAATTTGTATAATTACTTTCAGAGTAAAGATTTTACGCGAAAATAGGTCCATGGTTTGCGCCAGTTGTAGCAATCGCCTCGACTCGAATCGACTGTGTGCATGTGTGTGACCTGAGCGTGTAATACACGTAAACTGCACTATGGGCGCCTGGTCTACAAAGAATATCCTATTGTAAGATGCCTTACTCGAGGAACGCCCGCACCCGTTGCAATAAGATTTGCTACACCCGTTGACGCGAGTGGATTCTCGTCCATCGTGTGTCTCTTCGTCTCTCTTTGATAATTAGACAGAGGGAGGGTGCACGCCTTGCCGACTCGCTCTAGCGGGTTCGTCGCCTCCTCGCAATCCACCACGCCCGCCGTGCTCTCGTCCGCCCGTCCTCCCCGGCACCCCGAAACCGCGTTTAACGGCATGGACGTCGATCGCGGGGTCGAGGTGGCACGCGGGTTACGGGAGACAGGCCTCGTGGAATTGTGCCACCGTCCCCGCGCCACGGCGGAGGCGAGCGGGGTCGGGGAAAGACGTTTTTGAGGAACCGTTTTGTACCCGTCTGGACCCCCCGCGGCGATTTTGCGTATTAGTAATATAGACAATTGCATGACACATGCAAATTAGTACCAGTAAAAAATCTGGTATCCATGTCCACTGTCCACATTCTCCTATTACATTTCCCTGCCTCCTCCCCTCCCTCACCCCTTTTATAGCTCTCTCTCTCTCTCTCTCTCTCTCTTTCTCTCATTCTTTCTCTCTCTTTCTCTCTCTCCCTTCTAACCGTTATGTCTATTTTAGTGGTTTGCAATTATTCAATCTTTTTTAACCTATCGATTACAGAATTTCATCATTCACAAAGGCTTTAATGCAGGATCCAACCAGTTCTAGTAGGCAATGGCTTAACTGCTCTTTCCTCCTCCCCCTTTTCTCTCTCTCCCTCCCTCCCTCCCCCCTCCCCTCACACACACACACTCTCTCTCTCTCTCTCCCTTCCCCCTCTCCCTCCCTCCCTCTCTCTTTCTCTGTTTATGTCCATTATTTACTCTCTCTGATCAGCAAGTGTACACAATTATAATGTATGAATGGCATCTTATGAATGGCATCAGAGCCATCATCACAACCAAACAATTCCCATCTCATGCTCAACCATCACCACATGGCAAACTGATACTAATTGCTTTTTAAATGGATGGGTGGGGTGAAGTATGCCATTCATGCAGATCTTCTATGCGCCTAGGCCTACACACAGTAAAGTGGAATAACCCAGCTCGATACTAATACAAGTGCAATACATGCTTAGAAGAAGAAAATTAAAGATGGAAAGTATTTATGATGCTTGTATAGTTACCTCTCCCTAACTTTTGTAATATCTTCCTCTCTTCCTACATGTAAGTTCCTAATAATTATGTTCAACCTCTTCTTTTCTATACATCCCTTCATCAGTTTCCCTTTCTCTCCTTTTCTTTATCTTTCTCTTGCCCTCTCCATCCCTCCCCTTCTTCTATCTCTGAAGTTATCATTCACAAACCAAATGCAATTAAACAAAAAAGCCATGACACAAACCAGTACACAATATTTCAAAAAAATTAAAAAAGAGAAGAAAAAGAAAAATAAAAAGACAAAACTATGGTGGTATTCTGATGCTCCTGAATATAGACATATTAAGGCTGTTATATTCACAGGTACCTGTTAAACTACAAAACCACACAGTTCAATGTCCCTATATACACCACAACTACATATTTTACAGACAACACCACAAGACCACAACCTCCACTACTGCACATACATGTACAATGTACTTCTAACAGCGCAGTTCCTTGGTACATGTATATGCTCCAGCGACAATTTATAATTATCCAATTTATACAATTATACAATTTATTTATATCTTATTAATTTCTGAACTTCATTCCTGGACCAAATACACCCCACCCTAACCATAACTTACAATCCAAATGCAACCCTAACCAAATCTCCCAGCAAATGTTTGAGAAAATGTCAGGTCAAAAGGTACAATTTTAGCTAATATCACATTGTTTACAGAAAGTCCCTGGTTCTAACAATGATTTCCTTAACTCATACATTGAAATCATTAGTCATGCTCTAAATTCCAATGCAAAAATACTTCTGTAAAAAGTGCTTTGTAACAAAATGGCAAGTCAATTCTTCATGACGAATTAGTCTTTCTCTAAATTTTCAGGAGATTTACAAAGAAATTCCTATATTAAGCTCTTTAAGCTTTCAAAAGCCAAATGGCTCTTTGCTCCTCCTCTCAAAAAAAACTTTTCTATTCATTAATAATCATTTCATTATACAGTAACAGGTATATTCCATCTGGATTTGTCAATGCATGTAAAAAAACAACTTCCAAATTGACAATGAATGAACAGATAAAAGATTGATAGTATCTCATCATCTTCCATCCCCCCCCCCTCACATTATTATGAGCACATTCCTATACCTACTCAACATCTGATTTGACATATTAAACATTTATCTTGTTGTCTTTTACTTTCTGCAAGTTAATAAATGACAGCGATAATGATGACTATGAGAACAAAAATGGTAGTAATCACATTTTTAGAAGTCATACTGTAAATATTTCTATGCATTTCCACAATGAATGAAAGGAGAAATTTAGAGAGTTCTCACTTTTGACTAAAGCAGTTAAAAGCAACACATGCTAATTAATATGCACAAACATGTACTACATTTGTAGATCTGGAGAGTATATTTGTATGCGATACACAAAATGTCAAATTTGTAAATTTGCTAATCTCCTTAACGTATTCCCCATGTAAATAGGGTCTGCTTTCAGTGTCAACAACTGGCTGGCTTGTCAAAATACCATCACTTCAAAATCCTCACCCTTTCCAGATCTGGAAAAAAATTGTTTGCCAGCTTGGATTAGAGTTAATGCACCAGTAAAGAGCATGAACTTTTCAAGTGAATGCTTTTCCTCCTCTATGATTGCTTTTGCACAGTATAAATGCATATGCTAGTCTCAAGATGTATATTTTATGATAAATACAGGAATCGATCGATACTCAGGTCGTGTAGTACATGGCAACAAGTTAACAAGCACTAGAGATTGTTGCTTTGGTTTTTAAAAAGCAATGAAATTAGTTTTTTAAAGGTTTTCTAGAAAATTGGCTAAGGTTTTGCCATTAGGCCCTTCGATTCAACAACTTTAATGAACTCAATCATTTATTCATCTCTCACACTGTATAATGGCATTCTAATGATTTAACTCAACGAAGCATGTCCACTATATAAGACGTGATGCCGTTAACAGGTAATCAATACATCATCTGCTAAAATCCAAAAGGGCGTTAGCTCGCATCAATTATTAAACAGAGTTAACACCCTTCTGGCTCAAAAGAGATAACATGTAAATGTAGGTGATAACAGTTATGTTTATGTCATTGAAACAGAATGTAAGTTGTTATGGTACAGAATGTAAGTTGTTATGGAACAGAATGTAAGTTGTCATGGAACAGAATGTAACTTGTTATGGAACAGAATGTAACTTGTTATGGAACAGAATGTAAGTTGTTATGGAACAGAATGTAAGTTGTTTATGGAGCAGATTGTAAGTTGTTATGGAACAGAATGTAAGTTGTTATGGAACAGAATGTAAGTTGTTATGGAACAGAATGTAAGTTGTTATGGAACAGAATGTA
Source organism: Strongylocentrotus droebachiensis (assembly GCA_035222895.1). Taxonomy (NCBI): domain Eukaryota; kingdom Metazoa; phylum Echinodermata; class Echinoidea; order Camarodonta; family Strongylocentrotidae; genus Strongylocentrotus; species Strongylocentrotus droebachiensis. Next base: position 215,707 of record JAVYIG010001079.1, on the reverse strand, counting down.
AGTTGTTATGGAACAGAATGTAAGTTGTTTATGGAACAGATTGTAAGTTGTTATGGAACAGAATGTAAGTTGTTTATGGAACAGAATGTAAGTTGTTTATGGAACAGAATGTAAGTTGTTTATGGAACAGAATGTAAGTTGTTTATGGAACAGAATGTAAGTTGTTATGGAACAGAATGTAAGTTGTTATGGAACAGAATGTAACTTGTTTATGGAACAGAATGTAACTTGTTTATGGAACAGAATGTAACTTGTTATGGTACAGGTGCAATATGGTTCGTAATGAGACATACCGTATGGTGGATTTGAAGACGGTACTTGAAGTGATAAATGGTATTCTATGCAAGATCAAAATAATGGTGCAATGATAACATTGAGGGTTGCAGATGGGCACAAACCCATATGCTCTTGTGAAGGGGGCAACAGAATTATTCTGCCTATTTCTGTGTTGTTTCAGAAGTTACTGACGTGGAAAACATAACACCTAGTGACAAGCAGAAAAATGTCAAAACAAATTCTTTTCATTACGGTTCCTATCACTATTTGAATTCTAAATAGAACCCCCCCCCCCCCCCCTCCCTCTCTCTCCCTCCCCATCTGATCTCCCACCCAACACACACACACACACACGCACACACAACAACAAAATAGTTGAAATCTTTTCTGGGAAACATTAAACTAGTCATTGCTTACTGTCTTTGAAAATAATGAGGGAGAGATGTTATCCTCGCCAGGATTAATGTCTTGCATACTGATGGGGATTGGTCATGATTGTTGTGGTGTTGGTGATGGCTGTGGTAGTGATTGATGTGGTGCTGGTGATGGCTGTGGTCCTGATTGATGTGGTGCTGGTGATGACTGTGGTCGTAGTGGTAGTGATGGCTGTGACTTTAGCATAAACATGTACACGTATATGCTGGTGATGTTAGTTGTAGTGGTGCTGATGGTGGTGATGCTAAGACATACTGGTGAGGGTGGTAGTGACACTAACTGCAGTGATGTTGTTGAGGGTGGTAGTAGTGGTGGTGAGGGTGGAAGTAGTGGTGGTGAAGGTGGTAGAGGTCATAATGATGGTCAGGCTAATATTGCTGGTGGTCATAAAACTGAGTGTTGATGAAGAAACTGTGTTGGTTGCCGGTGGTGGTGATCTTGATGATGATTACGCAGATGATTGACATTGATGATTATGATGCTGATGATACTAATGATACTGATTGAGATGCTTGTGGCAGTAATAGTATAAAGTAATGGTAGCATTATGTTTGAGATCACTGATGGTGTGGAGGTGTAATGCATTCATGATAGTTGCTAAAAATGAGATGATGGTGATGGTAGCACTATACATTGATAGTGAAAATGCTATGATGACTAAGGGGGAGGGGTGGTATTGTGATGTTGGATCTCAATATACTCCCTGATTTCATCCAATTTATAAATATTGCCATACGTACATTGTACAATCCCCATTGAAGGGCCCATTCATAACTCTCATCATTATTTATTTATTTATGGTACTGTACATTTGTATATATATGTAATTGAGATGTCAGTGATATTCATGGCGCTACATGTATTTTATTTTTTTGATGATGGTGTATACATGTACACAACACTGTAATTATGTTTACTTGGCTGCCTTTTGGTTTTGGATTCAAAGAGACAGAAAGACCTTGATGAAATCTGCACCCCTTCAACTGGTACATGCAAAGATCATTGCTGGATCAATACAGCTCAGGTTCCCTGGTAATTTTCACATAGATATCACTGCGTTTACACTTAAATATTTCAGAATTTGTATAACATCCCTAAAGCCCCCTTCATCTGATACAATGCTCATTGCTGGATGAAATAGGGCTCATGCAATTTGCATGTGGGTTTTACAAATTTACATCTTTGCATTTACACTGAAAGCTATGAACATTTTTTTTTGTAACATTCTTTAATAGGCCGGGTCAGAAACTGAGAATCTAATAAAATGCTACACTAATGAGAAATGTGATGATGAATTCACATGTAAATCATTCATAATCTCTCATCACATTGTAATCCCTTCACTTAGACTATAATCGTGACTAGTTTCCTTCCTTGAATTTACATGTCCAGGGCAGTACATGTGAACAAGGCTGCCATACCTATATGTAGACAATCACTCTTATCCTACATCTACAAAATAGGCAAAGCTTTGATATTGTCCAGTTCACACTAACGCATTTATACATGTACATGTACATGTATCTACAACTGTAGTTGTATACTAAATGCATGATATTCACACAGAGCTAATTGCACATACGAGGTAGAGTCGATGAGCGTCTTACAAAAAATGTAAATAATGATCAGCAAGACTACCGGTAGTACAGTATGCAGACATGAGATTGCGCAAAGAGCGCCTAGCTACAGCCTACAGGGCTTGATTCAAAATCCTTCCCAACACATACAAATTGGATAATCAAGGGCTAAAATGCTGAGCATTTATGCAACAAAAAACGATCATCGCGTGGGAGTGTGAATGCCTAATATCAAAGTCACATGACAATGTCATCCATACCCCTCTGTATATATCTGCAGGTAGGATAAACTGTAAAAGGTGCTGTTTTAAGAGGTATGATAAGTGTCATATGCCCAAAACTGCATGATACATTTTACATTTTGCCAATAACCATATGAATTTATCAAACATGTATGTACAATGTACATTTTACATGTAATAAGTGTCATATGCCCCAAACTGCATACATTGTATATTCGTGAATGATACATTTTACATTTTGCCAATAACCATATGAATTTATCAAACATGTATATACAATGTACATTTTACATGTTGTTATCAAAAAGTACAAACACTAACATTTTGAAAAAGGTGGGTCGTCATATTCTTTTTGACACCTTCCTAATAAAAAAAAAGAGTAGTTCAGACAAATTATGTGCAATGTGTCCCGAACATCATAAATGTATGTCCTCTATCCATCTATTTCATTAAACAAAATGAAAATTCTTTTGATATGACTGTTGAAAAATTGTCAATTTGGCATCACTACGATTTAAAGATTTCTCTTTTTTGTTCTTCATTTCAGTTTTATATAAATATATACATGTACCAGCATGGATAAAAGTCGTACAGGACATAATGCACAGGATCGCCAGGAAAACAATATAAATCATTAGCCGTACAGCATGCATCAGAAGCTAGTAGGAAAAGTTCGCGGAGATGAAGGATTTAAAAAAAATCTTATGTGTACCAATACTACCAATACACTTTAAAAGATTTCAATGGTTACCTATTTAAATCATGTCCCAAAATAGTTCTCAATGCAATGAAAAAATGCACCTGTACGTTACTTACAGGAGGTGAATTCAATATTTCAATCAGGAAACAACATTGCAAGATCACAATGGCACTTTGCAGAGATATAAGGAAATGGAAAATGAAATCAAAGACCAAAGGAATTTTAAATATGGGGGAAAACAAAACACCGGAAAAAGTATGGTAGAAGTTGTCCCATACTTGAGCACAAGTACTGTGCATACATGCATATGGTGCGCTATTTGGATTTTCTGATTATTCCAATATTATACAGCGCCTGAGGCATGATACATGATACATGTATGTGCCAAGAAAGCTGTCTGACCTAACCCAGTTCTTTATCAATAAATAATCAAAATTGAAACTCCCAACATCCTGTTATCTCCTCTGTACACTATTATAAACTGTGGATTAGGTGAGCTTCAAGTCTCTTGCACATAGTACATGCGCAACATTTCTGAAAACACAGAGAAGTCAAGTTTAAAGCCCCACCGCACTACCTATAGCTACTTGGGCCCTCTATACAGCAAACAATACCTAAGTGGTACATGTTAATTCCCCATGATGCTCTTTTTCTTATGTTAATTGAGAGCTGATTTGATGAGATAACCACCTGCCAGTGACCTTGCAGGGAGGTCTAAGGCCAAATAATTTTTTTCTTTAAGGCCGCTACGTAAATTTAACCTGTCAGGCTAATTTGTTTTGTTTTAAAGAATAATTTTTTTTTTTTTTTTTTTTTTTTTTTTATTATAAAAAAAATATTTTAAAAAGAGGCGACCCTAAAAAAAGAAGTGGGCAGGGACGCTAAACATGATTTTTTTTTTTAAATGGCCTAATTCTTCCATGCCAAACTAGTGCAGGGGGGCTTTAAAGGGTAATTTTATCTTTGATATTAAGTTGCTTTTATTAAAAGCAGAACAAAAATAAAAGAAATAGTTTCCGGAGTATGAGAAGAAGCCAATGAAAATAAAACTATATTTTTAGAATTGTAAGATCCCTCCAAGTTGCAGCTCTACAATTTTCTTAATGAGCAAATCTCTATTCATTTTTCTTTGTTAGAAAATGCTTTACACGTAATTTACAACAATGTGACATCATTCGGAACATGTTATACAGCTTCTTCTACATACTCATTCATGAAAATTCAAAAATAGATTTTTGGACAATTCTCTATGGAATACAAATTGTTTTTTTGTTTTCTTTAATCCCGAACTAATCATAATAAATAGCATTAATGTTTGCAATCATGCATGAAGTTTACTTCTTAAAGGTAAAGACCAGTTATGGTCATGCGATTGAATTGTGAAAGAAACGTTGTGGAATCGATCAGAAAAGGTTGATCATCTAGCATCTAGCATCTGCAAGGTTCTGGAATCATCAAAATGATAAGAAATTTGGCCCATTCTTCGTAAAGTTACAAGCACTATACACAGAAAGATGTATATGGGACTACCCTATCTCTCTCACAGGACCATGAGAGAAATAAATTTACCAAATATATGAATTAGTAGGCGGTTTCCTGGCAAATTTTTTATCATCATGTATTAGTCAAAACATATTCTTTCACATGATTGGTAATGAGAGCTTCCATTTCATTTTTTGAAATTGGGGCGTTTCCAAAACTGGTCTTTACCTTTAATAAATGGAAGTACAGATTCGTTCTAGCTTGTAATTAACAGATTAAAATTCTATGTACGGTATACAATTTAATTATACATTTCTTAATGAGATTTTGAGTGCAGACAAAGTTTGAATTCAATCCATTTTGGCCTTCAATATGAAAGTGATTTAACACAACATAACAAATAATAGTTTTTAAAGCCTAAACCTCTGGTTTTTCTCATTTTCTTTTTCCTGAATTTCATATCAATGCCAAAATACCATTACAAATTCTAAATACAAATGCATCAACGCAATTGTTCCTCCACCTCCATCCAACATCGTTTTCCGTCATTTGTGATATGCTGATGTCTGACATGACTGTCGGAATTGGAGCAGAAAGCTAGGCGGAACTCGATTACTTTCCAGATTACTTCTGAGATTGAGTTCATCAATCAACGGACTTTATTGTCCATCTCGTCCTCCTTTAAATGGATCCCACTCCCAAACTGGCTTTTATGTGCCCCGTTCGATTCAATTCTTCCAGTCTCCAATTACAGACGACAGGAATTTCATACATGCATCTCGGAGTGTACTTCTCACCCGACTGCTAACTTGACTGGCTCTGATGCAATACAAGGAAGTTTCTCTTTCAGACCTCAGTCACATCTTCAGACTGACTCCAAATCCACCCATTCTTGGCCATTCGTGGTAATGTCATTTTTTGTTCCTATTGGTGTCGATCGGCCTCATTGGTGTAACTGAGGTACAGTGTATTACATGTACATGTACAACTACCTTTGTGCATGTATTAAATGGTCCTTTGCCTTTTGTCCTATCTTATATGAATAGGAGATTGTCAAATATTTAATGTCAACACTTAGTCAGGATCACCCAGAAATTAACAAATTTACTTTTAATACAATACATACATGTACATGTAGATGAACACAATAGACAGTTGCTAGAGAGGTGGCCATTACATGTACATGATGGACAGCTATAGAAATCAAACATATGAAATGTCTTCTGCAGTAATTTTCGCCAATTGCATCAAAGCTTATGAATGAATTGATGATCAGACGCAATCACGACTTCATTCGTTGAATTTTATGTATAGTGATACTGGTGGTTATTTTACCCGACAGCTAAGAAAGCAATAAATGCTTGTTAGTAAGCAACCAGAAGACCGACGGCTTAAGGTCCTCTCCGAGGAACCTGGTAATGAGGATTAATGCCATACCAAAGGGCACTAGCGCATCGACTTGGTTTCGAACCCGGGTCACCGGATAACGATCGAGACCGCTGCTCTACCGACTGAGCTATCGCGCCTCCTCACTGAGCTATCGCGCCTACATGTACAATAAATGACAGAATTAAATAAAGTACAATACACCAGGAAATCAATTAACAGATGTCATAATGCTGCTCTGAGCCCATCACCACCACCAAACAATGAAAGATGTTTCACTTCACTTTTGGTATCACTTGGTAATTTGACAAAGAACATTGCTACTGTAGACTATTTGTAGGCATACAAACAGAGCAAAGCTTTATTAACAAGGATGTGGCTGAAGTACTATTAATTCATTCTGAGAAATGAGGTACACACCTGTATACCACACACTAGGTCTAATTCTAATGTGGTTTTAATACATGTATAGAACCAAGAGAATGAGGTTTGTTGGAGTCTTTGACAAAAATTATCTTTAAACCTAAAGATCCAAAGAGACTTCACAAATTGTTCAAAATTCTTGGTAGTAGGGTGAGTGCTGACAGTGATTATAATTCCTTATTATCTCAAGGGTACCATATATGGGTGTTTCCATTTACTGTACCACTTCTTTCTGACCTACCTGACACACTTTAATCTGACACACTTTTTTCCTATTCATTTTCTACACAGAGGCATTTTCAAGAGCCATGATCTGTGATTGGCTTTTTTGCTAGTAAATATTCATGATTAAGCAAATTATTAAGATCGGGCGCACAGTTCATATCCTTTGTTTTGGTCTTGCGAAAAATACGATCAACTTTTCAAAAAGTTCCTGAAAACGACACTTTGAGCGAGAAAATTTTATAATGAGTCAGCTTTGTAATTTCTGAGGTATATGCATGTTGATTCGGTAATATTGAAATGTTATGAAACGGACATATATTTGTTCTCAGGACCATGTTTTGAGGGTGTAACGAGGTTGATTTTCCCCCAATGAAGGTGATCGCAGCCATTATGTTACTGCACGACTGCTAGCCACGGTTGTCGGGCCGCAGCCGCTCCGCGGCCCGGTCAGCTGATCGACCTGCTGGTACCTAATCATGCAACATGTGTCTGCATATAGGACTTGTTTGTAGCATTAGAAGTTCAGTCGTAGCTCTAGGCCTACATTACCATGTGCAGTAACACTGTACAACTTCTTCTAATGTAAGCCTAGACCTACGGCTGAACTTCTAATTCTGATGCTACAATTAAACAAGTCCTATACAGACACAATGTTGCATGATTAGGCCACAGCAGGTCGTTCAGCTGACCGGAGCGCCGAGCGGCTGCGGCCCGACAGCCGTGACTAGCAGTCGTGCAGTAACATAATGACTGCGATCACCTTCATTGGGGGAAAAATCAACCCCGTTACCCCCTCAAAACATGGTCCTGAGAACAAATATACGTCCGTTTCATAACATTTCAATATTACCAAATCAACATGCATACCTCAGAAATTACAAAGCTGACTCATTATAAAAATTTCTCGCTCAGAGTGTCATTTTCAGGAACTTTTTAAAAAGTTGATCGTATTTTTCGCAAGACCAAAACAAATGATATGAACTGTGTGCGCGATCTTAATAATTTGCATAATCATGAATATTTACTAGCAAAAAAGCCAATCACAGATCATGGCTCTTGAAAATGCCTCTTGTGTAGAAAATGAATAGGAAAAAAGTGTGTCAGATTAAAGTGTGTCAGGTAGGTCAGAAAGAAGTGGTACAGTAAATGGAAACACCCCCATATATACATGTATGTATCATCAGAGAAGGGTTTTGGAAGATAAATAATAATATCTTAGTTGATGCAAAGTATCAGACTGGTGTACGTAATTTGATTAAACAAGTTAAATTGGAATGCATACAATTGTCACCACAAGACAAATGGGAAATATGTAAAGTTAAGATAAAAGAATTTACGATGTCATACTGTAAACAAAAATATAATGTTAAAAAAGATGCCTTTAATAAACTTAAAAAGGAATATGATACCTTGAGTGAACAGTTAGATAGGGATCCAAATGAAGATGTTATTAGTAAGATGAAGGAAGCACAGAAGAACATAGATAAATATTATACACATAAATGTAAAGGGGCGTTTGTCAGATCGCGGTCAAAATGGATTGAAAAGGGTGAGAAGGCAAGCAAATATTTTTTACAGTTGGAAAAGCGCAATGGGCAGAAAAAAGAAATAGAAAGTTTATATGTGAATGGAAAAACTATTAAGGATGATGAAAAGGTTTTACAGGAAATTCATAAATATTTTGAAAAAGTGTATGTTAAGGAATGCACGAATGTTCATGTTGATAACTATTTTAAAGATTTAATTATTAGTACTCTGACCGATGAAGAGGCATCGAAGTGTGAAGGGTTGCTAAGTGAAAAGGAATGTAAAGACGCATTGCAATGTATGGGGAATAACAAAGCCCCTGGAAGTGATGGTCTTAGTGCTGAGTTCTACAAGGTTTTTTGGTTAGAAATTAAAGATGTGGTTATTGCAAGCTTAAATGAGGGGTATCACAAACAAAAATTATCTTCTTCTCAAAGGCAGGGTCTTATTACGTTGTTATTTAAGAAGGGGGATAGGGGTTATTTAGACAATTGGAGACCAATTTCGTTATTAAATAATGATTATAAAATTGCGGCAAGAGTACTGTCTAAAAGACTTCAACATGTTTTATCAAGTATCATTTCAACTGATCAAAGAGGTTTTATGAAGAAAAGATCCGCAGCAGAAAACATACGATTAGTACAAGATGTAATCGACTATTTAAAGACATCCAATAGTTCGGGAATTATATTCTTTTTGGATTTTAAAAAAGCATTCGACAATGTATCTCATTTTTTCCTATTTCATGTACTACGTAAATTCAATTTTAAAGAATCTTTTATATCCTGGATAAAGACCTTTTATACTGACGCCATCGGTCGTGTAATGAATAATGGATGGATTTCAGAAAAGTTACTTATTGGAAGAGGAGTTCGCCAGGGTTGCCCATTATCGGCATTACTTTTTAACATAGTAGTGGAAATATTAGCATGCAAAATAAGACAAAATAAAAACATTAAAGGGATTAATATATTCAGTGTTGATTTAGGTATTGATAGTTTAAAAATTTCCCAATATGCAGATGACACAACATTATTTGTGGAATCTGTTAATGATATACAATATATTATGAATGAAATCAACGACTTTGGAGACTATGCAGGTCCGAAAATAAACTGGAATAAGACGGAAGTTATGAAACTGAATACTGTAGATAATTTTGTTCATGATAATGCCATTATATATACTGATCAACCTGTAAAATATCTAGGAGTATATGTAGGCGAAAATAAAAAATTGTTACAAGATTTAAACTGGAATGTAAAAATAGATAAAATTCGAAATGTATTAAATATGTGGAAAATGAGAGATCTTACTTTTTATGGCAGAATAATTGTTTTGAAAATGTTAGCGGCGTCACAAATTGTATATACCGCAACTGTTGTACCAGTACCAAAACATGTTTCACAGATATTGAACAGACTATTATTTCGTTTCTTATGGAACGCCAAAAAAGATAAAATTAAACGTAATGTAATTATAAATGATATTGAAAATGGTGGATTGAATATGATTGATATTGCTAGTAAAATATCTTCACTTCGTTTGGCATGGATATCTCGTTTTTTTAATGATAATGGCTCTTATTGGAAAAATATGTTTAAATACTGGTCCGACAAAATAGGGGGTTTGCCACTATGTTTACATTTCAATTGTAACATAAAGGATATGAATTTACTATGCTCTAAACATAATTTGCCAGAATTCTATGTAGATCTTTTTTGTACTTGGTCAGAACTAAAATTCATTGATATTTTTAAAGTAAGAAATATTCCAAATGAAATTATTTGGAAAAATAGTAACATTACCTTTCAAAACAAAATACTGTTTTATCGAGAATGGCAAGAGGCCGGTTTATTGAAAATTCATAATTTGATTACAAATGGTATTTGGAACGATTCTACAATACTAAATACAAAAGTGAAAGCCCAACAGCTCTTATTTGATTTTAAATATACAAAATTAAAGAAAGCATTTCCACAGTGTTGGTTGGATAGATTAAGTTATGAATTTGAACAAGAATGTGATATTTCGAATATGATAGAAATAGAAACAGGGGATAAAGTGAATGTTTTTTTTATGAAAGTTAAAGATTACTATCGTTTGTTATTACGTAATAAGTCAAAAGAACCAAATATCATTTACTTTTGGAATTTCTTTTTAGATTTGGATAATGAATTTGTATGGAAGGATGTATTTTTATTTAAATTAAAGCAAATTCGTAATAATAAAGTTAAACAATTTAATTTCAAGATGATTTATAGGTTTATTGCCTCAAAAGAAAACTTATATAAATGGCAAATTGTTAATAATAATTTATGCAACTCTTGTGGACAAGTTGACTCAACTTTTCATTTTATGTTATATTGCAAGGATGTGACTATGTTTTGGAAAATAATATGTAATTTGATATTTAATCTATTCCAAATAGAAATACAAATAGACCAGAAGATAATAGTTGTAGGAAAGGATATTGGAAACAAGAAATATTCACTTCTGAATATTATTTTAAATTATGCGCAATATGCAATTTATAAATGTTACGTTAAGAAGATTGTTAATGGTTCTGTTTACTACCCACATACTTTGTTTTTTGAATTCAAGTCGTTGCTAAGATTATTTTTAAGATATGAATGTGTTAGCAAAGAAAATAATACTAAGCTGGAAGAATTGTTGAACGTACTTTAATCTTTAACCTATGTTATGTTTCACTCAATTATTGAGCTATTAATGTACAAATGTATTATATTATGGAAATAAAAACCTCGCTTGAGGATAAGAGAAAAAAAAAATCATCAGAGAACTACACACAACAAGACATGTAAGTGTAGATGTCATTCTATCACGCCATTCTGAGAAGCAAAAATTATTGTATATTCATTTCAGTTCGAATGTGACAGGGAAAGGTCACAGAGCAAAGTGGAAGATTGAGAAACCTTTTAGTAAAAACATGATAAAGAAGCAGGGTCAATCGCCCATGTAAATATCATATACCTATAAACAGAGACCTACAAATGGGCAGGGCTAGCAAGTGCCATTTATGAATGACGCCAGCTGCTATTTGTGTACCTTCAATCAATGTAAGCTAACACAAAACTATTAAGATAACCTCCACAACACTATACTATACAAAACATACCATTGCATGACAAATACATATGTACACACATGTTTATCCTGTATTGTAATGTACACATGTATGCTCTTTTGCTATGTTTCTTTAAATAAGATTTGAATAGATTTTCTCTAGTGTGAACTATGTGTCTCTAAATTACCCCACTTCCATGGATTATTTTCTGTGGTTAGGAAACCACATTGAGTTGCAGATTTCTAAATCGCTTCAATAGATTCAATCTGTTTGGAACCAGAAGGGCGTTAACTACAGTATACATGTAAAACACACAAGTTAACGCCTGTCTGTCTCTGAATCGATTATTTCTTTTCTTCATGATCATAAAATACATGACCGTACACATTTGTTTTAAAGGTAGGCTTTACTACTTCAGCAAGAAGGGATTAGACCGCCCAGCGAGCCAGCAAGGTCACTGTGACAGGTGGCTATCTCATTAACTCAGCTCTCATTTAACATAAGAAAAAGAGGATCATGGGGGACCAACAGGCACCGATTGGGGAAGTTTTCTAGATAGAGGGAGCAAGTAGCTACAAGTAAGACAGTGTGCCTTTAAATATAAAAACAGTAAACAGGTTTTATACTGGAGGGGGGGGGGTAGTATGTTTTAAGTGAATTAAAATATTCACATAATTTGTTAGTTACCTTTATCATTAATTAGAATTAAGTTGCACTCCACAATTTCATTTCAATCAATGTACATGTACATGTATCATGGTATTTAATATTCCTTATGATGTATGCCTGATTTATTGACCATTGTTCCAATCAAGTCTTTATACTATATTTCTAACACTAACCAAGTTCCCAATTTCAACCCAATAAATCAAACACTACATGTACAGTACATGTAAATTGTAAACCCAAATCCAAAACCAAACCTAAAACCTTCTTGCAACTTTAAACCTTATACTATTGCAACCAAGGCCCTAACCTTGTACCGTTGATGAAATTACATTTTATGATAGTGTCACTACTGTATCACCATTTTAGGCTATTAATATTCCGCCCTTTATCATACATGTATGTATATTGCACTGTTTGTATCTTGTTTTAATTTTCTATAAATAATGTGTTAGGGCAGGTCCAAGCCATTTGGATTGTGACGTACGGGACATTCAGAGACTTTAAACAAGAAATAACAACATATGAAATTATTTATATGGCTTTCTTTTGGTATGAGTCTGTGGCTATTATGGGCTAGTTCATTTGTGGAAAGTTTTAGTTCTGACTAATTTTTTAATAAATTGTTAATGTAATTAATGTGCTGCGTGACGTACGGGACGCTGTGAACCGTACGTCACGCAGCACATTAATTACATTTAAAAATAATTAAAAAATTTGTCAGAACTAAAACTTTCCACAAATGAACTAGCCCATAATAGCCACAGACTCATACCAAAAGATAGCCATAACAATTATTTCATCTGTTGTTATTTCTTGTTTAAAGTCTCTGAATGTCCCGTACGTCACAATCCAAATAGCTTGGACCTGCCCGTTAACGTAACATTGTTCTTCAATAGCTGAAGAATAAATAACCCACAGAATTAGATTGCACTGGGCATGCAGATCAAGGTGAAGTACGAAAGCTTTTAGAATTAAAAATCAGATTACAAGTAGATTGGTGAACATTAAACATGCAGCCACCATATAATGTGAATTGAATGTAGGCAGAGAGAATGTAGGGCACACTCACTCCACTGTTCGTGAGCTTGCATCCTCTATGACAGTATCCACATCGATCATTGCCATTCCTACTACCCGTAGGCTCTTTGACATAATCGCAAGGTTTCACCAAGCTGTGCATGATGCGAATGCACTTCATTGTAGCCAGAATGGAATGCAGGGATTTGGTGTACTCCTGAATATAAATATATATGTCCACCGAATGGCGCATTTTTTTCATGACCCAAGTATGAAATTTGCTCACAGAGCTTGTTCATGTACGTTTTATAAAATTCACTGATATACAAGTCAATCGAACAACAGATAATATCTCTTCTGGTGATTAGAACAAAAGCTGTTAATTTTGAGGAGAAAATTAAATTTTGAACGATTTTTTTTTGCAAAAGATAGAAATAACTAATCAAACGAAAAGAAGAGTATGGTATCTTACCTGTGCACTGAAACCCTTGTTTTCCAAATCCCCTGTGGAAAAAAAGAACCAAAAGAAATACAAAGATTATTAAAGCTTTCAGATATCTGGCAAATCTGAGCAGCATTATCAGTTAGGCATCAATTACTGTACATCATATTCATAAAAATCAATAATTGAGAAGTATTATCTGTCTATCACAGCACAACATACTGGACAAATACATGTACACAAGATAGATCTATGGAAGTATAGTTACTACATGTATGTGTGTGTAAGTATTTTAACAGCCAATTAATGGCCTTTTCCTTGTCACACATGTCTGCTACAAGTTTATAAAAACTCTAATACTAACATAATCACGCTTCTTCACTAAATTATTTACATTCCTGGTAAATTATTTAGAAGTGTGTAAGTTTCAATACATCCTTCAGCCACTAACCCATGCTGCATATATTTTAAGGACTATACATGTACATACAGTCTACAGATCATACAGTACATATAGTGATTAGCTTGTGTTCATTCCGAATTGGTAACACTAGGTATGTCTACATCAGATCGAGATTGCCAAATAGCCCACTACGTCTGATTTGGGAAATAAGCCTGAAGTTATAAATCGCGTCTTCATGAGCTGGAGACTCGACCTTGATACTCAAGCTCGAGAAATTAGCTTGAGATATTTTGATCAGCGTTCACGCATAGTGCGAGTCTTCGGGCTGGTGAATGCAACTGCAGGCAATTGAAGACACAAATTAGCTGGATAATTTGCGATCGGGATAGTTAAAATAGCGGGTTATTGGCAATCTCGAGCTGATGAAAACAGGGCTACTAGTATTTTTCTTTTACAGCTTCATTCTTCTAATTAAAAGGTCATAAAATGGATACAATAGAGATGAGAACTATCCTGTATGAAAAAGAAATAAACATGCCTCTCTAATCTCTATCAGGGGTGATAGTGAGCTCTAAAAAAAGTTTTTTTTTCCCCCCTAGAGTAAACAAACAAAAAAGGATTCAGGGGGGGGGGGCATCTAACAACATCCCCCCCCCCCCCTTTTGATCAAGACAATTTGGGGAAAATAGGAGGGAAAGGGAAAATAGGAGTAAAATCGGGAGAGAAGTTTTTTTTTTTTTTTTAATTGGGAACAAAAAGAAAAAAAATCAGGGAAAAAAAAGGAAACAAAATCAGGAAACCGATTACAATCGGGTAATTATAATGCCTGCTCGATATAAAAAACGAATATTATTTTGATTATTTCCACATGTCAAACATGAGAATGCTTACCGGTTCTTCTTTTCTATTTGATGGTCAGAGCCATGACAATACCTTTTTAAGATTGGCAATCTACATACATGTACGTGTACTTTTGTTGCTCTTTCTGCTCATGCAACTCATATATTTAGGGCTCTGAACTAAAAAATGCTAGAAAGCAGACGATGTAACATCCACAACAGCCATTGATATGTGCAAGACATATTGCCTTTAATTGAATTTCAGCGTCTTTTCTTTTTTCTCTTTCCCTTCTAGAATCCTTAAACAAAGTATGGTATGCAAATATGCATGCTCAATCCATATATGTACAGTTTGTAAATTAAATCGAAAGCATCAATGTCACGTTTGCTTGCTCTCAGTTTATCAACAATTCTAAAGCACAATAGATAGTTTTCTATAGTTCACCACTACTAGTTCATGCATCAGGCAGAACTTG
The DNA here is from genome assembly GCA_035222895.1 of Strongylocentrotus droebachiensis. Lineage (NCBI taxonomy): Eukaryota > Metazoa > Echinodermata > Echinoidea > Camarodonta > Strongylocentrotidae > Strongylocentrotus > Strongylocentrotus droebachiensis. The sequence continues at coordinate 200,500 of JAVYIG010001079.1, read as the reverse complement.
TTGAGTTTGTGCACATGTGTGTTAAAGCGTAACTGACCATCAACTTCAAGCTTCACTGCTATTAAAATAGGTCTACTGGTACAATTACCCAACACCATGATGGTTAAAAAACCTGCTTATGAATCCAGACCACCTACAGGTTCATTGATATATTCATACATAAAGGTACACCTCAACATATAAATATTGTTCTTGTTGTTGTTGTTGATGTTGTTATATCAATTGGATATCAACATTTTTAATTTTGATAGAGAAAAGAAATCTGAATTACTATGGTCCCATATTGGTCCAGTAGTATCAAATATATATTCCGTTGGCAGGTCCCAAGTATTTTGTATGAAACATATAAATTATTATAAGATGATGACGTGGATCCTAATCAAATGATTGGTTGAAAGCGTACATGTACATGTGACCAAGCATTTATTTTGCCTAACAAGTAATTTGGATAATGACCGGTCATTATCAAAATCATGTTATAAAATATCATTTTATAAAACAAATAAAACAATCTTATAAAACAAATAATACACATTTTGGGCATTAGTACAGATACCCACATTCGGTACCTTCAAAACAGTCCAAATTACTGTTCCAAAGGTACCTTGTGTGGGTAATTCTTACTAATGCCCTCACTGATGTGTATTATTTGTATACCAACATCTACATGTACATATTGCGTGTTACTTAAGAGAGCTCATTCCGTTCTGGCTCCAGACAGACTGAATATCCAGCGATTCTTTTGAGTTACCAGCCCTGTGAGAGATCAGATCTGACCACATAACAAAAGGATTAAGGGCAGCTTTAATACAACAGGTATTCAGTTTTGTTTACCTTTCTTCATGCTAGGTACACATAAGGCCTGTCTTCACTATCTCAAGATTGCCAAATATCCAGCTATTTGAACTATCCCGATCACAAACTATCCAGCTAATTTGCGTCTTCAGACCAAAGTAGCAATTAGAAGGATATTTGGTCAGGATTGTCATCCCAAGATATCTTGGGATAGTTTGCAAAATACCCCACTATTTGGCAAAATATCCAGTTATTTGTCCTGTGCGTCTTCACTAGACCGAAGATTCGCAATACGCGCTATAACGCTGAGCAAAATATCTCGAGCTTATTTCTCAAGGTCGAGTTTCAAGTTTTGAGGTCGAATCTCGAGATAGTGAAGACGCGATTTTTTACTTCAGGATTATTTCCCAAATCAGAAATAGCGGGCTATTTGGCAATCTCGAGATGATGAAACGCGCCTTTAGTGTATTAAACAGCAAATGACCTTCAAAGACATTGGACTTGTTTATACAGGTTTACAGTGTATACAATTCAATTTGTACATATATGTATGTACACCAGATATTTTGAAGTTCCATCCATGTTTTAGAATTGTTATGTTATCATGTGGTGGGGGCACCTCTTCTTTACAGTTCAGAAGGCAATAAAAGGGTGTTTGGTCTACTAAACTGCAATCCAGACTCGGTCCAGTGCATTTTGATTGAAAGGGGTGAATAAGAACACATGTAATTCTGCCATAAAAAACACTTCCAAGCTACAGTGATTATCAACAAGCAAAGATTCAAGCATTAGTTTGTACACATATCAGGCCAGGGAGTTAGAATAGATAGAGATATTGTCCAAGAGGCTCCTTAGGTCTACTAAACTGCAATCCAGACTCGGTCCAGTGCATTTTGATTGAAAGGGGTGAATAAGAACATATATACATGTAATTCTGCCATAAAAAACACGTCCAAGCTACAGTGATTATCAACAAGCAAAGATTCAAGCATTAGTTTGTACACATATCAGGCCAGGGAGTTAGAATAGATAGAGATATTGTCCAAGAGGCTCCTTAGGTCTACTGAACTGCAATCCAGACTCGGTCCAGTGCATTTTGATTGAAAGGGGTGAATAAGAACATATATACATGTAATTCTGCCATAAAAAACACGTCCAAGCTACAGTGATTATCAACAAGCAAAGATTCAAGCATTAGTTTGTACACATATCAGGCCAGGGAGTTAGAATAGATAGAGATATCGTCCAAGAGGCTCCTTAGGAGTCATCCCTGGCACCACCCCCCCCCCCCCACCCCCCCCCCACCCCCCCCCCCCCCCCCCCCGTTAAAGGTAAAGAACAGTTTTGGAAACGCCCCCCCCCCCCTCTCAAAAAATGAAATGGAAGCTTTTATTACCAATCATGTGAGAGAATGTATGTTTTGACTAATACGTGATCATACAAATTTTACTGAGAAACTGCCTACTAATTGATATATTTGGTAAATTATTATATCTATTTGGACCTGATAAATATAACGCACGTGTCACGCACGTGTGGGGGTAGTCCCATATACATCTTTCTGTGTACAGTGCTTGTAACTTTATCAAGACTGGGCCAAATTTCTTATCATTTTGATTGATGATTCCAGAACCTTGCAGTACACACCAATACGTATATAGTTGATCAACCTTTTCTGATCGAATCCACAACGTTTCTTTCACAATGCAATCGCATGACAAAACTGGTCTTTATCTTTAATCTCTCTTCAAGACAGCACAGCTCGCTGGTAGCACGAAGTCCTCCCTTTCCACCCACAGCCCAGCCCAGTGAGCAAGGCGGCTTATGCGTCGCCGGCCAGTACTCAGTGTGAAAAGTGGTGATGAATTGACAACTTCTAACCATTGTCCAACAAATGCGCAAACATTTAACACAATTTCATGTAGTTCTTTTGGGAGATAAACCTTTGGACTACCTTCCTAGCTATGAAAACAAATATCAGAAATTTTCGGAAAATGTCAATAATTAGATGAGAAAATCATGATGAGAAGCTTTGTTCGCTCCAACTCCCGATTTCCTATACAGTAGGTCAATTTTGCTGGTTCAAGTGGCTACAGTATGTTTTCAGTAGACTTATCCAAGACAGCAAAAAGCATTTGATAACCAATATAAAGTTACTACGGTAGGCGATTTCTATGCCTTTAAAAAGTCTTGAACCACATGTAAAAGTAGAGGGAAAAAAACTTTAGGAAATGTTTAGATAATATTTTTTCTGTCAATAATGAAATATCAAAAAAATGTTAACATTTGTCACCACGACTTGTACCTCCCATTAGAGACTAGTGCCCGGAATGGTGAGAGCAACCAGTGGCATGAATGGCTTGCCATAGTTAAAGTCCAACTTAAGTGATGTTAGTCTTTGTGAAACACTCCCCTGGGTATGCAGTCTGCATCTAGTCTCACGACACTTAAACAAACTACGACTAACTAAGGTCTGCGCCTGCAAACTACACATATAGGCCAGGGTCTGCATCTCCATATCAACAATCAACAAGTGAAGAGATAAGACTTGTTGATCTAATAAAATCATCATGTCAAGTGATGCCCTGGATATTACTATACGATACATACAGTGTATGTATATTAAAAATATTAACCACAGAGATGCATACCGGTAAACGTACGTACAGTACTTGTACACCTGTACATGTATGACTGAGTTGAACAAAAAACTGCATCATATATTATTTATACATAATTTGATACTTTTCATATTCTTGTACAGTCCATGAATGTAGTACATGTAGTTGTAGCAGTCTAATAAACATATTTGCCAACTTCACTCTCTTTTGAATTTTAGTCTTTGAAAAAACGTGAAGTTATCAATATCATTGCGTACATGTGTGTAGGCCTATAAATGTATTCTTATTAGGCCCAAACCCACTCACACAGGTATTTAATTAAACTGTGAATACTGGCTAGACTTCATATACTGTTTTCACACTGGCAATATTTTGCTTAACCCCGTACTATAGGTGGGGTTTAAAGGGTATCTTAGCCCCACCTATAGTCCGGGGTTCAACTTATTCCACTTTCTTTTCACACTGGCAAAATGTTGCTTAACCCCGTACTATAGGTGGGGTTAAAGGGGGGGTTTTAGACCCGCCTATAGTCTGGGGTTAAGCTTATTCCATTTTCTTTTCACACTGGCAAAAATTTGCTTAACCTCGTACTATAGGTGGGGTTAAAGGGGGTCTTAGCCCCACCTATAGTCCGGGGTTAAGCCTATTCCACTTTCTGTTGAGACTCGTATGTACCAAAGTGGGCTAGCCCCACCTATAGTACGGGGTTAGCTGGCCCTGCAAAATAGCAGGGCTAACCCCGCAATTGTGGTGCTAACTCCGCAATCGCGGTGCCAAGCAAATGAATGAGAACAGAAACGATAAATAGTCCGGGACTACGCAGTGGAGCGAATTAATGAATATTCACGCTATGGCTAGTACGGGGCTAAGGTATTGCAGTGAGAAAAGCCAAAAAAGTTACTGTATTTGCCGGCGATAATGCTGCAGCTCCGTCTAGGCCACACCCCCGATTTTGACATTTAAAAAAAAAAAAAAAAAAAAATTGTCGAAGTCGGGATTTGATCTCTTGCATATAAATGTTGATTTGACTAAAATCACCGCCTTAGACCGCTCGGCCATCCTGCACTGATACTAGCTTATGTAGTTTTTTGTGATGTATACATTGCGCCTCTCTCTTGTGTATTGAAATGGATTCAAAATAGCGACTTCGCGTGCTGGATGCTTCGCGGCAGCTCCGTTAAACGGCCCTTCTTTTACTTTTGCAATGCATTGGCACGAACTTAGATCAAGATCTATCGGCAGATGTTGTTTTTGGAAGTTTATTTTCGTCTTCATGTCAACAGTGCAAGATAAAATTGTCGGTAAGATGTATAGTTATTGTACCGTTCGTAGATCTAGTCCCATATGTGCAAATTCGTGCTGGTTTTGACTTACTTTTTAATTTTTTTTTTTACTCTTTCGTCGCATAGGCCGCACCCCAACTTTTTGATATTTTTTCTTCCAAAAATACTGCGGCCTTTACGCTGGCAAATACGGTAGTCCGGGGTTAAGGATAGTACGGGGCTAAGCAAAGTACGAGGTTAAGCAAAACAAGTGTGAAAAGAGTAATAGTGTTAAATCCTTAACAGCTTGTCTCGGAAATCCAGAGGGGACCAAATGAAGCCACGTCTGATCATTTGCTTTAAATTACAGAAGATGTACATGTACCATGCTATCTCTCTATTTGCACTAGATGCTTGTACAGGTCAGTTAAAACAATGCTAAAAACACATCTCTTTAAGTCTTGTTCCTGAATAGCTCTTTTGACCTTTTGCCTTTTAATATATTTTGTGTAGATTACCGTAGGATACTATTAATTTAAGAACTATTTGTATTTTGGTTGTAAGTGATTTGTAATTATGTACATGTATTATTTTCATTTGCAAAGTTTAATGGTAATTTAAATTGATATAATTTGTAATGCAAATTCTGTTTCCTTTACTTATCAGCTATTTTCTTCTAAACCGCTTAGAGGCAATTTTGCAATTTGCGGTATACAAATATCTTATTATTATTATTATTAGTTACAGGTACTAGTCAAGCGAAACTTCTTTTCATGCCAGGCATTACCAAATAGCCCTGACAATAGTCAGTTAAGCATCAATGAATGTATACACATTGGGGGGACAAAAGGGGGGTATTATACAGTCATGAAATAATAGAACCAAAGTTTGATGAAATATCTTTAAAATAGACAACAATACCACACCAACACATAAAAAAAGGAGATTATCACCTCATATTCCATATGCCCTACTCTTTTTATGATCTCTCAGGAACCTAACTTTTTACATTTACTCTCTCTCTTGAAAGGTATGACGCACAGGTTATCTTCTTCTTCTTCTTCCATTGAGTACAGTCCTCTTTGTAGAGTATAGTCGTACTTGATTGCTGGGGCCGCAATCTCAAGAACACATAACATTGAGTGCAGTGACTTATAATGATATTTGAAACTTTGTGAAGATATCGTCTGTTGAGAATCACATACATATACATGTACATGTAGGTATTTTAACTAATGGGGCATTGCGAGAAAGTTGCAATCAATTGCAAATCCCCCAAATCAAGCATACAGTACAGTAAGTCTTGCGATTACCGGTAATTGCAAATTTGAAATTTATCGCAACTCAACTTTCTTGCAACGCCCCATTAGTAAGAGAGAGAGGGGGGTGGGGGGGGGGGGATAAAAGCCTGATCTATTTTACTTAATTCAAATGTTAAAACTTTAATCCTGACAAAATCCTTGGAAATTTAGGAGACCAGTGGGGCATTATTGCAAGAAAGTTGAGTTGCAATCGATTGCAAATATCAGTTGCAAATTGTAACGCACCATTTGTCTAACATTGTATTTATGTGTATGGGTTAATATACCATTATGGCTCAGAGGATAATAGAGATAAAGATTATCTACAAGGTATAATCATCATGACATTTAGTTGTATTGAGTAGCATCTGCCATTTTCTTCTACTTTACATTTGTCACAGATTAACTTTTTCCGAGAGTAATAAAGTATTTTTCATGAGGAACAACACACTGCACCTTGTAACACCTTGTACCATCGAGGATGACAAATCATATTACCGGTAATGTGCACTGAACTGTAGTTGACAATGGTTGTTGTCTGGCTATACAGTGATTGCCCTATCCCTCTTTTTGTTCCTTTGACAAATGCTCCTGCAAACAAATGCTTCACGGTCAATACCTACGTTAACTGGGTTCCTAAAGTTCTTAAACATCAGGCTGAACAGTAAATGTACAGTGTATACCGGTATATATCTAGACCTTTCCCTAAACATATAAGCCAACCAAAACCTTACTGCAACTCAAATCCTAATCTAATACTTTTTTGTGAAATAAAGCATGGGGGGGGGGGATTTCAGTTGACAGGAAATTCTGGAGAATTATATTCTTTGTCATGACCTGAATTCAATGTTGATCTTATTCACAATTAAACTCATTGAATGACATGTGTAGGAGCATGTGGTAGGGTCCATGGTAGAATCGAGCTACCACTCTGCATGTACAGTACCTTGAATTTGGTTTGCCGGTACTAACTTTAACACATGAATGAGCAGAAAAGCATGAATGAGCAGAAAAAGCGTGAAAGAAAAAAATCTTACTGAAACATGGGGTTTATTCAGAGTTTGCGGGGTGCCAGTGTGCGAGATCATATTGTATAGTGGTCAAGGTAACTGATATTTATAAAAATAGTGAATTTTGTGTTGTGCATTGAATTGGCCTGCTTTATTGTGCCTACCCCTGTTATTCTCTCTGGTAACTCATGTGGCTCACAGGGTATTTACTTTTTATGTAATCCTCCATTTCTTCACACTTCCAAGTTTGCATATTTTGGCAAACATCACTTCAGACTGCCAGGTGCCCGAACATCCTCATATTATGGTCTGCAAGACAGTCAAACATCCTCATATTTGGGTGACCAATGTTAATGATTTTCTTTGGGGAAAAGTAGCCACTTTTGGTGCCCTTTCCCAAATGGCATATGATGCCCCACGATGTGTTTGGAGCCCCTTCCATTGTGCTGAAACCCTTGCCCCTTTGAATTCCAAAAAGAGTCCTGCAGAAGTGACCTGTAGTGGTATACTTCTGAAAACAACGTTTATTGTTAGAACTAATCAAAATTAGGACAGGTTAAATAAGTTAATGTCTGTGCAAAGAATGCAAAGAATGCTGCATTCACAGTTTAGAGACATCTGTGAATACACCAATGGTATTAAGCGTTATATTGTTTTGTGCATTATGAGTTTGTTATTATAACAATGAACATCATTTTCCCTAACACACACCCCCAAAAAAAATTGTTTTCAAAATTTGCCCCAGATCTGTTGAGGTTTATGGAGCTAAATGGGGCTATGTGAGACTTCACTGAGCATTGTGAAAGAGTATCTCACAGGTTTCAGCACAAAGGTTATCAATCATTCTTGAATTGGAAAAATGCCTTTCCAATTCCATGGATTATCTCCGCCATTCACGGAACAAACTTTATAGTGAGATTTTTTTCTCCCAATAGTAAGATGGGTGCGAGTCAGATCCGTGTTCTACAAACATATTTCGTCAGTGATATTTTTAACATCAAAATCAAAACTAACGTTGGAAGGGAAAAAAATATTTTGAAAAATTTGGGGGCTACTTTTAAGCTTGCTTGCATGAGAGTTACACTCTTCAATTTGTTTTGCATTGAACTCTATGCAAATTTTGGGGGCGTGTTTATGACTTTCGGGGGCTCTTTTGGGCATTTCGGGGGCTAATTCACCCCGAGCCCTCATGTATTTTTCCCTCTGAATGTTGGGTCTATCATATCTACTTCTCAAAAGTGCTTTTAGAAGCAACCACCTCTCTAGAGAGACCACCTGACTATTGATACCACATTTTTTGTTTTATGTGAAAACCATGTACTAAAATGAACCTGAACACATAGACAACCTGCCTATAAAGACTTTATTGTCTCTCTCTCTCTTGAGCAGACTTGACATACAGGTTTCAATGTATTTGTTTCCATGTTTGCACACAAGGTAATGTCATATATATTCTCACTCTTTCTGATTTCTTCCTGCCATCCTGTTGTAAAACATCCAGTGCATCTATTGTATATATTTATAAAGCAGATTTTTCAATCTGCATCTAAGTAGCGGATCATACTATTTGAGTATATTCATACATGTACATGTTTGCATTCCAGAGAATCCACTTTTGGTCCGGACTGTATTTGTACAAGTACCAGTACATTGTATATACACAAGTCTGGACTTAACCTTCCTTTTGACATAGGTCCGAAAAATGGTGTATGTCCACACCAAGTGTGGATTGAAGTCATGCTGATATCATTCACGTTAGCGTTTGGGTCCAGACTCAATCCAGAATAAATCCTCTACTACTACCCTTAAAGATATAGTTGAGTTCTGGTCATGTGATTGCATTGTGAAAGAAACGGTGTGGAATCTATCAGAAAAGGTTGATCATCTAGTATATAAGTATTTGTGTGTATTGCAAGGTTCTGGATTCATCAAAATGATATGAAATTTGGCCAAATCTTGGCAAAGTTACAAACACTTACACAGAATGATGTATATGGGACAACACGAACACATGGCGGAAAAATCCTACCCAGATTTTTACGATGTTTCATGTCATATTTAGATATGAAGGCATTTAAAGAGCCATGCTTTTCAGGGAACATGTTTAATCTGATGTTCTTCCACCCTTGCATAATAAAAATGATAACACTCACATATTTTTTTTTTACCTCTTTCCAGAACTCGATCAAACTTCTCTTTAATATGAAAGGGGCAGTGTGTTAAATACACCCATGATCTGGTCATTCCTATGTGGGTTTCCAGTTGCTATACAACATGTTTACCAAGAGACCATGGGGTATCAAAGGTGATCTCTCAAGCCAATAGATTATTAGAGGATAAGCTCTAATTAGCTTGAGAGGTACTTCAATGATTCAAGAATCAAAATGGATTAAAATGTTACATTTTGTGATTTTTGTCACCACCTCACACACCTTTCCCTGTGTACAGCCTTTCTCACACATGCTGTACATGTACATGTACAAAAATCAGTTTTTGTTAATGTTGTGCAAGCAACAACAACACAAATTCCCATGTATACAACATGTTCATGTACAGGTGAAAAAAATGCATCACAGACAAGTTTGCATAAAACAAATAACATACTGTACACCTGTAAATGTAAATGTACACATGTAACCATGCATGGTGCCAGGTGCTGTGGTCCAGTGGATAAGTCTACGGACTGTGAACCACAAGGTGTGGGTTCAAATCCCTGCCACAGCACTCGCATACTTTGGCTAGACGTTAATCTACACTCCACCCAGGTGAGGTAAATGGGTACCTGGTAGGATTCTTCCTTGAAATGCACTGTGCACTGATAAGGGCTGCTGGAGCCACAGCTGGGGTAATAATTTCCACAGTTATTTGGAAGTACAGTACATAGGGGTGTTATAGTATAATGTGATATGCTCTATTAATCATATTAATATTGTTAATTTGTTATGCCATCCTTATTTTCCACATTGTAGCAGGTTTTTTGAGGCAGTTTACTAGGTCATGTTTGAACAAGACTTTATGACAGGAAATTTACACTGCATGTTGTATACCTTGATAAAAAGCTAACAAGTCTCAATAGTAAAGTACACATAGGCCTATTATGGTTCTTTTCAGTCCACAGTACACATATATTTATTGTTTGCAACATATATATTCTTGGCATTAACATTCAACTAGAAAGCCTAGCTGGCTCCAAATATTGTCAAGTACACTGTACATTGTAAATTGTCACTTTTAAGCTGGCAGTCAAATTTCAAACATACACAGATGTCCTGATGTCATGTTTGTAAAGTTCTGGGGTATGGACCATTTTAAATTGTAGCACAATTTTACATTAATCATCCATAAATCATATGAACAGAGTATTGGATTGACATTAAAGGTCGGGTGACATCCAAAAATAAGTTGATTCTTGTTGATGTACAATGTACATGTATGTTAAAACATCAAAACATATTTCATAGAATTTTAAATAGTTTTTTTAATAGTTTTCTCAGACCTGCTAAGCTCCACCTTAAAAAAGATGCTCCAGATCTCATTTATCTTGTGACATCATCTGTCAATCAATAGTGAGCTCACAAGGGCCCGCCCCCCCCCCCCACTCAGTGTTATTTAGGGTACGCATATGCATGTTCCAACCGACCCCCCCCCCCCCTTTTCAGCAAAAGTCTGGTGTGTAAAGTCAATACGGCTCAACCTTTTTCTTTTGTATACGAGCCTTTTTCAGCACCCCCCCCCCCCCCCCCCCTTTTCAGCAAAAGTCCGGTGTGTAAAGTCAATACGGGTCGACCTTTTTCTTTTGTTACGAAAAGGACATTTTGGCAACACGCATGGGGTCCGTCCGTTCTCGGAGTGGGGGGGGGGGGGGCGGGAACAAGGGACAGTGGTTGCATATATTGTAACTTCCCCCAACTCAGCAAATGATTACAAAAGAATTGCATTCTTTCATACAATAACCTCCACATTACCTTTCTTTTCCTGGTGTTGCTAAAACACATCTGACATAGCAACTCCTATGTTGGTATTGTATGATCTATTGTAAACAGGTGGTCAGCTACATACCACTGTCTCTTGTTCACTGACACAGGATATTGCAGGTAGTGGTACTGTACGGTTGCCTAAGGTATAATAACTATTAAAGGGAGGGACGATTGAACATGAAACATTGTCTGCTGAGAGCCTAAAGATTCTCAATAACTGATCTAAATAAACCTTGTCTTTTGTTTGTAATATCTTTTTTCTCTCTCCCTCTTTCCTTTTTTAATTTTTATCCTATACAATTTATCAAATTATACACCCTTTATGTACAAATGTATGTCATGTTCATTTATTGCATTTGACTGAATTCTTAGTGCCTTAAAGGGCAATCCAACCCTTAGAATAAGTTCATTTGAAAAATCAGAGAAACAGAAAATTCAGAAAGTTAGAAATAAATCATACCAACAACAAGAAAGTTATGAATACTTGAAATATGGGATCATCACAGCTATCTATCTGTACACGTACATTGTACATGTACATCTGTATGTGAATCTCAAATTGGCAAGTTTGTCAGTGGATTGTGACGCAATGACGGATAACTCTCCTGTTTGTTATGAACAAAAAATACACTAATTTCTGTTTTTCTTCCAATGCCTTCACCCTTGGGGCTTAACTAAAGGTCCTCTAAAAAGAAAAGACCATCCACAGTCATACATTTTTGAAAATTATAATTTTAGTCATTTTGAGTCTTGAAACAAATGGGAAATTTGTCCACCACTACATTACAGATACAGCTATTTAAAGAGCCAATTAAAGAGCAATTTAAAACAATAAATATTCTTATTAAACTTTCTCATTTTTTGGCTGATTTCATTCACTGAAACTGTCACCAGTCTACTTTTCTGATATTTTCTGCTTTCCTCTATCAAGGTTGGATTCTCCTTTTAATCATCAGAGTATTATTGACTGTTAAGTTTCATTAAGTTTCATTAATAACTGACTACATGTAAGTGTAATATGTACTATTACACTTTATACCTTATTTCATGAATAAGTATTAAAGCCCTTCTGTATGCCATGGTCATGTGGAAAACAGTGTTTCAAGCATTCAAGAGGCAACCCTGGTTAAAAATGACCTAATAGATAATTGACAAAAATGCATTGCACATTTCTTTCCTGTGAACTTTATCAATCTCATTGATCACACCAACATATTTATGACTAGCCTACATGTACATGTACACTATATATATATGCAAACTGTTATTGACTTTCCTACAAATGTAAATAAAACGTGAAGTTTTCTTGACAAAACGAGAGAAAAAGTCAGCATGTGATCTACACAATATTGTTTCCATTCTGAATGAGGGAGTGTTTGCACTGTCCTTCAAATGAGCACACTTACTGATCAAAGTTCAAAGGTCACATACTTCCCTATATGTGTGCTTTGTCTGACTGGAGAGTTAAAAATATCACTGACGGAATTTGAAAATGTGTTTGTTTCTCTGAGTCTATTTTTCTACTGTTCTCAAAACTTCATTAAAAATAAACAGATTGACAGATATTACAAGGAAATCATAATCCTTCATTTTGATATGTTTTTTTTTTTAGGAATAAGCCTTCCGATACCTGCATAAAACCTTGTAAGTATCCATTGCCTATGGCGATTGGGTAGTTCCTGAATCACAACCGAGAGAATTCAGTAGACAAGTCAAAGGGTTAAATTATAATAGGATTAAAAGTCAATACTTTCTATTTGAAGCGCATAGGGACATGCTATCCTGTAATGTGTTATGCGCTATAAAAGAACCGAGTATTATTATTATTATTATTACTGTCATGGAATTTTTCTTCTGTGGATGGTCTAATGGTTTAAATCAAGGTAAATGTCATGTGAATGGCAAACCTTGCTGGGCTAGAGTTCCATATGTACCCCCTGCTTAAATTGGAAAAATATATTGATATGTTTCAGAGTGATATAATAATATAATATATAAAACACAGGAAAACACTGGAAACTAGGGTAAGGGTTAGGGTTGGACAATGAGAGATAGAAAGAAAGTGTAATAATATTTAGCTGGGGTACATATGGAACTATGTGCGTTCCTTTATTATTGATTTACTATTTTTGCAACTATAAGTTATAGGGGGCTGCAATCTAGTACAAGCCCAGCTTTTCAGCAGTCCCCTCCATGACCAACCTGTTTTATATGCCTATTGTACACTACACTGTGGACCAATTACAAATATATTGTTAAGTTTCATTGTGTTACTATGTACAATGCAATCCCATACGTATGTACATGTACTTTATTTATTTTGTTGGAAATGGAAATAAACAAAATTAAATGAAATGAAACTCTTTCCTGAAAAGGTTACCGGTACATCCAGTGCAAAATGCAAGATGCATGGCCATCATCTGGTACATCTGTATAATTTATGTACACCACTCAGCTCAGTTCGTGATCACTCAAGTGGAAACAGATTAAGATGGTATTTTCAAGACTCCAGTACTGTCCTACAAAGATCTGACTTCAAACTGGAACATTTCATTTCAATTCAATCGCAAAGCCTAAATACATGATCGCTGTGATGAATGAATGATCATTTATAATAGATATGACCCGATTCGTTGGTATTTGCGAGGTCAGTGCATCCGCCATGTACAGTACGTGTGTACTTACCATATGAAATCCTTGCAATGACTACAAAATGTCGGCTGCTTGAAAAACCTCGGGATGAATTTGTGATTTTTGATCTCATACACGTTCTTCTGACGTAACGCTCCCCTCCTAGCGAATCCCTTCATCTCAAACGACGAATCCGACATTATAAATCCACTGTCAAAGCGCAAATCCAGCAAAAATTATCCACTTTTTATAAATGAAAGTATGCTTCTACCCCTAACCGATTTGTTCGGCACATCCAATGGTCTTCAACACACACTTCGCTAATAAGTGGACTCCAATAGAGCGCGCGATGACTAGGAGCCTAGCGCCTCAGTGGTCTACTGTACGTGCACAGCACCTACGGAAAATGTGCGTGAGATCGCCAATAACGCGTTGAGTGTATACTGCACACTGTATCAATAGCTAGCTGGCATGCAAGTTGCTGGTGGTGTGTTTCGGCCAGTGGGGCGCGCTTGCGAAGCGAATTTTTCGATTTTTAATCATTCCAATGAAACCGCTCGCGAAGAGTCTAGACTGGAATTCAGAGTGCTCGCTAGCGCTAGAAAATAGTGTGAATTTATATGAAGGAAACTTGAATGTTTTTCTATTTCAGAGGAATTTTCGTGGTCTGGGTATGGTTTCATTGGATTGGTATAGAAAATCACATATAGTCCAAACAAATTGGTCAAAGGGGCCTTTATGGGCCTGAGCATAGACATTTTAATTTGCATGAATTAGAATTCTATATAAATAGAATTAAATTTTATGATGAAAACTTTAATAATATTGAATATTAATTTTAAAAATCCATGGGTCCATGGCCATGGGTCCTCGGGAAATTGCCAGTGGTACAGGTTAGGTTTTATTGGAATTGGAATTGTGATGGAAAATAACGTGCTTTGTTTTTTGTAAGAAATGAAAATTAGGCCAGGGTTACCCTAAAGGCGTGAGCCTGGAGATATAAATTACTAAGACAGAATTTTAATTCATTCCAAACTTTTAGAAAATATCTCTGGTCCCGGAGTCCTGGTCCCAGCATGGGAGAATAACCGCACCATTCTAATTTACTTTTTTATCTAATCCCTCGGTCTATTCTTTACCCTAATCCTGTGGTTATGTTGAGGTATTCTAAAAGACAAAAAAAGGCCACCCCCCCCCAAAAAAAAAAAAAAAAAAAAAAAAAACAGCAACAACAACACACACACACACTTTTTTATTTCAATTTTGTTTTATTCCTCCAATAGTGTAATACAAACATACAATAAAATAAGATCGTTTTCAATATTGATTGATTATACATAAACAAAAACATAAGTAAACAACAACTCACTCATATGCAGTATACATACAATGTAACTGAGCTAAAATTGAAAGTAAACTTAAAGTACATAAACATAAACAGTTATAGTCAAATGTACGGATTATTCACTTATAATAACAAAATAACACAATCCCCCTCCAGATCCCCCTCCCTCACACAAACACACACATACATACATTCATACACTCAAGCATACAAAACACACGCCCCCCAAAAGACATCTAGCACACACCACAACAAAAGTGGACACGCTGTGCACATTTTCACAGTCTTATATTCCAAGAGCCCCCCCCCCCCCCCCCCCTCTCTCAGTCCCTAAGTACAACAGTTTTGATTGGTCACATTTCCTGATTGTGAACCTACATACATACAGTATTCCGAGATGGAATGCAGTTGATATTAATACTAATAAGAGCAACAAAATCAAAAAAGAAGAAAAACCTTTGGCATGCGTGTAGCTTTAAACAATGCCTTCAGGAATACTTAAGCCTTAACACACTACAACTCACTGCAAAAACAGCTCCATATATACCACAGCTTGTGGCAATTTCAATATCAATTATCTTACTTTGTACCTGTATGTACATACTGATGTTTGAGGCCCCTAGTAACATGAATGCACCTAGTTACACGCAACCAAATCACATGAACCTTCCCTTAGACCCTCTCAGTCCCCAAGTACAACAGTTTGATAGGCCACATTCCCTGATTGTGAACCTAGTTTATATACAGTATGCCGAAATGGAGTGCAGTTGATAGTAATACTAATAAGAGCACAAAAAAAGAAGAAAAACCTTTGGCATGCATGTAGCTTTAAACACACACACATACTCACGCACGCACGCACACGCACACACACACACACACATACACCTAGAACATGGGGTGCTGCTTTTGTAGCAAATGTCTGCACCCCTAAAGCCCCTTTCACACCGGATCTGCGTAGAGTTGCGTAGTGTTGCGTACCGACTACGCCGAAGTTAAGGGGCTTTCACACCGGGCCTTGCGTAGAGTTGCGTAGAGTTGCGTAGCGACTACGCCGATCGTACGCAACCCTACGCAACTGTACGCGGAGGGACGAAAATTGGTACGCGAGATGAACGCAAAAAATTAAACATGTTTATATTTTTTCGCGTACCTTCGGCGTAGACTTTTTACGCAGAAACTACGCAACTGTACGCCAAGCCTACGCAACTGTACGCCGATTCTACGCAACTATACGCCAAGCCTACGCAACTGTACGCCAAGCCTACGCAACAATACGCTACCATACGCCAGTCCGACGAAGCATTAAAAACGTATACAGATTTTTTGTTGTATATACCTGGATGTAAACTTGGCAGGTATTGATCATTATTTTGAAGGGAAATGCTATTTTTGTTTACATGTGTGCGTTCTCACATTTATTCTGTTCATGAAGAAAAAGTGTTTCTTTGACTTTATGTTGTATTCTTGATTGTAATTCTGTATGTACTACTACAAGGATTTTCAGACTGACATGTTTTGCTTGTTATGGTTTATTCAATTTGTGATGTTGATATCTCAGGCTGTTGATATAATAAACAGAGATAAGACTCACAAACTGATGCCTCATGCGAAATGTTATTATGTTTTGTGGAAATCTGTATGTATTTGTGTCGGTTTGTTTGCTTGTGTGTACGTTTATGGCCCTGTTTGTATGTTTGTAAAATAATTTTGTTTAATTGAAATGAGCAAAGAAATAATTTTGTCTCACTCTGTTAGTGAGACTGAGTGAGTGTGTACGTCAGAAGTAATATGACTAACATCTATATCATTACATTGTCACACACAAATACGCTACGGACAAAGGACAACAGCTATCGTCTTCAAACTTTCAGGAAACTGTTATAGAATGATATTTACAAATGAGTGAAAAAAAGGGATATGTTCAACAAATATCAGACTTCTGTCCATTATATTCACAAATCAAAATAAGCGCTCTTTTGTTGGCGTTTTGAGGTATCGGATCACATCACGTGACTTGCAATGTACATCAACAGAAAGTTCATTTATTACCCTTGTGAATGAGTATAATAATGTAGTACATCCACAAAAATGTCTGCATTTTTTGGAAAATAATATCTTGAACGAAGTAACATTACTGCAAAATAGCCTCAACATGATTTGAGAATAAAAACGTACACACAAGCAAACAAACCGACACAAATACATACATATTTCCACAAAACATAATAACATTTCGCATGAGGCATCAGTTTATGAATCTTATCTCTGTTTATTATATCAACAGCCTGAGATGTCAATATCACAAATTGAATAAACCATAACAAAACAAAACACGTCAGTCTGAAATACCTTGTAGTAGTACAAACAGAATTACAAACAAGAATACAAAATAAAGTCAAAGAAACGCTTTTTCTTCATGAAAAGAATAAATGTGAGAACGCACACATGTAAACAAACGAAGCATTTCCCTTCAAAATAATGATCAATACCTGCCAAGTTTACATCCAGGTATATACAAAAAAAAGAATCTTTATACGTTTTTAATGCTTCGTCGGACTGGTGTAGAGTAGCGTATTGTTGCGTAGGTTTGGCGTACAGTTGCGTAGGCTTGGCGTACAGTTGCGTAGTGTTGCGTAGACTTGCGTACAAATTGCGTACTGTCTGCGTAAAATGTCTACGCCGAAGGTACGCGAAAAAAATTAAACATGTTTAATTTTTTGCGTTCATCTCGCGTACCCATTTGCGTCCCTCCGCGTACAGTTACGTAGGGTTGCGTACGATCGGCGTAGGGTTGCGTACGATCGGCGTAGTCGTAACGCAACTCTACGCAAGGCCCGGTGTGAAAGCCCCTTAAGGGTGTATTATGCTCCTATTTAGGGTGCTGCTATTGTATCAGAGGTATGCACCTCTAAGGGTTCAAATAATATGTATCTTAAGACTCAAGGCCAGATTCAGTAAGCTTACCAAACCCACAACTCTACTGGCGGACATGGCAGTACAATGGCCAAATATAGGCCTACTTTCCTATACTGTAATATTCTGATAAACTTTGTGTATTAATATTCATTCAGTTTTTGGCAGTACTCAATCCGGGAAAGGTTCCCGGAAAGGGTGATGAATGCGGCTTCAATGCTGCCTTATGATCATTCAGTTCAAAATCAGCCCTAACCGGAGAAAATCATACAAAGTGTGTATTAAAAGTTATTAATTTGTGATCTCGAGAATGTTCCCATTACTAATCAAATACTATTGTAAAATTAATGGCATACATTGCCTGAAATTCTGTGTTAAAAGTCGACAAGGCCATGCAGGCAGGGAACGGGTAAATAGTACATAGGTAAAAAGCCCCCGGGAGAAAGCCTCGGGAATTTAGCTGACCCGGAAGCTGACACATCTTTACCGTTGTACATGACTAGATGCAGCCAGGGTGACAGAAACGTGACCACATAGACCATATTGACCATATTGACTAAATGGCCATAATTATTGTTGTCGTAAACAGGCATGTCATATGCTGGTATGCGAAGCATATAGGGGCTTCTTTATGTGTTTTTACATTAGTAAGCTTACGTAACCGAAAGTTATAGACAGCCGGCCTCCCGGCCAACTTTGAATTCGGAGTCGGGATCCAGAAAAATAACCCTCAACGCGTACAATAGGATTATTGAAAAATTACCCTTTTTCTTGAAAATTGACGTTTTCAACCTATTAACCGCGTCCAATCTAAAAAACATCACTTCATACGCGTTTTCTATTAATTCATGCACGCTTACAGTAATTTTATTTCACTGAGACCCCTGGGGCAGTGGCGGATCCAGCCCCTTCCCCTTTTAATGCTCCTTTTCACCTCTGATAAATGCCCCTATTAAAATCTGATAGGCGCCCCTTTTCCTTCGACAGATGCCCCTTTTCCATTCAAAGTATCTTTTTCATCTCTGGTGAGTGCCCCTCGTTAGGTACGAGGTTTACCTTGACATGTCTTCCTTTTCTTTTCTAATTAAAGTGTCATTTTTCTTTCTGAAAAGTACCCCTCTTCCTTTCTCCATAACTTACGCCCCTATTTATGAAGCGAACTAGAGCAAATTTTTCATTTATTTCCCCCAAAGGTAGCTCGCATTTATAATTGGTAATTATGTTACTTATGAAATGTATTTCCAGTCTTTCATGATTAAATTGTGTTTGAAACCAATCAGCATTTGTTGTTGTTTTTTCTCATTATAATTTTTTTTTCTCACTGCGACGTCACAAATCTTAACCCTTTTCTTATATAAAATTGTGAAAAATATCACATGAAAGTTTAAACATAATATATTTCAAAACCAGTTTTTGAACATGTTTTTATTTGTGTGAACTTGTTTAATGGTATCTTACTGAAGAAGGTCCAAGAAGAAATACAATCAGACCAGAGAGGAGTTGAAAATGGAAGAAGGAAACAAAAAGGCAAGGGACAGAGAAAGAGAGAGAGAGAGAGAGAGAGATAGAGAGAATGAGATGGAAGCCATGTTAAAAAGGTATGGTACTAATAATTGAAGCAAGTTATTCTTAACTGATACCATTTCAACAATTTGAACACAACACAAGATTCCGAGCACTTAGCTCCAAGAAGATATTAAACAAAAATATTGGTATTCATTTTTCAACTTGCAGTTGAATGAGAGCAGAAATCAGGGCAGCGAGCTTGAACATGACACAACACCCATCAATAAGACAATTTCTGTACAGTACACACAGTCCGTACATGAAGGTTAAAATACATTTTAGACTCTTCGCGAGCGGTTTCATCGGAATTAATCGAGATATTCTCCTCGCTAGCGTGTGAATACAAAATACGCCAGCGGGGCGTACTCCGTACCGCTTCCCGCGACCCAGGCTATCATGCCTGAATGGATAGGGTGATAATAATATCGGCACGCGCAAATGTTGATAGGCTGGGCATGAATGGGAGAGCTCTGTGAACTGCTTGCCGAATCTCGTGGCGACGGGATCGGGGTAATCCCCCAATATGCCGATGTTTAGTTTAGGTGGATGGGAAAGTGGGCGTGGTTCATTACTGGTATCCGTTGGCAAAGCTAGCTAGGTAGAAGGCCTAACCTAAAAACGTGCATTTTTTTTTTCATGCCTACTAACACTTCTTGTTTTATCCGCACATTAATTTCAGTTTAAGAGGTTATTTTCATGCTTATCCATCCTTCTGTTGACTAAGAAAAAGAAAAGAAAAACAAATGATGATTTAGGAAGATCCCCCCCCCCAAAAAAAAACTCTCCTGTGTACTATCCTTTGGCCTATATCATTCCAAACGACCGAATTTATCTTCTATCAATAAGTTCTGTGAACTTGGTGATTTATATCATTGTACTACTTGTTGCAAATGATATAATGATAATATAATTATCAGTTATAAGCATGCCTCATGCAACAAACTAAGTTACCCAAAACAGAAAGATTTGATCAACAGTTGTATACTGAATTTACCCAAAAGAAAGCACAGCAAAGCACACGAGGGAGGGAATCTTAAAGCAAAGTCGAGGTTTATCGTCAGAGATTTTTTGAGTGAATTAGAAAAACTGTGATAACCTTTCACAACCACACTAAGCCAAAGTTATCCTTCTAGAGATTAATTATGATACTAGTTATCAATGCTGATCAATTCCCTTGCATATTTTACACAAAGACAACATTTTTCCAGGATTGAAATTCACTGTGTCTCAGGCGAGCAGAGAGTACATTCGTGAACATGTTTATGGTTGTATCATTATCTTTATGAATGTATGAAAGTGGACTATAAAATAATTGTACTTCACTCTCCTGACTGCAACTGACACAATGCTCTCTTTCATTATTATTTTGACACTGCAATATCGTATCTCGAAAATTAAAGTGTGAAATACGATTTTATCGACAAACCTTCGGTCTCCATTTGGGTTGACAACAATATCTTGTATAGCGCCATCTGTGCCAATATACACCTCATTCACCTTGGTAGAATTCGAACTGATGTAATATTATGAAGTTGTCTTGATATTTGTCATTTGGTTATCACTATATTATTATAACCTTAGGAAACCTACCAGCACCCTTCTATCCCCCCCTTTACCCTAATTGCTGAGAACGACAAATCTACACCCTTGAACGACCTTAATAACATACTCCTTACTGAGGTATACCCTTGATCGTATAGATTATCATTTTTTTTTAATATTAAGTAGGCCTAGGAAAGCTACCCTTGTAAACAGACTAAGACAAGTATATTATATAGATGCAGGGGAAAGTCCGTAATTGTCTTTGGGTAATTTTCAAAAAGAACTGTGGGAATTTAGGGAAGAAAACAAAATATTGCAAAATTAGCCTTACATTTACAAAAGTGGGATCAAGTTATTATTATTTTTGAATTACTATTATTCTGTCGCTCCAATTTTCGGTATTCTGAAGAGGCTAAGAACAGGGTGTGGTAACCGTATGTGTGCGGAATTGTGGTCGCCGGGTGGTTAGCATGTTTGTGAGTGTGATTTTTTTGTTTTTAATTTGTTGATTTGTTGTTGATTTGTTTTTTGGGGGGAGGGGGTTAGTGGTGTGTTTGGTTTAGAGGCGGCGGGAAGTATTTCAAAGGGGGGCACCAACAAAAAGGGCACTTTCTGGAAGAAAAAAGGGGCATCTACAAAGGAAAACCTGAAAGCGAGGCGAAACTATACAATTTTAAGACATTGGTAGGTCCTTATTCCCCTAATTTGTGATTAGATTTTAGGGATGATTTCATTGTTTTTTTCTTCTCTATTTACACGGTCCAAGATATTGCTTAGGCATCATACTTTTCAGTAGGGTATAATGGTATGAGTATTTGTTTGCGAGTAGGCGAAGCGAGCGAGCAAAAGTTTTAAGATTTGTGAGGTCGCAGTGCGGAAAATTATGTCTTATCAAGAGGAAAAAACATCCTAATCATGAAAGGCTGAAAATATTTTTAATAAGAACCAAAATAACTTAATATGCGAGCCAGCATGGCGAAATTGAAGGAAAATTTGATCTCAGTCGCTTTAAATTAGGAGCACATTTTATGGTGAAAGGAAAAGGGGACACATGTACAAAGTTAACAGGACACTTATTAGAAAAGAAAAGGAGAACGTGTCAAAGTAAATTAATCGGAATTATCAGAAGTGAAAATGGGGCACCAATCGCACCTGATAAAGGGCACGCACCAAAGATGAAAACGGGCACTTATGAGAACGGAAAATGCACTGATTACAAAGGAAAAGGGGCAATTACCAGAAGGAAAATGGCACTAATAGAAAGGATATGGACACGTGTCAAAATAAAAGGGGCACTTAATACAAAGTTAATGGGGGCACCTCTAAAACTTTAGTAATGGCACTCACGGGAGATGAAAAGAGGCACTTAAAGGGATTTGTCTCAGATTCTGAAACAAAATTCTGGAATTAGCTCATGCTGCAATGATAATTATAAAACTTTAGGTCAGTCAGGAACCCCATGAATTTTACAAGCCGATCGCCTGTCTGATTATCAAGATATTTATGATTGGAATTACAAATTTTTAAAACCGTTTGCCAAACGGTTTTCATAACACTACAGTCTAATGGGGAAAATGAGTATGGTAAAACCGGTCACTCAAAGATTTTTACTTTTTGAGGCACTTCTTGATCATTTTGAAGCGCAATTTTTTTAGGGCTTCAATATTACACCATATCACAGACACTAATAACACGTAGGGCCGTGTATCTCAGATTTAACATTGTTAAACGATCCCTTTAAAACTGTCGAAATTAGAGGGACACCTCTCAGATTTGAAAAGAGGCAATTATAAGAAGTGAATGGGCACTTATTAGAAAGACAAAGGGGCGTGTCAAAATTAAAGAGAACTCTTATGAGAAGTGAGAAGGGTACTCATCAAAGATGAAAAGATTTGAATAGGGGCAATTATCATCGGTGAAGGGGGCACTTCCAAGAATATGGAACGGGCGCATATTAGAAATTAAAAGGGGCACTTATCTGAAGTAAAAGGGGGCACCTTTCATATGTAAAAAGAGGAACTTTAGGGTACTTGAAACAGTCGGGGGTGCACTGTGCTCCCCTGCCCACCCCAGCTCCGCCGCCTCTGGTTTGGTTGGATGGGGTTATTTGTTTTTTGTTGAAACTGATTTTTATGAATTGAAAATGTATTCGAATTAGGTATGTAAAAGATGTAAACCAACTGTATTTCTAATAATTATTTGTTTTTTTTGGAATCGATAAAAAAAACTATGGAGGAAAAAAAAGTGTGCGTATGTGTTCATGTATGTTATTAGGTCTGTAAATACGTGTTTCAATCAAATATGATTATTTACGTCTGGGAACCCATCTGAAAGAAAAGACTCAGCTTCGAACCTGGGTCCATCTGAGTCAGTTTGTAAACAAAGACAGAGATCTGACCGTGTGAGCATACCGCTAGACCGAATCAAATGTCCCATCCCACATGCGTTTATATATATATTATTTTTAGTTCAAGTCATCTTAAAATGCTACAAAGTAATATTTCCAGTCATATCATGTCATCTATTTGGCTGCATTTAGTGACTGCTTTTGGTTTCATGACTATAGTCCTTGTCAATTTTGCTTCTTTTCGCTCTCTGTAAATGATATTTGACAATGGAAATCAAAATCAAATTTGACATCTACTGACACCACTGCGTTTCGATTATCTTGTTTAGCTAGCCTTTTGTTTCTGTCAAAGGGAGGTCGGATTTCAGTTTTGTTTTGAGCAAAATCTATAAACAGAATCGAGTATTATAAGTTAAAAGAAGTACCATTCTCAATGCAGGAGCTTCATCAAAGAGCCCATTTTTTCTTCTTCTAGTTTCTGAGGAAAAATTTCGCAACTACTCAGCTAGCCGTTGAATAAGCGGGGGGGGGGGGGGGGGGTGTAAGGTCACTTTTTGTCACCCTTTAGCACACACTTTTTTATTTTTAACAATTTTGTTTTATTTCTCCAGATGTGTAATACAAACCATGACATACAATTGAATAAAATAAACGTGTTCAATATTGATGCTTTTACATAAACATAATTAAACACAAACTTATTTGAAGTATAATATAACTTAGCAACAAAGTAAACGTATAAGTACCTAAACATAATATGTCAATTGTAAATGTTATTTACTTATATATTACAAAAAAAACAAATCTGGAGATAATTTTACTGAAACAATCCTGCCCCCTCCCTGCCCCCTCCATCACACAGACATACTCACCCTCTATCACACAAACATACTCACCCACTCACACACATACTCACCCACCCACCCACCCACCCACCCCCCCCCCACACACACACACACACAGTACTCACTCAGTGGATGTCTGCCAACATTCTCAACTTAAGAAAAATATACTAAATAAGTTATCCAGGCCGCAAAATCGAGTTACGCTTTTAACAAGCTCACGGTGGAGAAGAAAGCAAATCTTAATTAATCTTAAGCTGCTCCCACTTTAAGAAATGTGATCCTAGCTTTCCCATTTTAATTGCTATTTTCTTTTCCTCATCCCTATACTTAAAAATGCTTTTTTTCATCTTTTCTAAAGTGAGTACTCGCCCCCCCGATCTTGACATAAATGTAACATACTTCACCATGAAAATGATAGTATTACACATTTTTATTCTATATGAACTACCTACCAACCCAACAAATATATCTCGCCATTCTAAATCTTTAATTTCATCTAACTCAAAAAGTTGTATTAAAGCCTGCCATACACACACACACACACACATGTACGCACACACGCATACACGTGACACACCCCTCTTACACACACGCACAATATAACCGTACACCCCTACACACACGGACACTGTAATCAACATGAGAAGTGCTCTGGCATAGTAATGCCTCGATGGAGATAATTGAGACAATGAATTATCTGATAGCAGGATTTCGAAACTAGGGCAGAAGATGAGGGAGAATTTTAAATATGTTTCGTTGACAATCAGCTATGCATGAAGTATTTCGTCTCCGGTTGATTCTTCGAAAATTCAGATACCGTCCGCCAAATGACTTTTTGGTTTCCTTCCTTCAAATTGCTTGTAATCACTCATGCGTGAAATATGCATCATATTCAATTCAATTCAATTCTGGTTTTATTGTTAATAAAAACATACTGAATAAAAAGTCCGGAGACTCATACAATTCAGATTACAAATTATAAATACATACAAAAATAAAGAAATTAATACTTTTGGCAATCTTTTTTTATATATTAATTACTGATTCTAATGAACTAAACAACTAATTTCAAACAATCGTGAAATAATACATGTTCTAATTGTGCAATTAAAATGTTTAAATAGTAAAATAAGTTGTTACCATTTTCTAAATGTCATATGCAATTTTGTAATACACTTTCAAATTAATAAGTAGTCTTTTTTAAACCTAGTTAACATTTCTTTAAAAATATATTTATATATAGATGATTATCCGAGAGATATGATAATTCAAAATATACAATTTATGTTTACTTATAGAGTATAGTCCTATCATTTTACAGGTAGTATGAAATATGATTAAATCTGATTAATTGGCATGACAAGAAATTAATTAATTACATCTTGGTCACATATGGTCATAATATTGAGTGAAAATATCTATAGATTTGAATTCAGGATTCGTGTGAAGTGGGGAATGGGAGACGGCCTGTAACGTTCTGAGTTGCATCAAATGAAAGAGAAGGATCTAAGCTTTAAAAATATGTGTCATTTATTAATTATAATTGTGATTAAGTTATAATAAAACATCGATAATTCTCGGTTTCGTTTTTTCTGGGACGCACTGTATAGAGGTCTTATTCCTTCGTTCTATTTATTTCGAAAGATGCAACTGAAGGAGAAATCCGGCTGGTTCCCTGGTACAGTTCATCCAAAGGCAGGGTTGAGATCTTCCATGAAGGTCAATGGGGGACAGTCTGTGATGACGGTTCGGATGACTCTGATGCGGGGGTAGTTTGTCGACAGCTTGGATACTTAGGCATTGTTGGTGTAGCCTGGATGGGTGCTGCATACGGACGAGGATCTGGCCCGATATACCTTAGGTATGTCGAGTGTTCGGGAAATGAAACCAGGTTGACATGATAAAACATCGATAGTTCTCGGTATCATATTATCTGGATCGCACTGTCTAGTTGAGGCGATGAGCTTAATTATTGCAAAGTCATTGTGAATATTCGTAGGGTACTCCACATACGATTATGTAATCAAGTCGATAGCTCGTTTTCAGGCCGACAACTTCCGATGGTCATAGCTTTAGATTTCGAGTTTTCAGATTAATGTTACTCCCCTGAAACACACTTAAACAGCATATAATTGATATTATTGTAATGTGTTGCTTACAAGCTTTCCGTTGATATATAATTAATCTACTGTATTCAATCGTTCACTTCCTACAAGGTCTTTAACCATTAAACTGAGCAAGTCATCGATCGCAATACGTGTAGTCTATTATTATCGTATGGGAAACTTTACCGGTTGGGTAATTAAAGCAATTACTTCCAACTGACCAGTACCATTTGAATTATTCAATTGCGGGCCTATGCTCTGTTTTATTAAATTGTATATGCATTTAATAATTTTATATTATGTTACTGAACAAGCTACTCTAGGTAAACTTTCAAATCGATGAATGTATAAATAACTGAATTGAATTTTGATTTGAATTGGATATTTCATTAAATTTATTAGCAACCAACAGTACATGAATAATCATACACTACAAAGAATGATACTGATACATGTATACAGGGCGTATCAAAACAAAATTGACCCAACTTTGGTAGCTCTAATTATAAAGTCCTAACGATATGACTTTGGAATTGCTTTCATGATAAACAGTTTCTTATTTTCTGTCAAATGGTACCCTATTCATAATATTTATGCCACGGGTGACTGAACACCGGGGTCTTTACAGAGTGTTGTCACAATCACCTTGTTCCAAGTTTGGGCTTAATGAACCGATGTGTGGTTAAATTGTGCTTCTTGCTTTAGTGCTTGTTTAAAATGATGTAATATAAGTAGGCTTTCAATGAATTTAATCCCTATGAAAAAATGTAATTATTATGAACAGCCTACTAACTTCTTGTTTCATGATATCTAAGATTTCTCTGCTCACTTGTCCACTGCACAATTTCACACGCGTAAGGAGCATGTATGGTGTTTATCTCGTATACCGATCGAAAACTCAAAGGCTACAAAACCCAAAAGGAAGAAAGAACATTTATGATGATAAATATCAATATATTGACGGCAGACTCTCATTAAAAAAAAAGATAACACCCTAGATTTGCATCACTCAATGAGAAGGTTAAAATAAACAAGGGATGCGAATGGAGTCGATACTGTAATCATCATAACGAAGAGAATATCATAAATGTTGCTTGTAATAAGAAATTCTTTGAGTTGATGTTAACACTTTTTTTTTAAACTGCCTCATATTAAGTGTAAATAAAACAGCAATCGTTTTGGAATGAGATAACACATACATAATGGCTTTTGACCATCATTCATTACTTCAGCCCAAACTTGGTACAAGAGGATTTTGACAATACTTTTTGAAAATCCTGCTGTTCAGTCATCCTTAGCAGCAACATTATGGAAATGGTATCATTAGTCAGGGCATAAGTTTTCCTTTACAATAACATATGATTAAAGGCTACACAGATTATAACTCTTCAATTACAAGCTACAAAATTTGGGTAAACCGTTTTTGATACGCACTGTTCATAACAGAAGAGTAATTTTGGTTAAACAGTAATGATTTAACATGTTCCAATGAATTAACTAACGAGGAGGCGCGATAGCTTAGTCGGTAGAGCAGTGGTCTCGTATTCCGGTGACCCAGGTTCGAAACCAAGGCGATGCGTTAGTGGCCTTTGGTAAGGCATTAATCCTTATTACCAGGTCCTTCGGCGAAGTCCTAAAGCCGTCGGCCGTCTGGTTGCTTACGTACAATGTGCATTTGTGCTTTCTTAGCAGTCAGGTAAAATAACCACCACCAAGTACCTTCGAGAACGAAAGGAGGGGAGGATGGAGAGAGTGAGAAAAAGAAACTGCAACTTGCAACAAAACCCTTAGTTGAATGGAAACACGAGGTGGCGCTGCAACAAATTAAAGCAGAAACATCATGGAGTGAAGGTTGGTTATAGTGCGACCACGGGAGGGGATGAGAAAGAGAAAGAGACCGCTCATAGTCAGGTGGCTTTAAGCGTCAAATTTATCAATTGTTGTTACTTGCCGGATAAAAGCACCATTTTCGGCACAGGGCTTCCTTAGGACCTAATAACAGATATTATGGTAGGGGCCCCCGGCAAAAAATATCATATAAGGGTGTGGGGCGGGGTAGTCGCCTCGCATTGTAGGCTTCTAAGTAAGCAAATAGTAAGCAAATAGGGGGCTGTTATCTTTAAAATGATGGAAATCTGGGGTCAAGAACAACCTATCTTTAAACAGTATGCATGAAATTTGAATATGGTAGTAAATTGGTCTATTTCTCCACTACTAATACCATCACCCCTCTCACTCTATCTCTCTTTCTCTCTATCACTTTCTCTCTTTCTCTCTCACTTCCTCTCCCTCCCTTACCACAGCTCCCTTTATCTCTCTCTCTCTCTCTATCTCTCTACCACTCTCTTATTCTCTTTCTTGCTCTTCATTATCCCTCTCTTCTGTTCTCTATTCCAACAATTCGTTATCACTCCCTGGTATTATGCTTATTGTTCGAGTATCCCCAACACAAACTTAATTTGCGAGGTCTTTCCTTCCTGTACTTTAATTTTTAGATCTTTCATAATGTATTTCAATGAATTCATGTTTCTTCTTCCCCCCCCCTCCTTCCGAATCCTTTGTTACCAACTATTTGATTAACCAGCTATGCATAATGGCATCTATATGGATGGTATTCACTTTGCATAATAATAATAATAATAGCCTAATAGTCCACTCCAAATTTTATTAAACCGAAACGGAAATTCTTTTTGCCCAATTGATCGTGAGCCCGGCATCCCTTATTTTTGAACGCCAAACAAGGTAGCAACAACTCCCATCTGCATGCACTAAACGTTGCTTTGTCGGAAAAACCTGACAAGGTTTTTAAGTCGTCAAGAGAAACTTTGGTACAAAAAGTATACACAAAATTAGTGTACAGGTCTATTCATACCATGAATATTTTTTTAATGCGGGGTGAAAAAAGAATGAACAAAAGGAGACTACTACAGACATCAGTGGCGTAATGAGCAAAAACGTTTGGGGGGGCTGACAAAAAAAAAATCCGAATCACCCCACTCTAACATGCAGGCCCCGCTGAATTACGTTTCTCAAAGTGGGGTCTAGGGGCAAAGTCCCGGTGGTGTTCAAGGGGCGAAGCCCCCCGAAGCTCAAGGGGTATGGGCATCAGTGGCGGATCCAGGAATTTCTTACCGGGGGGGGGGGGGGGGCACAAAATGGCATGGGGTGAAATATATGTAAAACGATGAAGCAACAGAACGAGGCTTTAACGGCGAGGGAGCGGAGCGACCAAGCAAGGGGTGGGTCTGGGAGGGGGTTTTGGCCCCCTCCCAGTGTAAGAAGCATTTGCAATTTTAGAACCAAATTAGACGCATTTTTCAGGCATATATGACGTAAAATTGCTTTCTCCTACCCCTTCCGAGAGTAGGAATCTTTTCGATTTGAGAACCACATTTGGCGCAATAATGTCCACCGACACTTCATGGAAAAAAAAGAGGCCCTCTGATTAGTTAGAAGTTAGAGAAAAGTGTTCTGTCACGTCGTGAGACGTTGTATAAATTACGCTTTGATGCCGCACAATGCACAAAGACGGTGGTCCGGTACTTCACCAGTAGTACTTGCAAAAATTATCTCGAGTGTATAAACTGTGTCGTTACCAGGGGAGTCGCTAGATCTTTTTCAGTGGGGGAGGGGGGGGGGGGCCGGAGGGTGTAGAGGCCGCCGATTAACGACAAAACGAGCCACCAATATTATTACCGACAAATATAAAAATGCCAATGTCCAAATGTCTATAAATTTAAGCCTTTAAACCCGGGGCCAGGAACTAAGTTATTTTTCAGTTTTCCCCTCCCGCGCGAAGCGCGGAAGCTTTGACACTTCATTAAATTATTAGAGAAAGAAAACGATCCGTTGTACTGTTCTCGACTCTTAAAGCTTGTTTCGCCCCTCCCGCGCAAAGCGCGGAAGCTATGACGTTTAATTTAATTATTAGAGAAAGAAGACGATTCATTGTACCGGTCCCGAGTCTTCATCCTTGTCTGAATTCAGTTCCCCCCCCCCCTCCCGCGCTAAGCGCGGAAGCTTTGACGTTTCAATTCATTATTACTCTTAATCCTTGTCTGAATTCATTTTCGCTCGTCCCGCGCGAAGCGCTGAAGCTTTCACGTTTGATTAAATTATTAGAGAAAGAAGACGATTCGTTGTATCGTGTTCTTGTCTGAATTCAGTTTCCCCCCCCCCTCCCGCGCGAAGCGCGGAAGCCTTGACACTTCATTAAACTATTAGAGAAAGAAGACGATCCGTTGTAATGTTCTCGATTCTTAATTCTTGTTTCGCCCCTCCCGCGCGAAGCGCGGAAGCTATGACGTTTCATTTAATTATCAGAGAAAGAGAGGATTCATTGTACCGGTCCCGACTCTTAATCCTTGTCTGAATTCAGTCCCCCTCCCGCGCTAAGCGCGGAAGCTTTGACGTTTCAATACATTATTACTCTTAATCCTTGTCTGAATTAATTTTCGCTCATCCCGCGCGAAACGCGGAAGCTTTCAAGTTTCATTAAATTATTAGAGAAAGAAGACGAATCTTTTTATTGTGTCTTTGTCTAAATTCAGCTCCCCCTCCCACGCGAAAGCTTTGTCGTTTCATTTAATTATTACTCTTAATCCTTGTCTGAAATTATTTTCACGTTTCATTAATTATTGGAGAAAGAAGACGATTCGTTGCACCGTTCTCGACTCTTAATCCTAGTCTGAAATTAGTTCCCCCCCCCCCCCCTCCCGCGCGAAGCGCGGAAGCTTTGCCGTTTCATTAAATTATTAGATAAAGAAGACGATTCGTTGTACCGTTCTCTACTCTTAATCTTGTATGAATTCAATTTCCCCCACTGGGCCCCTTAACGGTATATGTTCAGTGTTACATGATGTAAGTATGGAACGCTCGTTCGCAAATCTGTGCATGCTCAGCCCGAGTGGTGGGTAGCATGTTATCTCCCGACAGTGCTCACTGCTTTGCACAGTAGCTTCTGCAAAGGAATTAGTGTTACTGTTAGTGGCCAATATAAGGCCCTTAGTGACTATAAAAAACATATGCTCTTCCTGGCTATTTGAGAATGGGTCAGTTTGCAAGAAATAATGGAGAAACTATAGCATTTTGTTGAAAATCATGTGATATCACGAAACATTACATTACTTGTGAAAATAAGTCATGGTTCAATTTTATTTGGGGGGGCTGGCGCCCCCCCTAGCCCCCCCACCAGTACGCCAGTGACAGACATTACAAAGATACTACCAAGAAACTACTACAATTTGAGAATTTGATAAGTATAATCTTACATTTAAGCTCGAATACAAATTCTAAATATTTCATTCATTTCATTTGTTTTCCTAAGATGTCTGCTTCAAGTATGAATTGCTTACATTTGTCATTTCATACCTAGAACATATGTAATCATCACCAGGCTATTACTCTTTAAATAATTTGATTCCCTAAAGTTTTACTAAGTCTAACGTGATAGTATGCAAGTTTTTCCCCTTCCACCCTTCCAAATATTTTGTTTGTTTGTCTTACCTGACTGCTAAGAAATCATTGTAGGCTTCTAAGTAAGCAAATATGGGACCGATGGCTTCAAAGGCCAACTGCACTACTTACAGCTACTTGCGCCCTCTGTATAATAAACAATGCCTAATCGGTGACCATTGGTCCCCCATGATCCTCTTTTTCTTATGTCAATTGAGAGCTGATTTGATGAGATAATCACCTGTCTAGTGACCTTGCCAGGTGGTCTTATCCCTCCAGTTCACTTGTACAGATGGCCTTTAAGTCATCAATGAGGGACTTGGTAAGAGTATTAAGGGTGAGCAGAGGTGTCGAAACCGGAAGGTCCCGGGTTCGATACCAAGTCGATGTCCCAGTGCCCTTTGGTAGGGCAACAATCATTACCAAGACCCTCTAAAGGGACTTACAGCCGCAACATCGGACATGTGGAGCTTATTTACAATCATGCCCATGCTTTCTTTAATAACAGTCAAGTAATACAAAAAAAATGACAACCGACTATAATACTTAAGTATTATATACACAAATACACAATTATCAATCTGCAGTGGTGTTTCCACTTCTCATCATAATCTCATCCCGCAAATTATTCACTAGACTAAGTATGCCTATGTAGTATGATATGTCTTATCATCTCTTTTTGTATTCGATAATATGAGATGAAAGTTGTGCAAAATACGTTGCTATACAGTCCACGATTACAATCATTTGTGTCCGTTGACATTATTGACGTGTAAATATTTACTTATATCTATACAAAAACAATTATACGTAATGATATACCAACGTAAATATAACATAAAAATTCAAATTTTAAATACACATATAAATTATTGGTAATTAATAATGTTTGTTTGTAAATTGTATTTTTATTGTCTTATATTCTATTGTTCGAATTGTATGTAATCGCGGCCTCGCTGAAAAACGGCATTTGCTGAATGTTGGCACAATTATTGTATTTTGTTTTTAACAGTGAATAAATAAAATATACATTCATACATACAATCTTTTGTGTTCATTGACATTGTTGACGTGTACATATTTACTTATATCTATACAAAAACACTAATATCTAATTGTAATATTAAGATATCATACAAATACAAATTGTAAATACGCACATGAATTATTGGTATATTCAGAACATTGGTTAAAACTTATTGTACCTTCTCTGCCAATGACAGCCTGATGTGCCTTAGGCAACCCTAACCATAGTGAGTGTGATCGCCCATATTGAAACTTCTTTTTGTTTTCTTTCTGAAATCTAACCGACACCCCTGTCATAAAAAGTTATTTTACAATTTATTTTATCTTTTAGAGGGTAAACACTGGCTCCATCTTGCATGTTTAATGCTGGATACTCCACTGGATATAATATATCAAAGGATCTTAAGGAAATGATAAATATTGATTAGTAATACAGTATTAATCAGTATTAATACCGCTCTTTTCTTATTGTCCCCCCAGCAATTGCCAGGTATCCTTTTTACACCTGGATGGAGAGTGTCATATGTAGCGCTGAGATTCGATCCCTGAACCTTGGGACTTAGAGTCTAGTGAATGAATCACCATACCACGGCACCTCCAATTGACATGCTTTGGTACACACTGAAGGTTTTTTGTGTATTCATTGAATTTATTTCTAAAAACTCCAATTCCTCTTCTTACATTACATACAAGCAAAGCATGTTCTATAGTCCTAGTTTATACAAACTGCAACATAATTATAACAAAGACTGTTTATCATTTGATATACCAACGTAAATACAACATCATTCATTGTTCATAATTTCACAATGTATAAGACAAAAAATATATCATAATTACATATTAGGAAAATATTACTGCACTATATATTATTATTAGTCATCAAAAAAAAACTAGAACAAACATTGTTTCTTCTTTTTTTCAGAATAAATTGGCTGCCGATAATTAATGTGGAACTTGTCTCTAGTAGGGTTTTGTCCTTGTTTTAAGTTTCACCGACCGATTGCAAGTTATTTTTTTCAGCGAGTGGTTCTCATTTTCCTTACCAAGTCGATGGGCATGGGAATGCTCCCAAGCCTACATCTTATGATGCATACCATCACCTCCCTAAAGGCACGAATCCTTCTGGCGTAGATGATGGGATTAATACAGCTATTAAACGATAGAAGGATCGAAAGTCAGGAAAATATGATGTAAGATACCGGTAAACATAGGCCTACAGCGTAGGGGATGAAGCATATGACAAAAGCAACGAGAATAACCAACAGATTCTTGGTTACAGCAAGAAGCTTCTTGTCAATTTTAGGTTCTGTCTGTTTCTTGACAGGTACTTTGGTTTCCGATCCCTCGACACATACTGGTACTTCTTTCGCTCCTATTTCACGTCCGCCATTTGTGCTCTCTATCTTTTCTAAATATGGGGATACCGTCAAAGGATTCGCATCCTGCATAGGGTTTTTCAGCTGACCAGATTGTTCACCTTTTGATGGGTCGCATTTTTGGCTTCCTAAATACTCGGACGAATGGGATACCCTCGAAATAGTATTCTCATTGACCAAACCACCTTGTTGTGTAACTGTGTTTTCATCCGGGCATGAGGTGTCCTTGCATATTTCATTCTGTATTTTTTTGTCGACTTTTTTCGTCGGCTTCAACTTCTTCGCTCCGTGTGCAATGAATCTCCATAGTTTCAGGTAAGCAGTGAGAACAATTACAAAATGCCCGAAGATCCAAAAGGCTAAGGGAAAGACACATTTTTCTTCTAGTACGCCAATTACGAAGGACAAGGAGAAGTTTAACAACCACATGAATGTAATCATGAGGCATAAATTTCGAGCTTTGTAAATTATCTTGAATTTTTCTTGGTTTCTCGTGATGAGATACCAACTGGTGAAGCCAATGAAAGCATGGCTCGTCAGGCTTACGCCAACACAGGCCCATATGACAAACATCCAAAACTTTAAGGTCCAGTCAAACTGACTGATCAGCAAACTTGCAACATAAAAGGGAAGGCAGATCGACGTCAACAGATCGGCACATGCAAGGTTCAGGATAAACCAGTTGAGGGTCGACCTGAGCTTGCGAGAGAGAATGATGGCGAGGATCACGATGGAGTTTCCGATGATTCCTGTGATGCTGATTATAAGGAGGATGATAACGAAAACAACACGTTGGGCGACGCCTAAAGACTGAAAATCATAATAACCGCCTGGAAGACTGCCGTTTGTTGGACCAAATACCGACGTAGGAAGGGTGTTTTCATCTGCCATCTTGAGCCTGCGATCAGCTAACCTTTCTGGAAAGAAATTACAAAGAAAAGAACGTATACCATTTACACAGAGCTTAAGTGATATCAATTTACTTTCTGTCAAATTGTCAAGGTAATGTGGGTCAACCAAATGTTTCCATGAAATATCGAAAATTACTTCGTTCAAAGTTGTGGACAGTTGCCTCTGACTAGAAAATTGTTTCACTTCTGAATCGTTAATTGCAAATATAATGCACATGGCGGACGTATATATTTAAGGTATCTTCTCACTACTTTAAACAACAGTTAAGAGTCTAGTGTCTTTGTGGCTCGATTAATCTTATTGTAAAGAGTTGGAAACAATCTAAGTCATTGCTCTATTACGAATGATGGACTATTTCTGACCGCCGTCCAAGCCCAAAGATTTAAAATTTAAAATAAGCAAATGGCAGGAAAGTTTGAATTGTCAAAGGCCAATTCATTTTGGTTTGTGAGTTTGGCCAATATTGTAAAAAGGTCAAACTCACAAACCAAAATGAATTGTTTGGCTTGAAAAGAAGTCATAACAACGCTTTTATTTGTAACTTTCATTATTGTAAGAAATAAATCTATTCAGCCAATGCAAAATCAGAAACTACTGTTTGAAAAAGTTATGTCAACTGTTAAAACTTATTATGATATGGAAAGATATACAGTGCGTCCCAGAAAAAACGAAACCGAGAAGTATCGATGTTTTATCATAACTTAATCACAACCATAATTAATGAATGATACATATTTGGAAAGCTTAGAGTCTCCTCTTTCATGTGATGCTACTCAGATGATGCATATTTCACACGCATGAGTGATTAAGAGCAATTTGAAGGAAGGAAACCAAAAAGACATTTGGCGGGCGGTATCTGGATTTCGAAGAAAAATTCACATTTCTAGAAAGTTGAGTTTCTGCTCTTTCATATGACAGCTCAATTAGGAAAAATGAGCGAGGAATAACAAAGTTCTGTTTGTTTAAAGTAGCCCTTACATTTTCATAATTTTAACAAACGAATTCATTTTCACTGGGTGCCTGCCGTAGCAAAAAGCAGATTTGACAAAAGACTTTACTCCGTTTCGTTGACAATCAGCCATGCATGAAGACTCTCGTCTACGGCTGATTGTCAACGAAACGGAGTTAAGACTTTTGTTAATTTCGTTTATTGATACGGCAGGCAGCCAGTTTCAAATGTTTCGGAGTGTCTTTGCTCAGTTTGTTTGTTTCTCTTTATGTTAAAGAATGTGTTACATTTTGTCAAGTTTAATATCTTTTATGTCGCTGTGCGGCCGAGGTTATATTGTAATATTTTATTGTTGAAATATTTGTATTATTATTATTATTATTATTACTTATACCGCGCTTTTCCAAAAAGGCCCAAATCGCTTAGAGTGAATGAAAATTAAAATTACTTAAATACATATATAATAAGAACTGCAACTACACACTGCAAAAAAAAAGTGTTTTTAAGGCTTTTCTGAAGGTAATAACTGATGGAGACTGCAGGACCTATATGACAAGTCATGGAATAGTGCATGTATTGATCTTTCGTGAAAACCATTATGTTGATAATGAATAAAGGAACCCTGTGGAAGAGAAGTATGATGTGAAATCTATTTTGCTGTACGTTGTACACATAACAACATTATACATTTAAAATAAGATATTCGCAGATGTTGGTTGTTGAATATTTATTCTATCACGATATAGCAAATAGTGGAATAAGCTATTACAACCATAGCCTGCAGAATATACTGATAATTAGTGCATATCAAATACATTGATGGTCTTACTGTCAAAATGAATCTCATCATTGATTAAAGGAGTCACGTTATCCGAGAAAGTCGATCGTGAAGGAGAAGTCTAGATTTGGTAATAATCCTTGAGACGGAAATGATCCACCAAGCCAACAATCACTAAGCCAAGAAACTGGACAAGGGAATATAGATAAAACGTGATTTCATCAGCAACTCTCTGATCAGTCGTCTTGTATTCATCCAATTGCAATTTTGTTGAAAATTAATAATCGGTGGTCAATATATGAAACATCAACCCATTTATTCGCGATATCTGATTGTTTGAAAGGCAGCTTTCATGACATGTATGCCATTGTTTTCCCCAAGTTCTTTCGACACCAGATTCTAAATCATCGAAAGCGACGATGTTTTAGCATTTGTAAATAATTATGGAGTGCTATCATATGACAATAATTGTATAAGTGTTTCTTTGTTAGGAAATGGAAACTGAGAACTAGTGCTATTAATTGAATGAACTGTTTACTGGCTAAGTGGTGCAATGTATTGGTATGTTTATGGCTAAAAAGCCATATTCGAAATACGGCAAGAAATAGCTAAAAGACTTAGACCAAAATTTCATGCGACATGTAAATGTATGAGTAGTCCCGTATATACCCGATTCTGTGTGCAGTGCACATGGCTTCCATTCAAGATTATTCGATTACTTATCATTTTTTAGGATTTAAAAAGCTCACAATATTCACCGGTTGTACTACATAACAATCCTCTAAAATAAAAATAAAATGTCCAGATTTGTTCGCATGTCCGGAACTCAACTTAATCTTTAATGAATGGAAACTAAAAGCAAGATTTTCAACCGAGGGTTATGTAAATATAATATAAACAAGGTTTGAAGTAATTGAATCCAGATCTATTGATTAATCTTGCGTGTCAATAAAGTGTTTATTTTTGTAGCGTTAATGAATACGTCCTTTCAAAATAAGGTTTTGAAATAATTATAACAAAAGTTTCAATCTTGCGTTGTCAATCAACCGTATCATATGAGATTATGATATCATTTCTGAGTTAATGAATGGAAACTGATAATAACATTTGAAAAGAGTGTTTACTGGGAGAGGGGCTACATCATCGTATGGTTGCTTTTACCATGAATCAATTATGTTTAAAAGAAAAGGGCCAATCAACAAATCATAATGAAATCCATATAATAAAAGTTAATTATTATCTTTGTCAATCTCATGAAATGCTTTCAATAAAAATAAGTTGGGTTTACCATGACAAATATACATTATTATTATTGTTTGAATACCTGAAGCAAAGATGTAATATTGTAATTACTATGTTGAATATTTTGTAGCTCGGACAAGAATGAAATTACATGTAATAGGATTTCATTAAATTATATTTGATTACATTGGACTACCCTACTCAAGGTAACTGTGTAAACGTGTAGATTGGAAAAAGTGCAGCGCCTGTGCTCCAAAACTCTCGGGTTCGAATCTCGGGTTGTGAATTTTAAAAATTTGTTTTCTTTTGCTGATATTATCGTAAAGTGAAACTTCAAGAAAATACAAGTATTATACTAAAAGTCTCTCTCGAAGTCGTCGTTGTAGACATTCATCAAACGCCATGCGTGTTATTTATAATTAGTGTATCTGAAACTTCACGGGTTGGGTAATTATAACATCAAGTTATAGTCAAATCACTTCCAACTGACCAGTACCATTTTTATTATTTAATAGCAGGCCCATACTCTATTCTATTTTATATCATATGCAGTTAATACTTTTACGTCATGTTACTAAACAAGCTACTCTAGATAAAATATGTAATCGATGAATGTATAAATAACTAATTAACTAACTACCCTAGAGAACGGAAGGAGAGGGGGAATCAGGCGCGGATCCACGGGGGGGGGGGGGGGGGGGGGGGGAGGTCAAATACGAGAAAAAAATTATGATCACTACCCCCCCCCCCCCTCCCCCCCCCCCCCCCACTGAGCGAGATATTGGTCGGCGCGATTTTCACATTTTAGGCCCCCCCTATCGGCAAATCCTGGATCCGCCCCTGGAGGGAATACAAAAATAATTGCAAGTTGCTACAAAATCCTTAATTGAATGGG
The DNA here is from genome assembly GCA_035222895.1 of Strongylocentrotus droebachiensis. Classification (NCBI taxonomy): domain Eukaryota; kingdom Metazoa; phylum Echinodermata; class Echinoidea; order Camarodonta; family Strongylocentrotidae; genus Strongylocentrotus; species Strongylocentrotus droebachiensis. Next base: position 161,602 of record JAVYIG010001079.1, on the reverse strand, counting down.
AACACGAGATGGCTTGATATAATACTACACTGTCGCTCATATAGTAAGAATATTTTTGTTTTACCCCAATTTATGGAATTATTTTAAAAATAATTTAAAAATAATAGATCTAGATAATAGTATACATTCTCAGATTTGCCAATGCGTGTTTTGCGTGACTGCTAAAGTGTATGCTACTATGCTTATCAATTAGGGGACCTACGCCCTTAAAGTCATAAATGAACGTAATGAGGATCAATGCCCCACAAAAGGGCACTAATATAGCACATCGACACGGTTTTGATCCTGGGGCCTCACAGTTACGAGGCCATTGCTTTGTTACTGAACCATGACTGTACGCAGAGGGGGCTAGGGTAGGGGGCAGTTTCCATAAATATAAAAAAAACTAAGAAAATGCAATAAATTTTCAATAAATTTACCCCGGTTCCCAACATAAAAAAAATCACACACAGAGGCGCGTACGCAGGGGGGGGGGGGGGGGGGGGGGGGGGGGGGCGTGGGTGGTTGGGTTTAATCCCCCCCTAAATTTTTGTGTTATCTGTGTGTTTTGGAGGAACCCCCCCCCCCCCCTTCAAAAAATTGTTAATTAAAAGAAGAAAAAAAATTGTGTATGTATGTGTGCGTGTGTGTGTGTGTGTGTGCGCACGCGCGCGTGTGTGTGTGCGTGCGCGCGTGTGTGTTGATGCGTGAAGTAGTCATAGCTGGAGAGGTGTTCTTGCGTGGAAGTGCCTGGATGGAGGAGCTCAATAACTAAACAAAACAAGCTCTATAATTGCACTGCCTTTTCCTCATTATTATCTTATTCTTTTAATGCAACCTTCTCAAAATTGCGATGATTGTTAAATGTTATGTTGAAATGTAATTATTTTGTCTGTATTTATATATTTATGTATATGTATAGCACCTTCAAATGTCCGAAGACAAATGTTATGTATTTTTTACATGACAATAAATCATCTTGAATCTTGAATAACAAACAAATATAGATCCGGCCTCGTGTACGTGTATCGCCACGCACTGCACCAGCTAGAAACCAGCGAGATTTGGGCGACGTTCACGGTTTTGAGTTTTTGGGGCGACGGTCGCTGTTTTGTTGGGGGAAAAAAAAAGGAAGAAAAAAATACATCTTTTTAAAAAGCCTTATCCGCTGCAAACGAAAGCGCTTCTTTAAAGGAATGAGGATGCAGGACGCCATTAAAAGGGAGGTATGACGTCAGTGGAAGGCGTGGCTTGAGTATTAGGATCGGGTAGATGAGGGAGAGTCAACATTTCTGGAGACCTAATGTGATGGGTGTCGTCGTCTCAGGTCGTGGTGAATGGCGGATCTAAAAGAGTGCATAAAGATAAAAAGGCAAAGTCATAATAATGATAATGATAATAATGATGATAATAATATTGGGTTCTTGTATAGCGCTCTGTCAGACTTTAAACTCCTGGTGCTCTAAAATAATTCCCTCGGTTTTATTGAGAAAAAAAATTAAGAAGGAGGGGGGTGGCTTGAACTCCTATATTTTACGGGCCTGATTGGTACAGAAATTCAAATAGCTCGTTATCCATGGATATTTTACCATAATGTCATATACAAGCACTTGATTGACAACGCATGATTGGAGTAATGAATTTTGTTTAAATTAATTCAAAACCTTGTTTTGACAGGAAACAAAATCCGCAATGTCATATATACAAGCACTAACTTGACATCGCAAGATTGAAAGTAATAATTTTTATTTTAATTGTGTCAAAACCTTGTTGTGACAGGAAACGAAAAACGCAATGTCATACATATATATAAAAACACTTTATTTACACGCAAGACAAACCTTGTTTATATTGTATTTACATGACCCTCGGTTAAAAATCTTGTTTTTAGTTTCCATTCATTAAAGATAAAGTTGAATTCTGGTCATGCGAACAATTCTGGAGATTCGTTGTTGTTGAGAGGATGGTTATGTAGTACAACCGGTGTCAGGGGCGGCGGAGCGACTTCCAAAGTTGGGAGGGGGGGGGGGGGGGCACCAAGGAAAAAGGGACACCTACGAAGGGAAATCTCAAAGCGAAAATATACACATTTTTAGACATTGGTATAGGCCTATACCCCTACATTGTGATTACAATTATCAGAGATGATTTCAATACTTGTTTCACGTCACATTTGGCTCCGAATAGTCTCATTGGACAACGCTCCCTAACGTCAGAGTCCAGCAGCCTAATATGTTAGCCTATGGACTTTTACCACCAAAAAAAAATCGTTAAAAAAATTATTTTCTGTTTAAACGAAAAGCACATCCACCCTGACGTACGTTGACATTAGCTCTTTCATTGGAACCCTCATGTCCTATTGACTTTTGAAAGTTCACCCACCGTAATTTGATCAAAATAGGTCGCCAGCTCGCCATTGCCTATATAACACATGTGCAACAAGTCGAATTTTGGACGCAATTTTCCACGCGATTGTAAGGTTATAGGTCAAGCACACGACGGATAACAAGCATGAATTATCATAGATCAATTCTGATTGGTGGATTATGTCCATTTCAGCCAGTCCCCACCGTAATTTTTCTATTTAGTATAGGCGAACATTTTGCCGAGTTAAGCCAAACATGAATATTCATGACACGCCATGGACTATTCGATTATTTACAGAGGGGTGCAATTGTGCACCACATCAAACTCCCCTACTTTCAGTCAAGTATTTCATTGTATTATGTAATTTGGTAGGTTTATCTTACTAACTGTTTAATTATCAGATATCAATGATAGTTTAAAGATATGGAAAAGATTCTTGTATTTTATATTTAGCAAAGCAATCTCACTTTCAAATTCACTATCAAGTGTCGTCTGATCCGCCGATTGCCGTCTGCTATATACGTTCAAGGCACATTTATCTGTGGACTGTGATGTAGACAGTTTACTCGTCATTGTAGATTTATGATTAGCCATCTGTCATTTATTAGTCTATATTATTGACACACTTAAAATTACCACACACACGAACACTCTCACTTCCTCTCCCCAACACACCATTTCCACACACTCGGTTCACACATCATACCCAATGGCCCTGCAACATAATGGAACATTCTAGTTTGGTAGTGACGTCGAACTACCTACGTTTGTGCTGGCAATAGTCCAGCGAGCGAAAATGATACAACCGAGAAATATGTACACCATATAAGATATTGCTTAAGCATCATGATTTGCAGTTGGGTTTGATTGTCTAAAAAGTTGTTTGCGAGCGAGCGAAGGGAGCAAGGATTTTTTTTTTAGATGTGCGAGGTCGCAGTGCGAAAAATTACATCTTATAAAGTCGCTTAAAATTAGCTAGGGCGCGTTTAATGATGAGAGGAAAAGGGACACTTATCAGGAAAGAAAAGGAGCATGTATCAAAGTACAAAGAGTAATTATCAGAGGGGAAAATGGGGGACTTCTTAGACCCTCAAAAAGAGGCACTCACCATGGATGAATAAAGTCAGTCAAGAGAATAAGAAATGGGCATTTGTCGACGGAAAAGGTGCCCCCATCAGATTTTGATAGGGGCATTTATAAGATAATATTATATATTGTTAAAAGGGAAATTAACAGAGGTAAAAAGAGGCACTTATTGCATCTTAAAAGGGGCAATCACTAAAGAGGAAAAGGGGCACTTATGCGAATGAAAAAGGGGAACTTGTAATAAAGGAAAATGTGCATTAGTTTAACAGAAATGGGCAACGATCAAATTTAAAGGGGCATTTATCGGAGGCACTGTTCTGAAGTGGAGAGGAGTAACTTCACGTACTTGAAATGGGTCATTTATCAGAGAAGGGGAACTTTTGAGAAGGGGAATGGTCTCTTCTTTATTTGGCACTTATTATTAGGAAAGGGGCACTTATAAGAAAGGAAAAAGGGCACATGTGAAAAAATAAGGTGTGCTTATCCGAGTTAAAATGGGCGTAGTTATTAAAAGTGGAAAGGGGCACTTCTTACAAAGGAAAAGGGGCACTTGTAAAAGAAAAAGAGGCACATCTCAGATGTAAATAGGACAATTATCAGAGGTAAAGGGCACTTGTCAAAAGTGAAAAGAGGCACTTCTCGTACCTAAGGGCACTTACTAGAGATTAAAAAGGGCAATTTTGAGAATGGAAATGGACACTTATTGCAAAGGAAATTGGGAACTTGGCGAAAGAAAAGAAGCACGTTTCCAAATAAAAGGGGCACTTATCAGAGTTGAAAAGGGAAAAGGGCACCTTTACAAAGTAATAGGGGCACTTGTCAAAGTAAAAGAGGCACTATTCCTATGTTAAAAAGGTTTTTTATTGTTTTTTATTCAATCATTGTATTCACTGAATCTCAAATTAAATGACGTTCCGCTTCATTAAAAGCACAATGGAAAGTATTCCCCCTCCCCTTTGATTCTCCTTCACCTTTTTTCCTTTTGTATTGGTGTTCAGGTTTTTCTCTGCTTATTTTTTTCTTCTTTTTTCTTCTTTTCTCAACAACACAGTATATACTTTTCAGGGGTTGACGTTCATAAAGCTGATTGCCCTTTTTGTAAATCCCTCATTCCCATACAATTTTGTTTGCTCCTTCCCTGTGTAATTTTCTTGTAATCGTTTTTTAAATTTGTATAACATGCAGGGGGCGTCGCCAAAGGGGGGGGGGGTGCGACATCCCTCCACCTGTCAGGATATTGTCGGTAAAAAAAAGCCTGCGAAAGGGGGGTTCGGAAATGTTGGCAGTCCTCAGATAGGGGGTGCTTTCAAAAAGAGGGAACAAGCATACGCGTACCCTAAATAACACTGAGTAGGAAGGCCGGGGTATATTGTCGGTCGGCCGACAAGTTTTTTTCCCTACGAACTGTGACTTCTTATCCGCTGTGACGACTTCTAGAGTGACTACATCTACAATACTTGTATTTTCTCGAAGTTTCACTTTCCTATAATATCAGCTAAAGAAATCAGAGGTTTAAAATTTTCGGGGAAACTAAATTCAAACAAGGTTTAAGAGTCAACAATGATACGACGAATCGTCTTCCTTTCTCTATATTGTAATGAAACGCCAAAAAATTCCGCGCTATGCGCAAAAACGGAAAACGTCATTTAGACGAGTCGAGAATGGTACAACGAATCATCTTCTTTCTCTAATAATTTAAGGAAACTTCAAAGCTTCCGCGCTTTGCACGAGAGGGGGAAACTGAATTCACACAAAATTAAAAGGGCTTATTAAGAGTCGAAAACGGTACAACGAATCGTCTTCTTTCTCTAATAATTCGAAGAAACGTCAGAGCATCTGCGCTTTGCGCAAGAGGGAGAAACTGAATTCAGATGAATAGGGCTTAATAAGAGTCGAAAACGGTTCGACGAATCGTCTTCCTTTCTCTATAATGTGATGAAACGCCAAAAATTCCGCGCTTTGCGCGGAAGGGGGAAACGTCATTTAGACGGGTCGAGAACAGTACAACGAATCGTTTTCTTTCTCTAATAATTTAATGAAGCGTCAAAACTTCCGCGGGAGGGGGAAAGCTTCATTCAGACAAGGATTAAGAGTCGAGCACGGTTCAACGAATTGTCTACTTGAAACGTCAAAGCTTTCGCGCTTCGCGCGGGAAGGGGGGGGGGGGGGGAAACTTCATTCAGACAAGGATTAACAGTCGAAAACGGTACAATAAATCGTCTTCTTTGCCTAATAATTTAAGGTAACTTCTAAGCTTCCGCGCTTTGCGCGGGAGGCGTATCACCCACACCCCTTATGAGCGCACTTTGCGCGCTCTTTAAGTGATTCGCTTGCTCACTACCGCCCCTCCGTAAAATAAGATCCTAGCTCCGCGCCTGCATTAAAATATATAGCTATAATGCTGACTAAGTTGACGAAATAATTCGTATATTTATGTCGTCGAGGAAAATGACCATTTGCGCATACGCAAGTACTATATATAGTCCATAGGAAATACAATTTAGCCTTCGGCCCCAGGTTTATAAGGTTAAATTTGTAGATATTGGACATTTAATTTTGTCGGTAATTGGTTGCTAGTTTTGTCGGTAATCGTTGGCCTCTACACCCCCCCCCCCACTGAAAATGGTCTAGCCACGCCCCTGATACCATGTTTGTATGTTAATTCGTTTTTATGGAGAGTGAAATAAATGAAATGAATGAAATATATGGGACTACACCTACATGTGGCATTAATTTTTAGTGTTTGAGCTATTTATTATCGTATTTAGAATATGGCTTTTTAGCCATAAATATCCCAATACATTTCACCACTTAACCAGGAAAAAAAATCGTTCAATTGATAGCACTAGTTTTCAGCTTCGATTTCTTAAAAAAGAAACAATCATAACATTATTGTCATATGACAGCACTCGATAATTATTTACAAATGCTAAATCATGTTCTGCTTCAATGATTTGAAATCTGATGTCAAAAGAACTTATGGAAAAATGGCATGCATGTCATACATGCTGCCGGTCAACCAATCAGATATCGCGAATAATTGGGTTGATGTTTCATATATTGCTATGTAGTACCACCGTTTATTAATTTGCGACAAAACTTCTATCGGATGATTAACAAAACGACTCATCAGAAAGTTGCGGATTAAATCACGCTTTATTTAAATTCACTTGTCCGGCTTCATGGCCCAGTGATGGTTTGTTTGGTGGATCATTTTCATCTCAAGGATTATTACCAAATCTGGGCTTCTCCTTCACGATCGACTTTCTCGGATAACGTGACTCCTTTAATCAATGGTGAACTTAATTTTTACATTAAGACCATTAATGTATTTGTTTGTACTCCAGTGTATGGTTGTAATAACTTATTCTACTATTTACTATATCGTGATGGAATACAGCACAAATACTCAACGGCCAACATCTGCGAATATCTTATTATAAATGTATCGATAAAGAGTTAAAATCAAAATGTACGTATAAGTCAATAACTATATGTACACTGTTGTTAGGTGTACAACATACAGCAAAATATAATTCAAATATTACTTTTCTTCCACATGGTTCCTTTATTCATTATCAACATAATGGTTTTCACGAAAGATCAATACATGCGCTATTCCATGACTTGTCATATAGGTCCTGCAGTCTATACATGAGTTATTACATTCAGAAAGGCCTTAAAAACACTTATTTTTTTTCAGTTTGTAGTTGCAGTTCTTATTATATGTATTTAAGTAATTTTAATTTTCATTCACTTTAAGCGATTGGGCCTTTTCGGAAAAGTAATAATAATAATAATAATACAAAAAATATCTCAACAATAAAATAATACAATATAACCTAGGCCGCACAGCGACATTAAAGATATCAAACTTGACAAAATGTAACACATTCTTTAACATAAAGAGAAACAAACAAACTGAGCAAAGACACTCCGAAACATTTGTTAAAATGAAACCGTTTTTTCACGAAAATATTTTCTTGAAGATTTGTTTCTGTTATATATCTAATATATCTTAAATATATAAATATATACGCCACCATGTGCATTATATTTGCAATTAACGATTCAGAAGTGAAATAATGTTTTAGTCACAGGCAACTGTCCACAACTTTGAACGAAGTAATATTTAATATTGCCTGGAAATATTTGGTTGACCCACATTACCTTGACAATTTGACTGAAAATAAATTGATATCATTTAAGCTCTGTGTAAATAGTATTCCTTCTTTTCTTTTTAAATTCTTTTCAGAAAAACTTTTAGCTGATCGCAGGCTTAATATGGCAGATAAAAGCATCCTTCCTGCATCGGTCTTTGATCCATCAAACGGTAGTCTTCCAGGCGGTTATCATAACTATCAATATTTAGGCTTCGCCCAATCTGTTGTTCTCGTTATCATCCTCCTTATAATCAGCATCACCGGAATCATCGGAAACTCCATCGTAATCCTCGCCATCGTTCTCTTTCGCAAGCTCAGGTCGACCCTCAACTGGTTTATCCTGAACCTTGCATGTGCCGATCTGTTGACGTCAATCTGCCTTCCCTTTTATATTGCAATCAGTCAGTTTGACTGGGCCTTTACAGGTTTGGCATCTTTCATGTGTGCCTGTGTTGGCGTAAGCCTTACAACCCATGCTTTCCTTGGCTTCACCAGTTGGTATCGCGTGACGAGAAACCAAGAAAAATTCAAGAAAATTTACAATGCTCGAAATGTATGCCTTATGATTGCTTTCAAGTGGTTGTTTAATTTCGCATCGGTCTGCGTAGTTGTTAGACGAGACAAGGAAATAGCTGTCTTTGTCATACCTTTTTGGGCCTTCGGGCATTTTGCAATTATTGTCACTGTGTACCTAAAACTATGGAGACAGAGATGCCAACTTTTGGAAATCAGAAATAGGGAGGATTTGTAATCGACACCAATTAATGTGCGCGTAGCGCACATCTCGAGCGCGTAGCGCCCGACACATGCGGCCGGGGTCCAGGGCCCGCCTTAGGGCCCTGGAAGCTCTGGGGTTCTAGATGCTCTCTGGTGCAATCTGAGCCTTATTTTGGAGCATTTTACATGTGTATTTAGTTAAACAATTCCCCCTTTTTTTTTAAATAACATAAAAATTGTACAAAATGCATGATGAATTACTTTCAGACTTCCGATTACACAGGTACTTGATACTGTATTCGGTCTTATACTTCCGAGACCATTTCCTGGTCTTATTTTGCTGATTTTCCGCCATTTGGATTCTGTGGCAATATCCACGCATTGGTTACGGCGATCCATATGCTGAAACAATCTTTCGCTACTCTTAATTTGTCTTTTAACATAGTGGAATTATTACATGCTTAAGTTAGCAGATGATATTTCTCTTTCAATTCACAGATATATATACTGATAAGCGCCCTCCAAAAAAAATCATAATAAAAAAAAAAAAAAAAAAAAAAAAAAATTTTTTTTTTTTTTTTTTTTTTTTTTTTAATAAATCGGGAGGATAAGGATGGTGATCGTAAGGTCGGGAGTTGGGGTGAATTATCGGGAGCCTCCCGATAAAATCGGGAGGGTTGGCATCTCTGTGGAGATTCATTGCATACCGAGGGGAGAAGTTGAAGCCAAAGAAGAAAGTCGACGGAAAGATACAGAATGAAATATGCATGGACACCATATGCCCAGGTGAAATACTAAAATCCGGTCAGCCGGAGAACCATACGCATGATGCGGAGACTTTGACCTTATCCCCATCTCTAGAAGAGATAGAAAGCACAGACGGCGGACCTGACCTAAGATCGAAAGAACTACCAGTACGTGTCGAGGGATCGGAAACCAAAGTACCTGTCAAGAAACAGACACCACCTTAAATTGACAAGAAGCTTCTTGCTGTAACCAAGAATCTGTTGGTTATTCTCGTTGCTTTTGTCATCTGCTTAATTCCTTACGCTGTGAGCATATGTTTACCGAAATCTTATAGTGCACTTCCCTGGCTTTTGGCTCTTCCATTGTCGAATAGCTGTATTAATCCCATCATTTACACCAGAAGGATTCGTGCATTTAGGGAGGTGATGGTATGCATCATACGATGTAGGCTTGGAAGCATTCCCATGCCAATCGACTTGGTAAGGAAAATGAGAACCCCTCGCTGAAAAAAAAACTTGAAATCGCCCAGTGAAACTTAAATATAAAGACCAGTTATGGTCATGCGATTGCACTGTGAAAGAAACGTTGTGGAATCGATCAGAAAAGGTTGATCATCTAGTATATAGGTATTGGTGTGTACTGCAATGTTCTGGAATCATCAAAATGATAACAAATTTGGCCCAGTCTTCGTAAAGTTACAAGCACTGTACACAGAAAGATGTATATGGGACTACGCACACGTGCGCGACACATGCGTTTATCTCTCACATACCAATAGATAAACTAATTTACCAAATATATCAATAAGTAGGCGGTTTCCCGGCAAAATTTGTATCATCATGTTTTAGTCAAAACATATTCTTTCACATGATTGGTAATAAGAGCTTCCATTTCATTTTTTGAATTTGGGGCGTTCCAATACTGGTCTTTACCTTTAAAGCAAGGACAAAAGCATAGTGTGGACAAGTTCCCCAAAATTATCCGCGTGGACAATTGTAAACTGGAAGCTTTAACATGAATAAAAACATCCGGTGAACAAGTTCCTCCAATTCCCCTACCGCGAACAATGAACAAAACAGTATAATCATGAGTAAGTATTCCAGATTTTGACTGGCTTGAAGCAATCGCAATAAAAGTCACTAATTATATATTATTCGACTACTTGGAACATCTCATCAATCCCATGGAAAAAAAATCATAATAAAGTATGCAGTTTTATTTTGGGGAAAAAAGCAATGCTTGTTCTAGTTTTTTTGGGATGACTATTTAGTGCGGTAATATTTTCCAATTATGTAATTGTGATATATTTTAGTCCTATACATTGTGAAATTATGAACAATGAATTATGTTGCATTAATGTACGTTTATCAAACGATAAAAAAGCTCTGGTATAATTATGTTGCAGTTTGTATAAACTAGGATTATAGAAAATGCTTTGCTTGTATGTTATGTACGAAAAGGAATTAGAGTTATTAGAAATAAATTCAATAAATACCCTCAAAAAATCCTTCAGTGTGTACCAAAGCATGTCAATTGGAGGTGCCGTGGTATGGTGATTTATTTACTAGACTCTCAGTCCCAAGGTTCAGGGTTCTAATCTCAGCGCTACATATGACACTCTCCATCCGGGTGTATAATTGGGTACCTTGTAATTGCTGGGGGGTAATAAGGAAAGAGCGGTATTAATACCGACTAATACTGTATTACTAATCAATATTCATAATTTCCTTAAGATTCTTTGATATATTATATCCAGTGGAGTATCCAGCATTAAATATGTAAGATGGAGCCAGTGTTTACCCTCTAAAAGATAAAATAAATTGTAAAATAACTTTTAATAACACGGGGTGTCGGTTAGATTTCAGAAAGAAAACAAACAAAATTTTAAGTATGGGCAATCACACTCCCTATGATTAGGGTTGGCTAAGACACATTAGGCTGTCATTGGCAGTGAAGGTACAATAAGTATCAACCAATGTTCTGAATATACCAATAATTCATGTGTGTATTTACAATTTGTATTTGTATGATATCTTAATTTAAGAATTAGATATTAGTGTTTTTGTATAGATATAAAATAAATATGTACACGTCAATAATATCAATGAACACAAATGATTGTATGTATGAATGTATATTTTATCTATTCACGGTTTAAAACGAGATACAATAATTGTGCCCGCATTCAGCAAATGCCGTTTTTCAGCAAGGCCGCGATTACATACAATTCGAACAATAGAATATAAGACAATGAAAATAAAATTTTACATACAAACATTATTAATTACCAATAATTTATATGTGTATTTACAATTTGAATGTGTTTGTTATCTAAATGTATTAGGAATCTTAGAGATAGACATAAATGTTTTTGAATAGATATAAGTAAATATGTACGCGTCATTAATGTCAATGGACACACATGATTGTAATCGTGTACTGTATAATATTGTATTTTGCACAACTTTCATCTCATATTATCGAATACAAACAAAACAGATGATAAAACATCTCATACTACATAAGAATACTAAGTTTAGTGAATAATTTGCGGGATGAGATTTTGATGAGAAGTGGAAACACCACTGCAGATAGATAATTGTGTATTTGTGTATATATTATAGTATTATGGTTGGTTGTCAGTGTGTTTGTTTTTACTACTAAGAAAGCATGGGCATGCTTGCTCCCAGTGACCGATGCTGCGGCTGTAAGTCCTTTAAGAGGGCCTTGGTAATGATTGCTGCCCTACCAAAAGGCACTGGGTCACCGACTTGGTATCGAACCCGGAACCTTCCGGTTACGAGACCTCTGGTCACCAGTGAGCCATATTATCATAGTGTTTTATAAATATGCGTTTTGTGCACTCTCTGATTGGAATTCTAATTACTGAAGATGCAACACATTATACGAAAGAAGATTGATTAAGATGATGATGATTATTATTATTATTATTCATTATTTTTGTTCACTGACTCCGATGAGTGCCAGACGAAGAACTTAAGTGTTTCTGTATTCGTTGCTATTCAATTATAGAATAAAGGAGAAATTAAAGAATAAAAGATAAAAAAGGCAGAAAAGAAAGCGAAATAAAAGATGGCTAAGTGGAAGAACAGTGGTCTCGTAACCGCTAAACCAAATCGATGCGCTAGTGCCCTGGGTAAGGCACTAATACTTTACCAAGTCCCTCGGAGATGACTTAAAGCCGTCGGTCCCTTATTTGCTTATTTAGAAGCCCACAATGCTTTCTTAGCAGTCAGGTAATAAAAACAAATAAACAAACTATTTGGAAGGGTTGAAAAAGAAAAACATGCACACTATCACGTAAATTTGGAAACTTTAGGGAATCAAATTATGTAAAGATGGTTATGGTAACATATGTTCTACGTATGAAAAAGAAAAAGAAAAAGAAATGAAGTGAATGAAAGATTTAAAAATTGTAATCGAGTTTAAATGTAAGATAATAATATATGATAAATATCTTAAATTCGTAGTAATTTCTTGGTAGTATCTTTGTAATCTCTGTAATAGTCTTCTTATGTTCACTCTTTTTCACCCCGCATTTAAACAAAAACATTCATGGGTATCAATAAACATGTACACTAATTTTTTGTACCAAGGTTTCCCTTGACGACTATAAAGCTTGTCGGGTTTGCTCGACTAATGATACCATTTTCATAATTTTGCTGCCAAGGATGACTGAACAGAAGGATTTTCAAAAAGTATTGTCAAAATCCTCTTGTACCAAGTTTGGTCTGAAGCAATCAATGATGGTCAAAAGCCATTATGTATGTGTTATCTCATTCCAAAACTATTGCTGTTTTATTTACAATTATCATTAGGCAGTTGAAACAAAAGGGTTAACATCAACTCAAACTCAAAGAAGTTCTTATTACAAGCAAAATGTACGATATTCTCTTCGTTATGATGATTACAATCTCGACTTCGTTCGCATCCCTTGTTTATTTTAACCTTCTCATTAAGTGATGCAAATTTGATGAAGTTTATCTAGGGCGTTATCTTTTTTTTTTAATGAGAATCTGCCGTCAATATATTGATATTTATCATCATAAATGTTCTTTCTTGCATTTGGGTTTAGTAGCCTTTGAGTTTTCGATCGGTATACGAGATAAACACCATACATGCTCATTACGCGTGTGAAATAGTGCAGTGGACAAGTGAGCAGAAGAAAACTTAGATATGATGAAACAAGAAGTTAGTAGGCTGTTCATAATAATTAAAAGTTTGCTGAGGGATTAAAAGCAACAATGAAAGCCTACTAACATTACATCATTTTAAACAAGCACTGAAGCACGAGGCGCAATTTAACCTTTTAAAAAGATTTTAGAACAAAGAAGCTCATGCATATGGCCTGACACATATCGGTTCATTAAGCCCAAACTTGGAACAAGGCGATTTTGACAACAATTTTTAAAGACCCTGGTGTTTAGTATTATGAATAGGGTATCGTTGGACAGAAAATAAGTTACTGTTTATCGTGAAAGCAATTCCAAAGTCATATCGTTATGACTTTATAATTAGGAGCTACCAAAGTTGGGTCAATTTTGTTTTGATACGCCCTGTATACATGAATCATTATCATTCTTTGTAGTGTATGACTTTTCATATACTGTCATTATTGTGACGTCTTGGTTGTTAATACATTTAAAAAAAAATCAAATTAAAATTAAAAGTCAATTCAATCGATTTCTACCTTGTTCAGTAACATAATATACAAATATAAAATGCATATACAATTGAATAAAACAGAACATAGGCCTGCAATTGAATGATAAAAATGGTACTGGTCAGTTGGAAGTAATTACTATAATTACCCAAACCGGTGAAGTTTCCCATATACGATAATTATAGACTACACGTATTGCGATCGATGACTTGCTCAGTTTTACGGGTTAAAGACCTTGTAGGAAGCGAACGGTTACATGTAGTAGATGAATTATATATCAACGGAAAGCTCGTAAGCAACACATTACAATAATATCAATTATATGCTGTTTAAGTGTCTTTCAGAGGAGTAACAGTTATCTGAAAAATCGAAATCTAAAGCTATGACCATCGGAAGTTGTCGGCCTGAGAACGAGCTATCGACTTGATTACATAATCGTATGTGGAGTACCCTACGCATATTCACAATGACTTTGCAATAATTAAGGCCATTTGCCTCAGTTATACGGTGCGACCCAGAAAATATGATACCGAGAATTATCGATGTTTTATCATAACTTAATCAAAATTATAATTAAGAAATGACACATATTTGTAAAGCTTACATCCTCCTCTTTCATTTGATGCAAATTATATGATGCATATTTCACGCATGAGCGATTAAAAAAAAATTGAAGGAAGGAAACCAAAAAATCATTTGGCGGACGGTATCTGAATGTCGAAGAATCAACCGGAGACGAAATACTTCATGCATAGCTGATTGTCAACGAAACATAGTTAAGTCTTTTTTTTCACTACTTTGAACAAACAGAACTTTGTCATTCCTTGCTCATTTTTCCTGAATGAGGTGTCATGAAAGGGCAGAAACTCAACTTTCTAGAAATGTGATTTTCCCTCTGAAATTCAGATACCGTCCGCCAAATGAATTTTTGGTTTCATCTCTTCAAATTCATTTTAATCACACTTGCGTGAAAAATGCATCATATGAGTTGCATCAAATGAAAGAGGATGATCTAAGCTTCCCAAATATGTGTTATTTATTAATTATAAATGTGACTTAGTTATGATAAAACATCGATAATTCTCGGTTTCGTTTTTTCTGGGTCGCACTATATAGGCTAGCCGATTGTGTTTACATGTTACGTCGGCACCGTGACTGCGGTAAATTTGAACCCTATTGACCCCTAATTTGGAGGGGTACACAAAATGAGGTTTTAATTTGCTTTTGTGTAATACTGAAAAGGACAACATTTTGTAATTTTGTTATATTTGTATTCTACCTTCATTCAGTTTTCCATTGAAATAAAATTGTAGTTTCTTCGGATACGGTCATAAGGCGTTAACAAACAAAAAGTGCATTGGCCTTTGCGACCGACCCATTTAAAAAAAAATCTACGGTCGGCTTTCTAATAAAATTTGTTTACCGTTTGATCGTTAAAAAATGTTTAATGAATTAAATAAATATGTATTTTGTTTGTTTGAATGGGATATTGATGCATAAGATCATCAAATTATTCCCAAATTCTCACCAATCTTCTGCCCTAGTTTCGAAATCCTGCTGTCTTAAACAAATATAGACCCGGCCTCGTGTACGTGTATACCATGCACTGCACCAGCTTGAAACCAGCAACATTTGGGCGACGTTCCCGGTTTGGAGTTTTTTGGGCCGACGGTCGCTGCTTTGTGGAAAAAAAAAAGGAAGAACAAAAAATACATCTCTCTAAAAAGCCTTATCCGCTGTAAACGGAAGCGATTCTTCATAGGAATGAGGATGCAGACGCCATTGAAAAGGAGGCATGACGTCAGTGGAAGGCGTGGCTTGAGTATTAGGATTTGGTAGAGGAGGGAGAGTCATCATTTCCGGAGAGCTTATGTGATGAGTGTCGTCGTCACGAGTCGTGGTGAATGACGGATCTGAAAGAGGGCATAAAGATAAAAATGCAAAGTCATAATGATGATAATGATAATAATAATGATTTTTTTTTCTCTTTGCCTCTTAGATTTATTTATTAAATATTCAAACAGTAACATAATTTTGCTTACAATTTAGCAAATCAATGGAACATCAATAATACACAAGTTATTAATTTAAGCAAATTCGCAGGAAATTTCATATTTTGTACTTTCAAATGTTCGGTTATTTCTATTCTGTTAGTCATTTCTCTCTTAAATAAGTAAATCAAACTTAAATCTCTATTATCATACCCATACTTATTACGAACAAATTATCATTTTATAAATCAACCAAAAAGCAATCGACATTATAATAATAATGATAATAATATTGGGTTCTTGTATAGCGCTCTGTCAGACTTTACACTCTTGGTGCTCTAAAATAATTCCCTCGGTTTTATTGAAAATTGTTTTAAGAGGGAGGGGGAGGGGGTGGCTTGAACTCCTATATTTTACGGGCCTGATTGGTACAGAAATTCAAATAGCTCGTTATCCATGGATATTATACCATAATGTCATATACAAGCACTTGATTGACAACGCAAGATTGGAGTAATAATTTTTGTTTAAATTAATTCAAAACCTTGTTTTGACAGGAAACAAAATCCGCAATGTCATATATACAAGCACTAACTTGACATCGCAAGATTGAAAGTAATAATTTTTGTTTGAATTAATTCAAAACCTTGTTTTGACAAGAAACGAAAATCGCAATGTCATATATAAACACTTTATTTACACGCAAGACAAACCTTGTTTATATCGTATTTACATGACCCTCGGTTGAAAATCTTATCAGTTTCCCTTCTTTAAAGATAAAGCTGAGTTCCGGTCACGCGAACAATTCTGGGCATTTGTTGTTGTTGAAAGGATGGTTATGTAGAACAACCGGTGTACATTGTGAGCTTTTTAAATCCTAAGAATGATAAGAAATCGAATAATCTTGATAGAAGCCACGATCACTGCACACATAATTGGGTATATTGTTCATGATACCATAATGTCATTAAAAAAACACTTGATTGATAACGCAAGATTGAAGTAAAAACTTTTGTTTAAATCATTTAAAAACCTTGTATTTTTTAATAATTGTATTCAATCTCAAATTGAATAACGTTACGCTTTAGAAAATGCACATTGTAATGTATTCCCCCTCCCCTCCCCTCCCCTCCCCTCCCCTCCCCTCCCTCCCCTCCCCTCCCCTCCCCTCCCCTCCCTCCCCTCCCCTCCCCTCCCCTGCCCTTCTCCTTCCCTTTTCCCCTTTTGTATTGGTGTTTAGGTTTTCTCTCCTTATGTTTTCTTTTTTTTTTCCCTCAAAAATACAGTGTATACTTGTTAAGGGGTTAACGTTATACATGTGGCATGAATTTTTGGTTGAAGTGTTTGAGCTATTTATTGTGGTATTTCGAATATGGCCTTTTAACCCTAAACATACGAATAGTACATTGTACACTGTTAGAAAAAAAATTAAACAAGTTGTTCAAAATTTTAAACAACCACAAGTTAACCGGTGAAACGCTCAACTGTTGTTTAAAAATTAAACAACTTAAGGTTGTTTACGTTTTGAACACTTAGTTGTTTAAAAATTAGAAAAACTTTTAAACAACAGTTGTTTAGTAATAAAATTGCACAAGTCGGTTGTTTAAAGCAAGTTGTGTAAATGTTAAACAATAATGTTTAAATTACTAAGCAACTGTTGTTTATTCAATATTACTGCACAACTGGGTTGTTTAAAAGGAGTTGCTTACATTTTAAACAGAACTGTTTAATGGTTATTAGATCTACATGGTTGTTTGAATTTGTGAAATGACCTACTTGAACCACTCTTGCAATGATCACAACGACTAAACTGTAACATGTAGAGCTTGTTGCCAATTTACTTTAACATTTGTTCATCATATTCATGTAACAGTGACAGACAACATTATTATTTGTCTCTATAACTTCACCTAAACCCCATTGGCGAAGCCGAGAAGATCCAAGTCTTCGCATTGCCCTTGTTCCGTCATTTTCGTCTGCACTGCACTAGCACTTGCACTGCACACTAGCACTGCATGCTTGCATGCGCTGCATGTATGTACATACGTTGTGCATATCGCATGTGATTTTTCCCCCGGGACTTTTTAAACAACTCTGTTTAATTATTTTTCTATTTTTTTTAATAGATAGTTGTTTAAAGGTAGGCGTTACTACTGCATCTAGAAGGGATTAGACCGCACAGCGAGCCACCGAGGTCACTGTGACAGGTGGCTATCTCATTAACTCAGCTCTCATTTAACATAAGAAAAAGAGGATCATGGGGGACCAACAGGCACCGATTTTGGGGCAAGTAGCTACAAGTAGGACAGTGTGCCTTTAAGGCACTGTTTTGTTTTAACTATGACCAAATAGCTTAATGACCCTTTGACAGCCTGAAACTTTACAAAGATAAAGAATTAGAAATCAGTTACAACTTTTTCTTGTAGCATGGACCTAGGTTAACCTCCCATAACTTAACGAAAAAAAATTCAGCATTGCTTTATGTGCATGAGGTATCCCTGAACAGCCAATTGTTTACGGAATTTTGTAACAAAATTGACATACCTTTTTGGTTGGAGCCGAAACAAATATATACCCACAAGCAATATGTTTTTTTTTTCTATTGATGATTAATTAGCATGGGTGGGTCTTAAAGAAAGTTAACAGTAATCTGAATTAACTCCTGTATTTTGATGGAACAGTGCAATTGCAAATGGTGTTTCGGACGTTATATTTTCCGTAAACAATGTAGGCCCTCATTTAACCCACTAGAACAATCATTTAATGAGATTGTTTATGGTTTGAATAAGCTTATTATTTACTCCAAGTCATTAAATTAAAAGAAAATATAATTTAATTGTAGTAGCGCTTATATTAGAAATATATTCAAAATTTGAAAAAGTTGTCTCATTTTCCGTAAACAATTTTGTAACGTCCGAAACAACTTTCAATTTGGAGTAGCAAAAAATATATGAACTGCAGGACCTATCTTTCGTAACATTTTTAAACATTTCATGGCGGCTACCCACCAAAAAAAAGATATTTGCAATACATCATTACAATACTATTTTATAGTTAAAACCAATTTTCCGTTAACAGTTGTAACGTCCGAAACAAATGTAACGTCCGAAACAAAAAATACCAAATAAATGATGATAATCCATATTTGAGGGTATCTGGAGTGAATAAATCATTATGAAATAAGTTATTATAAGTCTTAACACAAGTTAAAACACAAATCAGGTCTTTCAAATCCAATAATTTTGTGTAAACTCAAGAAGGGTGTTTCGGACGTTACACTATTTGATTGTTGACACATAGTTTGCAAATATCAACTAATTTTCGATCATATGTGCAAGTTACGATTTCACAATGCACACTCCTGTTAAAAACACTATTTTTATAATTTCATTTAGATCTAAATATAAAAATATGAAGAAATATGATGCAAAAAATCTAATTTTCCGTAAAATATCTAAATTTTCTGCAAAATTGACTTATAAAACATAAATATTGAAACCACACTTTGTGGTGCAAGGCATTGCTGGCCGCTTTAGTATATCCTTAATTGTAATTTATCAGAAAAAATCTCAATAAAAGTGACTCGTAAAAATTATTCAGCCATTTTAACAGCACTTTCTGTTATGCTGTTAGCACGTTTCGGATGTTACATTAAACTGTTAACAGACATTTTCATAATTTAACTGGTTCAAATGAGGGGCAAAGATAGATGTGAGAATAGCACATTTCAATTTTTCAACCTCTCCTCTTACTATTTACATTGCTGTGTGTTTGCAAATCATCACGTTTTCATTTTTACAGAGGTTGTTCCAAATTATGTCATATAACCAAAGATTGTATGGTCCATCTAAACTATTTGGTAGGTTACAAAAGCTCAAAATCACCCACTTCAGCAATTCCCAGTGTACATGTACATGACACGGGTATGATACAGGTATATAAATTTGATAATATCAAGCAAATTAAAATGTTTTTCTAAAAATGTATGGGAAATATGGATTTTCATTTGAAAATACCTTTTAAAAAGGGCACTCAGTACACGTAACTAATCTGTGTAGAAAGTACATACATGTATAAAAGAAAAGGGAATTAACTGTAATACCTTATTTAATGATCCTAAACATAAACATGTAGTATCTTCTTCAAATGTATGCATACATAAAAAATGTATAAGCTAGTGTAGGGATTTATTTTGAACTTCTGAAACTCCCCTTCATATCCATGATTCATCCCTTTCATATTAATAGGTCATCCCGCATTCACACTAACCCTTTTCATCCACCATCATTTCATCTGTCTATCTCTCTCTCTCTCATTGGTTTCAATTTTCACCTCATGCAGTCAAGCTTATATAGTATAATTTACATATACTATGAATATTCAATATATACCCTTTGTTTATGTTTGAATATTCAAGAATACTTTGTGATGTTGATTTATACTTGTATGGGACTATATGAATATGTATTGTTTATTCTACTTTGCATGGAATGTATTTGGAATGCTACATAGAATGCTGTAATGCTTTTACACATTAAAACCTGGTCAGTTAATAGCCAGTAGTTATCAATCCTACAACATGTCTGCTGGGCTTAAGATTGCTAGGAATTATCTGTTAGAACCGCAACCCTACACTAGTGTGAAATATAAATGGGCTGTCCGTTTTTGTTTTTTTTCCTCTACGAAATGTCAAAGTTGGGGGTGCGGCGCTGCGGCCTTTTCGCCGGCAAATACGGTACATGTCTAACCTTCACTGTATATTGTTTGTCACCTGTGATATAGGCACAGCAAGCGTTAAGATCTATCAACCAACCAACCAATCAATCCATCCATTCATCAATCGGTCATCAATTAAATAAATAAATAATTATTTAAGAGCATTAAAAAATGTTGTCGTTTGAAACAGCCTCCTAATACAAATAGTGGTAAAGGATGATTGTTACTACAGTAGTATTATAACCTAACACATACACAATTTTAAAATACATCTAAAATGTCTCATTCTCGAGATGTACATAAATTAGGATTCACTTATTTCTTATTACCGTACTTACATGACTGGGGGTACTTTTTTATAGTTTTATTTTTTTAAAGATTTGTCAATGTTTTGCTTACATAAATGTATGTGTTAGTGATATTATTGAATGAGACACTATATAGTTGAAGGCAAAGAACATTAGCAAGCTGATTAAACATCTATATTGTAGAGTTTGTAGAAATTGATGATCTCATTGAAATGTTAACATCGTGTAACATCCGAAACAAACCATAGTATACATTTCACACTGTTGTTCATAACATGCAATAAAGAGTATGTTTCTAAGTGAATTTTCTAAGGAGTTTTGATGACTACAATTGCTATTAGCTTCATATTTCACTCTGTTAGATCACATAGGCATTTTTAACTACCGGTACACGTTCTTGAAATGAATATTATACCTTACATAAATTGAGTGGTCGATGAAGACAAACTTGGTATAAATGTATGTGCTAAACTAATTAAAACTGCACAATTTTTTTCCATAAATGTTACAGAAGTATTTTTCTGCAAACAATTAATGTAACTGAGGTCAATAATACCTAAAGAAAAGCATTTAACTTGAATAAAGTTATAATGTTAACAGTGTGTAACGTCCGAAACATCAGTGGTGTGTCATATGAAAATTATTAGGCAATGCACTGGTTCCCATTTTTTGTGCATGTATTTACCTTATATCATCAGTTGTTATAATAAAATAAGTTTGACCTAAGAAACAAGCATTTTACCTATTGAAATAAAAACTTGTTATTGTCAAAACCCTAATTTAGAGCTATTTTTCACTTTCAAGTGATACAAAATCTGTATTTTTCAAGATAGAAACTCAACAATTTGCATGAATAATCTGTGAAACATATTCTTAAAGACCCAACATATTTAAAGGTGTAGTTAATAGCAAATGAGTTTTATATCACAGTTATTAGATATGCTATAGTTCACAATAAAATTGTAAAAACTCAAAGTATTCATATCTGGTGAATAAATAAGGAGATAGATTAAGGTCCAGAATTTGCATTTCCCAAAAATATGATTAGTCCTGATCCTAAAAATACAAGTTTGAAGTGAGTAAACATAATTTCATTTTGGACCCATTTGTGGACACATTTGGTATAAGTTAAAAAAACCAGTGCCTTAAGCCAATTGAGCACTGATTTTTCGATTTTGAACAACGTTGTTTACGTTTTTAAACAACATTCTTTTAAACAGTGATATTTTAAACACCGTTCTAACTGTGAACTACTTAACCAGGAACAAAAATCATTCAATTGATAGCAATAGTTTTCAGTTTCGATTTCTTAAATCATGAAATTATTTTTTGTATGAAAGCACTCCATAATTTACAAATGCTAAATCTTGTTCTGCTTCAATGATTTCAAATCTGATGTCGAAAGAACTTGTGGAAAAAATGGCATGCATGTCATACAAGCTGCCGGTCAACCAATCAGATATCGCGAATAAATGGGTTAATGTTTTATATATTGCTATGTAGTACCACCGTTTATCAATTTACAACAAAACTGCAAATGGATGATAACGAAAAGACTCATCAGAAAGTTGCTGATTAAATCACGATTTATTTAAATTCCCTTGTCCGGCTTCATGGCTCAGTGATTGTTTCTTCGGTAGATCATTTTCGTCTCAAGGATTATTACCAAATCTAGACTTCTCCTTCACGATCGACTTTCTCGGATTACGTGACTCCTTTAATCAATGGTGAGCTTCATTTTGACATTAAGACCATCAATGTATTTCATATGTACTAATTATCAGTATTTTCTCCAGTGTATGGTTGCTATAGCTTATTCCACTATTTGCTATATCGTGATAGAATAAATATTCAACAACCAACATCTGCGAATATCTTATTTTAAATGTATCGATAAAGAGTTAAGATTAAAATGTACGTATCAAGTCAATAAATACATGAATAATGTTGTTATATGTACAATGTACAGCAAAATAGAATTCACATCATACTTATCTTCCACAGGGTTCCTTTATTCATTATCAACATAATGGTTTTCACGAAAGATCAATACATGTACTATTCCATGACTTGTCATATAGGTCCTGCAGTCTCCATCAGTTATTACCTTCAGAAAGGCCTTAAAAACACATCTTTTTGCAGTTTGTAGTTTCAGTTCTTATTATATGTATTTAAGTAATTTTAAATTTTCATTCAATCTAAGCGATTTGGGCCTTTTTTGGAAAAGCGCGGTGTAAGTAATAATAATAATAATAATAATATTTCAACAATAAAATAATACAATATAACCTAGGCCGCACAGCGACAGAAAAAATATTAAACTTGACAAAATGTAGTGTGTACACAAATTCTTTAACATAAAGAGAAACAAACAAACTGAGTAAAGACACTCCGAAACATTAAAAATGAAAATTATTTTATTGAAGATTTGTTTCTGTTATATATCTTTCCATATCATAATTAGTTTTAACAGCTGACATAACTTTTTCAAACAGATGTTTCTGATTTTTGCATCGGCTGAACAGATTTATTTCTTACAATAATAAAAGATACTATTCAAAGCGTTGTTATGACTTCCTTTCAAGCCAAACTATTTATTTTGGTTTGTGAGTTTGACCTTTATACAAATTTGGCCAAACTCACAAACCAAAATGAATCGGCCTTTGACAAGTCAAACTTTCCTGCCATTTGGTTATTTTAAATTTTTAAATCTTTGAGCTTGGACGGCGATCAGAAATAGTCCATAATTCGTATTACAAAGAGCAATGTCTTAGATCGTTTCCAACTCTATATACTATGATTAATCGGACCGCGAAGGCACTAAACTCTAAATTGTGGTTTAAGTTAGGTGAGAAGATATGATACATTTAAATACTTTCTTTAAACAATTACTTGCTTTTTCCTA
This sequence comes from Strongylocentrotus droebachiensis, assembly GCA_035222895.1. Lineage (NCBI taxonomy): Eukaryota > Metazoa > Echinodermata > Echinoidea > Camarodonta > Strongylocentrotidae > Strongylocentrotus > Strongylocentrotus droebachiensis. Next base: position 137,939 of record JAVYIG010001079.1, on the reverse strand, counting down.
CGTTAAATATATACGTCAACTATGTGCATTACATTTATAATGAACGATTCAGAAGTGAAATAATTTTCAGTCACAAGCAACTGTAGTTTTCAAATATTGCATGAAAACATTTGGTTCACCCAAATTACCTTTACAATTTGTCAGAAAATGAATTGATATAATTTAAAGCTCTGTGTAAATGGTATTCGTTCTTTTCTTCGTAAATTCTTTTCAGAAAAGCTTTTAGTTGATCACAGGCTAAAGATGGCAGATGAAAGCACTCTTCCTTCGTCGACCTTTGATCCAACAAACGGTAGTCTTCCAGGCGGTAATCGTAACTATCAATATCTACGCTTCGCTCAAGGTGTTGTTCTCATTATCATCTTCCTTACAATCAGCATCACTGGAATCATCGGAAACTCCACCGTGATCCTCGCCATCGTTCTCTCTCGCAAGCTCAGATCGACCCTTAACTGGTTTATCCTGAACCTTGCATGTGCCGACCTGTTGACGTCGATCTGCCTTCCCTTTTATGTTGCAAGTTTGCTGATCAGTCAGTTTGCATGGACCTTTAAATTTTGGCGTTATGTCATATCGGCCTGTGTTAGCGTAAGCCTTACAACCCATGCTTTCCTTGGCTTCACCAGTTGGTATCGCGTCACGAGAAACCAAGACAAATTCAAGAAACTTTACAAGGCTCGAAATTTATGCCTCATGATTGTATTCACGTGGGTGTTAAACTTCTCCTTGCTCTGCTTATTATTCGTACTAGACGAGGAAAAAATTATCTTTGCCGAAGCCTTTTGGATCATCGGGCATTTTGCAATTGTTGTCACTGCTTACCTCAAACTATGGAGATTCATTGCACACCGAGCGGAAAAGATAAAGCCTACGAAGAAAGTCGACGGAAAGATACAGAATGAAATATGCATGGACACCTTATGCCCCGATAAAAACAAATTTACTCAACAAGGTGGTTCGGTCAATGAGAATACTGTGTTGAGGGCATCCCATTCGTCCGAGCATTTAGGAAGCAAACACTGCGACCTGTCAAAAGGTGAAAGACTAAAATCTGGTCACCCGAAGAACCATACGCAGGATGCGAAGACTTTGACGGTATCCCCATCTCTGGAAGAGATAGAAAGCACTGGTGGCGGACCTGACCTAAGAGCGAAAGAAGTATCAGTACGTGTCAAGGGATCGGAAACCAAATTGCCTGTCAAGAAACAGTCAGAAATTAAAATTGACAAGAAGCTTCTTGCTGTAACCAAGAATCTGTTGGTGATTCTCGTTGCTTTTGTCATCTGCTTCATTCCCTACGCTGTATGCCCATGGTTACCGGATTCTTACAACGCACGTCCCTGGTCTTCGGCCGTTCTATTTTTTAATAGCTGTATTAATCCCATCATCTACGCGAGAAGGATTCGTGCCTTTAGGGAGGTGATGTTATGCATCATAAGATGTAGGCTTGGAAGTATTCCTATGCCCATCGACTTGATACGGAAAATGAGAACCACTCGCTGAAGATAATAACTTGCAATCACCCAGTGTAATTAAAGCAAGGTCAAAAGCATACCGTGGACAAATTCCCCCAAATTATTCTCGGACAATTGAGACCCGGATCATTTAACCATAGAAATGATGTAAGGGGGACAAGTTTCCTAAAATTTACTCGCGGACAAACTGGAGGCTTACACAGGGTCAAACAAATCCGGTAAACAAGTTCCCCCCATCCCCCGTCCGCGGACAATGAAAAGACAGTTATCATGGGTAATTTTTCCAGATTTCGCCTGTCTTGAAGCAATCGCAAGGAATAATGCGATAAATTACAACAAAAGTAATTAAATATTAATCAATTACTTGGAACATCTTATCAATCTCATGGGAAAAACTTATAATTTTAATTCTGTATAATAATATGTTGAGAAATATGAGAGTCGTTTCTTTTAAAGTATTAAGTTTTATTCTGAAAAAAGAAGCAATGCTTGTTCTAGTTTGTTTAGGACTAATATAATAATATAATAATTAGGACTAATATGTAGTGCGGTAATTGTTCCTATTATGAAATTGTAATATATTTTAGTCTTATACATTGTGAAATTAAGAACGATGAATTATGTTGTATTTATGTTCGTTTATCAAATGATAAAAAGTCTTTGTTGTAATTATGTTGCGGTTTGTATAAACTAGGACTATTGAAAACGTTTTGCTTCTGTGTTATGTACGAAAAGGAATTGGAGTTATTAGAAATAAATTCTATGAATACCCCCAAAAAATCCTTCAGTGTGTACCAAAGCATATAAATTAGAGGTGCCATGGTATGGTGATTTATTCACTAGACTCTCAGTCCCAATGTTCAGGGTTCGAATCTCAGCGCTACATATGACACTGTCTATCCAGGTGTAAATGGGTACCTTGTAATTGCCGGGGGATAATAAGGAAAGAGCGGTATTAATACTGATTATAACTGTATTACTCATCAATATTCATCATTCCTTAAGATCCTTTGATATATTATATCCAGTTGAGTATCCAGCATTATACATGTAAGATGGAGCCAGTGTTTACCCTCTAAAAGATAAAATACATTATAAAATACCTTTTTATAACACGGGGTGTAATGGGCGATCACACTCCCTATGGTTAGGGTTGCCTATTACACATTATGCTGCCATTGGCAGTGAAGGTACATTAAGTATTAACCAATGTTTTGAATATACCAATAATTCATGTGTGTATTTACAATTTGTATTTGTATGATATCTTAATCTTAGAATTAGATATTAGTGTTTTTGTATATACATAATTAAATATGTAGACGTCAATAATGTCAATGAACACAAACGATTGTATGTATGAATGTATATTTTATTTATTCACGGCTTAAAACAAGATACAATAATTGTGCCCGCATTCAGCAAATGCTGTTTTTCAGCGAGGCCGCGATAACATAAAATTCGAACATTAGAATATAAGACAATGAAAATACAATTTACTAACAAATATTATTAATTACGAATAATTTATGTGTGTATTTACAATTGAATGTGTATGTTATCTTAAATGTATTAGGTATCTTAGAGTTAGACATAAATGTTTTTGTATGGATATAAGTAAATATGTACACATCAAAAATGTCAATGGACACAAATGATTGTAATCGTGTACTGTATAATAATGTACTTTGCACAACTTTCATCTCATATTATCGAATACAAAAAGAGATGATAAAACATATCATAGTGTACTCATGTACTGTTTAATAATGTATTTTGCACAACTTTCATCTCATATTATCGAATACAAAAAGAGATGATAAAACATATCATAGTGTACTCATGTACTGTTTAATAATGTATTTTGCACAACTTTCATCTCATATTATCGAATACAAAAAGAGATGATAAAACATATCATACTGTAATCGTGTACTGTATAATAATGTATTTTGCACAACTTTCATATCATATTATCGAATACAAAAAGAGATGATAAAACATATCATACTACATAAGTACTCTAATTCTAGTGAATAATTTGCGGGATGAGATTTTGATGAGAAGTGGAAACGCCACTGCAGATAGTTAATTGTGTATTTGTGTATATATATAGTATAGTATTATGGTTGGTTGTCAGTTTGTTTGTATTACTTGACTGCTATTAAAGAAAGCATGGGCATGATTGTAAGTAAGCTCCCAGTGACCGATGCTGCGGCAGTAAGTCCTTTTAGAGGGCCTTGGTTAAGGCCCTACCAAAGGGCACTGGAACATCGACTTGGTATCGAACCCGGGACCTCCCGGTTACGAGACCTCTGGTCACCATTGAGACATATTATCATAGAGTTTTAAAAATATGCGTTTTGTGCACTCTCTGATCGGAATTAAAAGATGCAACACATTATACGAAAGAAGATTGATGATGATGATGATGATGATGATGATTATTATTTTGTTCACTGACTCTGATGAGTGCCAGACGAAGAACGTTATTATTCTGTATTTGTTGCTATTCAATTATAGAATAAAGGAATCAGAGAATACAAGAAAATGGAGACAGCTTGAGGTAGAAAAGTAAGCGATGCGCTAGTGCCCTGGGTAAGGCATTAATACTCTTACCAAGTCCGTCGGAGATGACTTAAAGCCGTCGGTCCCCTATTTACTCGTTTAGAAGCCTACAGTGCTTTCTTAGCAGTCAGCTAAGACAAATAAACAAACAAAATATATTTGGAATGGTTGAAGGAGAAAAACTTGCACACTATCACATAAATGTGGAAACTTTAGGGAATCAAATTATGTAAGGATAGTTATGATAACATATGTTGTGCGTATGAAAAAAAGAAGAACAAAAATGAAGTAAATTAAATATTAAAACTTGTAATCGAGATTAAATGTAAGATAATACTTAATACAAATCTTAAATTCGTAGTAATTTATTGGTACTATCTTTGTGATCTTTGTAGTAGTCATCTTATGTTCATTCTTTTTTCACCCTGCATTTAACCAAAAACATTCATGGGTATTATTAAACCTGAACACTATTTATTTGTACCAAAGTTTCTCTTGACGACTAAAAAGTTTGTCGGATTTGCCCGACATAGCAACGCCTAGTGCATGTAAAGTGAATTCCATCCATAGAGATGCCATTGTTGGTTAATCAAATAGTTGGTAATCAAGGGTTCGGAAGGAGGGGGGAGGGGGGGGGGGGAGGGGAAGGACATGCATACATTGAAATACATTATTAAACGGGTCTAAAGATTAAAGTACAGGAAAAAAAGACCTCCCAAAGTAAGAAGTTTGTGTTAGGGATACTTGAATAATGTGCATAATACATGTGTATATATATGTATGGCAGTGTTAACAAAATCTTGGAATAGAGAAGAGAAGAGAGGGATAAGGAAGAGCAAGAAAGAGAATAAAAGAGTGGTATAGAGAGAGAGAGAGAGAGAGAGAGGGAGAGAGGGGAAGAGAAGGGAAGAAAGAGAGAGAGAGAGAGCGTGGTGGAGAGAGTGAGAGAGAGAGAGAGAGGGAGAGGTGGCAAGGGAGGGAGAGAAAGCGAGAGCGGAAGAGAGAAAGAGATACAGAGAGAGAGAGAGAGAAAGAGAGAAAGAGAGATAGAGTGAGAGGGGTGATGGTAGTGGAGAAATAGACCAATTTACTACCATATATTCAAATTTCATACATACTATTTAAAGAAAGGTTGTTCTTGACACCCCGACATATTTACATCAACTTAAAGCCGTCGGTCCCCTATTTGCTTACTTATAAGCGTACAATGCGAGGCAAACTCCTCCGCCCCACACCCTCGTGTGTTGCATTTCTTCCCCCTGACATTCCTAACTTGAATAAACATAATTCGAATACGAATGACAGGTGTTAATTTGAATGATAAAAATGACGCCTCGACAAGTGACGATTAATTTGAATGCTAGTTGAGCAGTTTCTAAATTAAATGACAGATCTATGAAACCCTTCGACCAAAATTTTAAATTTAATCGCGAATTTTGTCGGGAAATCCTATACTACACTATTGCTCATAAATTTGGAATATTTTAGTTTTACCTCAATTTATGGAATTATTTTAAAAATAATTAAAAAATAATAGATCTAGATAATAGTATACATGCTCAGATTTTATTAAATAATAATTTGCCAATGTGTGTTTTGCGGGACTGCTAAAGCATGTGTATGCTACTATGCTTACAAACTAGGGGACCTACGCCCTCAAGTCATAAATGACAGTAATGAGGATTAATGCCCCACAAATGGGCACTAATATAGCACATCGACACGGTTTTGATCCTGGGGCCTCACAGTTACGAGGCCATTGCTTTGTCACTGAGCCATGACTGTACGCAGCGGGGGCTAGGGTAGGGGGCAGTTTCAACAAATACAAACAAACACAGAAAATGCAAACAAAATCAATAATTTATTGTATTTTACCCCGGTCCCCAACATAACAAATTCCTCTGGACGGCCATGTATTATGGCTCAAGGCACGGGAAAGATCGACTCAAGTGCATCATAATGCAAGATCTGCAGACATGCAGCAGATTAGGGAACGAGAGCTTATATCCCAAAATAGTGCTGGAAGGCAAGATGCTGCTGCAGGTGATTGGATGGAGATACAGAGGCAACAAAACAACCTTACTCAGTTATTACTAGAGTGCCACATGAAGTCAGCATTGCCTCAAAGACATGTTCAGTCATTTGATGGGAACCCATTGCAATACCACACTTTCAAGAGGGCCTTTGAACACGTCATCGAATCAGCAACATCAGACTATTCTGACAAGATATATTTTCTAGAGCAGTACACAAGAGGCCAGGCAAATGAAATCGTTCGAAGCTGCATGTTTGGTGACCAACCGATGCAGAATTTCATGAAGGCCAAAGCCTTATTGGAGGCAAAGTTTGGAAATAGGTACTTGGCTCTTGACGCAATGATGAGCAAGGCAACTGCATGGCCTATGGTGAAGGCAGAAGATGGTGAGGCGTTGCAGAAATATTCCTTGTTCCTTACCGAGCTGGGTAACTTAGCTAAAGATCTTCATCTTGAGCAGGAAATCAATAATTCACAGACAATAAGGATGGTCGTCATGAAGCTTCCATTCAAGAATCGAGCTCAGTGGAGGGTCACAGCAGACAATTTACAGGAGGCAAATGAATTCATAACATTCCAAGATGTTGTGAGATTTGCCAGCAAGCAAGCTCGTGTGATCAACAATCCTGTGTATGGGGATATAACAGGGTCAGCTCCAACCAAGCAAGGAGAGAGTAAGCAGACCAAGGCTAAGTCTGTTACTAGGCAGAGCTTCAACACGAACGCCATAGAGAAGGATGTTAAGCCAGATTATTGCATGTACTGCAAGACAGCAAACCACAGCTTAGAGCATTGCGAGAAACTTGGAGGCATGCCTCATGCAGACAGAGTGCAATTTTGCAAGTCCAAGTGGCTTTGCTTTGCATGCTTGGAGAAGTCTGGACATCTGGCAAAGAATTGCAAGAATCGAATGATATGTAAAACGTGCAAGAAGAAGCATCCTACTGTGTTGCACAGACCAGAGAATATGACTGCTTCACATAGCCAAGAACGGAAGGTGGAGAAAAATGCCCCTACTGCTGATGTAAGCATGTCGACAGGTGTTTCAAGGGAAGCTGACAATGTAAGCATGCCAATAGATGTTTCGAGTGAAGCTGACAATAAACGGTCAATGACAAATTACAGCAGTGAATCCAATACGCTACCTGTTGTAATTCCAGTGGTAGTCCGATCGAGGGAGTCTGGATGTCAGATGCAGACGTACGCTTTCTTAGACAACGGAAGCAATGCAGTTTTCTGTACAGAGGCAGTCAGGAAAGGACTACAAACAAGAGGGCAACTCACCAATATCCATCTTCAAACAATGACACAAGATAAGGTGATAAGATGTCAAGTTTTGAAGGACTTGGAAGTTATGGATCTAAAAGGAAATAACATCATAGATCTCCAGGAGGTGTTTGTCCAAGACACCATACCAGTGAGCAAGGAAGAAATCCCTACAACAGCTCACTTGAAGGAATATTCGTATCTCAGACACCTGAACCTCCCTGATATATCCTGTGATGTCGGTCTCCTTATCGGAAACAATGTCCCAAGAGCTGCAGAACCATTAGAAGTTGTAAACAGTGAATATGGTGGACCATATGCATACAGGACACTGTTGGGATGGGCAGTAAGTGGTGTGACAAAGCCAGGTACTCCAAGGAAGATATCTTCACATCGTGTATCCGTGAAGAAGGACATTGACCAGCAACTAATCACAATGTTTAACCATGACTTTAGTGAAAGGGTTGCAGATGACAAGCCAGAGAAATCAAGAGAGGACCAGAGGTTCCTGAGAGAAATGAAGAGGTCGACAGAACACATAGATGGCCATTATCAAGTGGGGCTACCTTTCAAGGATAGGAATGTGGTGATGCCTAATAATAGACCACAAGCTGAACAAAGGGCAGCACACCTGCAGAGGAAGTTCGCTAGACAGCCGCAGTTCCATAGGGAGTATGCAGGGTTTATGGATAAGGTGCTGAACAAACAGTACGCTGAAAGAGTACCAGAAGACGAGTTCCTTAGAGAAGATGGAAAGATGTGGTTTATTCCTCACCACGGTGTATATCACCCACAGAAGCAAAAAATTAGAGTGGTGTATGACTGTGCAGCTTCTTTCAAGGGCAAGTCACTGAATGACAATCTTCTACAGGGGCCGGACCTCACAAATAGTTTGGTGGGTGTATTAACAAGGTTTCGTCAAGACCGCATAGCAGTAAAGGCAGACATAGAAGCCATGTTCTCACAAGTGAAACTGCTAAAGGAAGAAAAGGATTTACATCGATTTCTGTGGTGGCCAGATGGCAATGTCGCTCAACCTATTGAGGAATACCGCATGACTGTTCATGTGTTTGGGGCTAGATCTTCACCAGCTTGTGCAAATTATGCCTTGAAGCGCACAGCAGAAGACTTTGCAGAGGACAAGGTGGCACATATCATCAAGCGCAACTTTTATGTTGACGATTGTTTGTACTCATGCTCAACAGTCCAGGAAGCTGCAGAGCTATCAGAGGGCCTACAAGAAGCCTGTAAGGAAGGAGGATTCCACCTCACAAAATGGATGAGCAATGACAGAAGAGTATTGAATGCCATACCCAAGGAGGAGAGAGCAAGTACAGTGCAGGAGCTAGACTTTGACAAGGACAAGTTGCCACAAGAGAGAGCACTAGGAATTCTTTGGTGTGCAGAATCAGACAAGTTTGGCTTCAACATCTTAATCAAGGATCGCCCTCCGACAAAAAGAGGAATACTTTCAGTTGTCAGCTCAGTATACGATCCTTTAGGATTTGTTTCACCAGTGATTTTGGTGGCAAAACAATTGTTGCAAGAGTTGTGCAGACAGAGAATCGGTTGGGATGAGCAAATTCCACTGAACCTGAAGAAAAGGTGGCAGGAATGGTTAGACGAGCTTCAGGTGTTGTCAAGGTTCAAGGTAGAGAGATGCTTGAGATCAACAGGATTTGAGGATGCAGAGTCGATCTCGCTGCACCACTTTGCTGATGCCAGTGAGAAGGGTTATGGTACTGTTTCGTACTTAAGGACAAGCAACAGCAAGGGAGAAGCAAGGAGCCAGCTCATTATGAGCAAATCAAGGGTGGCACCTCTCAAGCAAACCTCAATTCCAAGAATGGAACTAACAGCAGCATGTGTTGCTGTTCGAGTAGATCAGATGCTGAAAAGGGAACTTGAGATACCAGTGAATGAGACATACTTCTGGACGGACAGTATGACAGTACTGCGCTACATATGCAATGAGACATCAAGATTTCAGACATTCGTAGCCAATCGTTTGGCAATAATCCATGAGTTGCAGTTCATACAACCGCCATTTTTCGTCATTTTCTTGCTCAAATCGTAGGGAATTCTGGGAATGAAAAAAATGTTTTATGCATGACCTAATACATAAAACATTTTGTCAATGGCCAATCAACAAACAGTAGTTGGCGTAATTTGTACGTCATTGCTCATGAATATTCATTGACCCTCCAAAACCGTCGTTCAAATCGGACAAAACCCCCATAATGCATCCAATGCAAAACCTATGGAATGTCAAAGGTCACGATTTTAGTTGGCCCTCTAGTCCTCCTACGGAGGACATACTGTGTATGATCGAATCTCTTTGGCTGTAATTTGTTGCAGCGCCATCTCGTGTTTCGAATTCAATTAAGGGTGTTGTTGCGAGTTGTAATTTCTTTTTCTCACTCTCTCCCTCCTCCCCTCCTTTCGTTCTCGAGGGTATTTAGTTACTTCGTTAGAACAAGGCTTGACTAGCATTTGTGCTAACTTCTAGTTCTCATTAACGACTTCACCTAATACACATATGTATGTATATAGCTTGTACATACAATAGTATGCAGATCTATGTCTAAATATTGTTTCAAAACTATTACTGTTCAATCACAATTCCTCTTCTGTTATGTACAGTGCGTCCCAAAAAAAACTTTACCCAACTTTTGTAGCTTCTATAAACTGAAGAGTTATAATTTGTGTTACCTTTAATCATATGTTATTGTAATGGAAAACTTATGCCTTGACTAATGATACCATTTTCACAGGGGCGGCTGAGCGACTTCCAAAGTAGGGGGGCACCAAGAAAAAAGGGCACTTTCTGGAGAAAAAAAAGGGCACCGACATAGGGAAATCTCAAAGCGAAAATATACAATTTTTTTGACATTGGTATATACCCCTACCTTGTAATTACAATTATCAAGGATGATTTCAATATTTGTTTAACTTTATACACCATACAAGATATTGCTTAAGCATCATGCTTTGCAGCTGGGTATGGTTGTCTAAAAAATTGTTTGCGAGCGAGGAAAATGTGGGAGGTCGCAGTGCGAATAATTACATTTTATAAAGAGAAAAAAACAGTCCTAATAGGGTTATAAGCACATTCTCATAACGGAAAACTGAAAAGACCTTTGATAAGTAACATAAGTATATCATCTAAAGATGCGTGCGAGCGTAGCGACCGAGCTTTGGGGGAAATTGCTCTTAGTCGCTTGAAATTAGCTAGGGCGCGATTGATGATGAGAGGAAAAGGGGACACCTATCAGGAAAGAAAAGGAGCATGTGCCAAAGTACAAAGAGTAATTATCAGAGGTGAAAATGGGGCACTTCTTACACCCTCAAAAAGAGGCACTCACCAGGGATGAAAAAAGTCAGTCATGAGAATAGGAAATGGGCTTTTGTCGACGGAAAAGGGGCCCCCAGCAGATTTTGATAGGGGCATTTATAAGATATTATTATGTATTTGTTAAAAGGGAAATTATCAGAGGTGAAAAGAGGCAATTATCGCATCTGAAAAGGAGCAATGCCCTAATATGAAAAGGGGCACCTATGTGAATGGAAAGGGGCACTTGTAATAAAGGAAAATGTGCATTAGTTAAAAGAAAATGGGCACCGATCAGATTTTAAAGGGGCATTTATCGGAGGTGGGGCACTTATCTGAAGCAAAAAGGAGTTACTTCTCGTACCTGAAAAGGGTCATTTACCAGAGAAGGGGCACTCATGAGAAGGGGAAGGAGCTCATTTTTTTAATAGGGCACTTTTCAATAGGAAAAGGGGCACTTATTAGAAAGGAAAAAGGGCACATGTGAAAATATGAGGTGCGCTTATCCAAGTTAAAATGGAGGAAGTTATTAAAATGGGAAGGGGCACTTCTGACAAAGGAAAAGGGGCACTTGTCAAAGTAAAAGAGGTACGTACCTTTCAGATTTCAATAGGAAAATTATCAGAGGTGAAGGGGGCACTTATCAAAAGTGAAAAGAGGCACTCATCGTACCTAACTTGGGGCACTTACTAAAGATTAAAAAGGGCACTTATGAGAATGGAAAATGGACAATTATTGCAAAGGAAAATGGGCACTTGTCAAAGTAAAAGAGGCACGTACCTCTCAGATTTCGATAGGACAATTATCAGAGGTGTAGGGGGCACTTATCAAAAGTGAAAAGAGGCACTCATCGTACCTTACTTGGGGCACTTACTAGAGATTAAAAAGGGCACAAAAATGGACAATTATTGCAAATGAAAATGGGAACTTGTCGAAGGAAAAGGGACACGTGTCCAAATAAAAGGGGGACTTATCAGAGTTGAAAAGGGGAAGGGGCATTTTTACAAATTAATAGGGGCACTTGTCAAAGTAAAAGGGGCACAATTCCCATGTAAAAAGGGGCACTTTTCGGGTGCCTGAAAAAGTGGGAGGGGGGAACTGTGCCCCCCTTGCCCCCCGGGAGGGCCGCCTCTGCATTAGCATAATCAACCAACTTAATTACGTGTTTTCACTGCCAGCACTCATCATCTTATATTATATTATCATCATGAATGAACCTGCATTCAATCAGCAGATATATGAGATTTATTGTATTATTACCAACACTCCTTCTCTCCCCTTTCCTTTTCTTCTCTCCAAGTCACTCTCGTTTTTATTTTTCATTTTTATTGTTGTATCTAAGTTGAGGGCTGCGGGCACTTCAAGCTATTTTGCTTATTTCTGTAGCCCTTGTGCATCTAATATAATTTAATTATGCATTCAATATATTTGTTTAAATTCGTTTATTATCTGTATAAAATTATATACATTTGATAAATTGTATCAAACCATATTATGTTCATGAAAATGTATGATGAAAAAAAAAAAAAAAAAGGAGAAACCAATAAATCAAATCAAATCAAATCAAATCTTCAATTATGATATTCTGGCGTTGGGAAATGCAGCACAAGCAATATTACTGCTTCAGAAAAAGGTTTTATCATTTAATTCAGTGACACAGTAACAAATCAGTAATACCTCAGTCACACGGCCAAACCGACTCCATCCCGAAGCCGATTTTCATTCTTCAGAGACTGGAGCTTTTGCTCCCCGAGAATTCAGAAATACCAACACTCAGGCAACCGTCACCTCGTATGGAGGATGCTTCCGGATATGTAATTTCGTCGACGTACGAGGCGGGCGGGGAGGGGGTGGGGGATAGGTGATATTCGGGCAACCCATCAAATTCGGGCAGCGAGTTGAACGAATTTATAATTTCTGTAATTTTCACTACAAAATGTGGAAAACTAGGATGCTGAAAAGTTGAAATTCAGAAAAATGAGCAAGCCCCCACACCCCCCGGTCGCGAAATTTTTATTCCCAAACAGGTTTGCAATTTCTTATATTTCCGTTCTTCTCAATGGCTGATACGTCATTAGCAGCTTGGAAAGAGGTCACAAACAATTAGACTTTGATTTTTTATTGCTTTGCCTCACTATTTATAAAGGCAAAAATACGGAATAAACTGTGACTTGAACCCATGACTCTATGATTGTATTACGCTGACCTTACCGATTGAGCCAACGACGGTTCGATGAAAAAAGATTCTGCATGATTTCTGTAACGCTATCACTCACCCTAACGATTACGTCATTGCTAATGACGTAACATATCAGCCAATCAGATGACCGGAAATATTAGCATTGGCAAACCTGTTTGGGAAAAAAAAATTAGCCCCCCGGTCCCTGTCGAAGATGTGCCCGTTCGCTGACTTGCGAAGTTTTTATGAACTAATTTAAAATAATTTATAATCACTGTTCCAATTTTTTCCCATATTCTGAGAATGAGTACAAGGAAATAGAATTACTTGCATTCGTCACGGCTTGTTGTATTTGAGGAAGTTTACGGATATCAGCTCTCTTTCTCTCTATGTAATACAGGAGTTATATGCTGGTACTCTAAATGCTGGTTTCTCGATTGATTGCAATAGTTATAGTAAATTTACAGTCATCGAGGAAAGTCTTTCTGTTTTAGGGACCACTTCATGGTTGAATCTTAAAAGTCACCTATCAGGATATTTTCAGACAAAATAAGGTAAGTTGAAACTCCTTTGTTGCTTTAATGTTGAAAATGTTGAATGTTTCTGAAATACTTTGCTATACTTTTCAATACTTTAGGCCAATAGTGAGAGGTAAAAATTATCATAACAAACTGTTTTATTTAGATATGTTACGAAACTAAAAAACTCCACTCTAGCATAAGAGAATAACACTTCATATTTTCACAACAAACTTCCTTGTGTTGCCTTTGTTCAAGAAATGTTGCCGTTCTGTATCCGATGTTCTTGAGAAATCCGAATTAAGTCATGTGGAAATTTAAAAGAAAAATTAACTGCATCATAATTATTTCATTATTACAGTGGCGCAAGTCATTTAATTGCTTTAATAATAATGAAATAATAATGATATTTAATCATTATAAGTCTTGATGCGTTTAAGCGAAATCAATTTTTTGGTAGGTCGTACAGAATAAAAGCTATGTAGGTCCAGGTTTTCAGTACTTCTTTTATTAATGCTCTGCCGTGTTCTTTAACATGTATACATATTGGGTGGTTTTGCTGCTTAATTTATTAGTTTTTCTATCAAATATTATCTTATCTTAGCAACTGAATGTGTGTACGAATTCTCTGAAAAGCAATTCCTGAAAGTTATCGTTGCATGTTTTTTTTTTTAATGTGTGTTAGTGTAAAACGGAACTAAACTTAAAAAATAAGACTCACTAAAATGATAAAGAACAAATGATGGTAGTTACCAACAAGACGAAAGGCTCATATATACCCGAAATTGATTATACATCGTTAAAAATGGCTCATTTTCATCAACCTAAATGTGATTTACCAACAAACCCTACATAATAAACTAACCTTAGCATCAGTTTGTTAAACCGATGTTATTAAAGGTAATACAAAGTTTTGGTATGGGGTCATGAATTTGGTTCAAATGAACATATTGGAAGCATATGCGATCCTACAATATTTAGTGATCGTTGTCGCGGTTGAAATCGAGTCTAAAGTTATGAAGTTGTAAATAATACACTCTTTTTGTTGTATAGCTCCCTCTCAAGGTCAAGATATTAATTAAGCTATAAAACAATGTTTCTTGACTAAAAGCGACCTATTTGTTATATATCACATCTACATATTCTGAGATTTGCATGGTCGCAGCTACCATTGTACGGCCGTAGGCGCTATTTGAAATTCATCAAAATTTACCGGGAGCACCGGTAAATTTTTATATTCAAATTTTCTCGAAAGCAGAAGTGTTTTAGAGGCTAAATTTTCTAATGCTTATAATTAATCCACAGGGGCATTCAAATATATCCAAATTGTAAAGATTCACTATCCACCCAATTTTCAAAATTTCCCAAAACTTTGTATTACCTTTAACGTCTACGTTCTGAAAACGGAAGTTTGGACCGCAGTGCAAATGTGCTTAAATAACATGATAATTGGGAATACTCATGGGTTCTTGCTTTTTTTTAATATAAATTATTCCCCCAGATACGGCCCTTGAGATTTAAAAAGAAAAATGGCAGCTGAGGGTTCCCTTGAAACAATGACAGCTGATCCTTCAAGCGTATGTTACGATTATGAGCTATATAAAGAAATGGGCCACCAAAGTATCATTTTTGTTGTAACATCTTCATCATGATCGGCGTCACAGGAACTGTGGGTAACCTTCTCGTGATCCTTGCCATCGTCCTCTCTCGCAAGCTTAGATCGACCACCAACTGGTTTGTCATGAATCTTGCGTGTACAGATCTTCTGACATCATTCTTCGTTGTTTTGTATGCCGTAGCTTTTCTAAGTCTGGATTTTGGGTCGCACTCGGATGGATTGTTTGCTGTTGCTGCTAGTGGTTCGCCTTACGACGCATGCTTTCATTGGCTTCACCAGTTGGTACCTTATCACCAAGAATCATGTCGAATCCAAGAAGCTCTTCTCCAATCGGAACATCAGCATCATGATTGTGTTTTGTTGGCTGTTTACTTTCATAGGTGCCCCGGTAATCTACCTCACTGGAAGTCTCCATGAATATGCGGGCAGGTGTGTTTTGGATTTTTTGATAATCGGACATTTTGGAGTTATTATAACCGTTTACACAAACATATGGAGATTAGTTGTGCAACGGGACAAGACCATGCGACAAAAAAGGAAATCTTCTGCGAAACCACAGAGTGAGAGCGAAACGTCTACCAGAACCAGTGAAAGAATCATCGTCAATCCAGAAGAAGATACTTTGCAGGCATCTCCATCTCTGGCCCATCCAGCTCAAGATGAATGCCGAAGTTCTGACGAAAGAGCAGATGTCTGTCCACCAGAGACCCGTGGTAACCCGTCTGCTCTGCGGACATCCCAATTACTGGAGGTGATAGGGAGTGAGGAAGACGATTGACCCTCCAGTGCGAGTCCAGCAGAAGTTCAGATACCAATACCTGGAAGTGATCGTGTGATGAATGATATATTCAAGAAACGGACAAAACCTAAAGTTAGCCGAAAGACCATTGTTGTAACTAAAAAATCTCTTGATAGTACTGGTGGCTTTCGTCATTTGCTTCATTCCCTATTCTGTCTGCCTGTATCACGACAGGATCAAATGCAGAGCCCTGGCTCATGCTCCTGCTTTTTTTTTAACAGTTGCATTAATCCCATCATCTACGCCAGAAGGATTCGTGCATTTAGGGAGGTGATGGTGTGCATCTTACAATGTAGGATTGGAAGTATTCCCATGCCCATCGACTTTGTACGGCGAATGACGCAAAGGAACTAAAGCAACTTGCGTGAAAGATCTACATTGGTTGCCAGTACCGTTTCGTATCCACCAGAAAGTCTCTATCCCCGTTTTCAAAGCTCCAGAATACATCTCAGAATATTACATCCCAAGGGGCGTCTAAGGTCATCTTCACAACGCCTTCTCACCAGTGAGCTTGGGGCGACAGAGACCTCTGGTGACAGAGCACTGGCTTGTGGAGGTCGCTCCGTGACATACCTCGAAGTTTTTAGGGAAATTGCTAGAAACAGTCATTGTAAACCTTTTCAATCAATGTAAAAAGTAAAAATGCACTTAGGGGGTCTATACGACCATGGACGCGCAATAGAAGCTCATTTGGCTCTGCATTTTTTGCATTTTTTATAACTGTTTTGTTTTGTTCATGTGTTTGGTAATTGAATTGAAATTTATAGATACTTTCACGTCTTCGATTGTTCTTAATGATCCAAGTATCGTAGAACATTTCTTTCATTGTCAATATGTTTAAACTGATAATCAAACATGCTCTACACAAAGTCATGTCACAATTTTAAATTGTTTTATTTCGTGTTTGGAAATGAAACTAAATAAAAGGAAGACAAAAATGAAATGAAAGATTATGATAATTATTATTTAAAAATAACATTAGGCTAGACAATACGATCTGGAATTTACCACTATGACAAGTAACAATCATATCATGATCGCAAAGACTTTCGAAAAATCAAGTCTAAGGCAATTGTAATACCCTATTGTATATACAGAGATCATTTTCGGATAACGTAATATATTTGCACTTATCACTAGTTGATCATCATCCTCATGATCATCAAGTTTCATGTCTGTTACAGACATCGGCGGTCAAGGACCTCGATTTTTATCTGTTATATGCTATTCTCAAAAGCTTGTATTGCTAATATCATTTGTGATTGCCCATTTGTAAGACTTTGCAAATATGTAATGCGTTTCCTTCCCATTCTACGCTTTCCAGCAATCTTGCCTGTTGAAATTGTTTTTTGTAGATTATCTTTTCCGTATGATTATGTGACCAAGAAATTACATTTGCCTCTTTCTTATCGTTTAGAAGAGTAATAGTTTTACTTTTGCTTTTCTACACACTTCTCCATTCTTTTAATTATTTCTGTCAATGATGATATATTCACAATATTTCTCAAGAACCAGGTCTATGTAGCCTTTAATCATCTTTCTAGCTCTTTGCTTTATATTGTCCAACACTCACACTCGTAAAGACGAGCTGACCAGATATATGACTTTAAGACAAGGATTTTGGTTTCATGTTACTGTTCTTATTTTTCATTACTGATTTCATCTTATTAACTGTATCCTGTGCCATTGCCATTGATTGATTTATTTCATGAATACTTTCCCATTTGATAATAAAGTGTATCTCAGATATGTAAAGGTGTTTACTTGCTTTATTTTTGAGATTTTTGAGATAACAAAATATATTATCATACACATTGTCTTTTTGTTGTATATATCCAAGCCTCTATTATTACTTTCTATTGAATTCCGCTGCTAAAATTGTATCATCTGCATAGCAAATTTGTTTATATTCTGACCTCCAACCTAAACACCTAGGTGATAGACAAGGCCATTGCACTTACCTTGTGTTAATTTGTTGAAAGTCTTTGCGATCGATCGTACGTGTTTCATGTATCATGTGTAAAATACAAAGGTCTCTTGACCGCTCTCAAGATGTCTGCCTTTTTATTATTTATTAAAATAACAAGGGCAAATGAAAATATGAAAATATAAATAATGAATTACGTTCTTTTGCAGATAATACTGACTTTTTGTTTGGAAAATATGTTAACAGATTTTGGCTCCACAATCAGCCATAGGACAATACATAAACATCGTGTAGATATTTCGATAAAGTTTCCTTTAAGTTTGAAATAAAATAAAATTCTACCATTCAGAACTATGAATATAATCGTGTTACTTAAAAACTTTGAACGCACGCAGACCGACAAAAATATGAAAAAATGAGTAGAAACAAGGAATTACTGGGTCTAAGATACTTTCCCTTTCACTTTCAATACTGTTGCACAAAATAAGCTATGATCTCAGCGGAAATAGTTCTAGGTCAATACCTCTCGTGGTAAAAAATGAGACCATTTCCTTAAAGGTTACATGAACTATTCGCATAACCCGAAAGAAGTGCTTGTAGACTTTGATATTTTGATTTATTTTCCATTTAATTTCAGTTATTCCAAAACAATGTGAACATATATAAGTGCAAGGGTGTCAAAAGAACTTATGGAAAAATGGCATGCATCTCATACAGGATGCCGGTCAACCAATCAGATGATCGCGCATAAATGGGTAGATGTTTCATATATTGCTATGTAGTACCACCGTTTATTAATTGACAAAAAACTGCAATCGGATGAATAACAAAACGACTCATCAGAAAGTTGCTGAATAAATCACGCTTTATCTATATTCCCTTGTCCGGCTTCTTGGCTCAGTGATTGTTTTTTCGGTGGATCATTTTCGTCTCAAGGATTATTACCAAATCTAGACTTCTCCTTCACGGTCGACTTTCTCGGATTACGTGACTCCTTTAATCAATGGTGAGCTTCATTTTGACATTAAGAACATCAATGTATTTGATATGCACTAATTATCAGTATGTACTCCAGTGTATTGTTGTTAACTTATTGCACTATTTGCTATATCTTGATAGAATACAGAACAAATATTCAACGGCCAACATCTGCGAATATCTTATTATAAATTTATCGATAAAAAGTTATAATCAAATTGAACGTATAAGTCAATAACTGCATGTACACTGTTGTTATGTGTACAACGTACATAAAAATAGAATTCAAATCATAGTTTTCTTCCACAGGGTTCCTTTGTTCATTATCAACAAAAAATCAATACATGCACTATTCCATGACTTGTCATATAGGTCCTGCAGTCTCCATCAGTTATTACCTTCAGAAAGGCCTTAAAAACCCTTTTTTTTAGCAGTTTGTAGTTGCAGTTCTTATTATATGTATTTAAGTAAGTTTAATTTTCATTCACTGTAAGAGCTTTTGGCCTTTTTAGAAAAGCACGATATAAGTAATAATAATAATGATATAGAGGAGTGGATACGTCGCCGGACTGTCGATCTCAAGGTCCGCGGTTCGAATCCCACCGCGGCACTAATGTCCTTTGGCAAGACATTGATCTACATTTGCCACACCTCCACCTGGTGAAGTAATTGGGGACCGGTAGAAAGTAATTCCATGAATGCTGTGAGCACCGACATCGGTAGCCTAGCAGAGCCGGGGTAATATTGGAGCGTTTTGAGCACCCTGCAGGGTGGACATGTGCGCTATATAAATATCCAATATTATTATTATTATTATAAAATATTTCAACAATAAAATATTACAATATAACCTAGGCCGCACAGTGACATATAAGATATTAAACGTGACAAAATGTAATATGTACACAAATTCTATGACAGAAACAGACAAACTGAGCAAAGACACTCAGAAACATGTGTTAAAATGAAACCATTTTTCACGTAATTATTATCTTGAAGATTTATTTCTGTTATATATCTTTCCATATCATAATAAGATTTAACAGCTGACATAACTTTTCAAACAGTGGTTTCTGACTTTTGCATTGGCTGAATAGATTTATTTCTTACAATAATGAAAGTTACAATTCAAAGCGTTGTTATGACTTCCTTTCAAGCCAAACGATTCATTTTGGTTTGTGAGTTTGGCCTTTATATTAATCCATGGACCCTACTACAAATGGACACTGAACGGTACCATAATATATTCATGCACCTGACTCTGTCAAAAGTATCATAATGACATTCCAAACATACTTCCAAGCTTTGATCTCATCACGACCGCCGCTAGTCAGCCATAAAAAAAGACAGAACTGTGACTTGAAGAATCTACAAAATCCCTGCGCAAAAGATACTGAATCGCTTAAAATCAAGGAAATGGATGTGCAGTTGTGGCATACATATGAATATTAACGTATATGAAGTTTTAAACAGAAAATTAGAAGTAGTTTACAAGAGAAACCTGTAAATTTGGCTATAACACAATGATTTTAAACATCTTTTTGAAACATATCCTATCCATTTCCAAGGAATAGAAGGTAATAGGACTGTAAAGAATATGTTTGTTTCAAAGTTTGGCAGGTCCAGATGTATGTCCACCAGTGTCCACTTCTTTTATAATCAATCTAAAATCACACAAATTGTCATATTTTGGGGTTCACTGCTCCTCTAACTGGTCTTAAACCACGATACTTTTCCTGAAAACTACCCTCTGGGCCCTGGCCCAGCGAAAAGAATCTGAAAGATGTAAAAGTTCCCTTGTCTGTAATGGTGCGTGATTACATAATCGACATTGTCGCGTCAAATGAATGTCCTCATCAACATACACATTTTCAGGTGGCGGTGGTCATGATGTGATCAAAGAAAGACTCTCATTATTAGTCCATCTGTAGTAGGGTCCATGATTAATCTTACTTAAAAACCATTGCTCTAGTTTTGACCATATTATATTTAAATATAGGCAGTATAACAAATATGCATACTTGTCGCTTCACTACGGTTAAGAAATGTACAATGTTTATTAGTAAATATTTTGAATTTCAGCAATAAATCTTTCATGTAAAAGCATTCTGTGAAAAATAATAAACTGGAACCACCTAATATGCATATCAACAGATGACCGATATAGAAAGTCAGACAGTATGATAGTCGGATAGTCGGATTGTAGTCGAATCGAGAAGTGCGCACTGGGCTTTAGGCAAATGTGACTTTGACAGATTTATTATCGTGTCTTATAATGCTGCCTAGACGATGAATTATAATCAATTAAATATCATATCCTATCATACCAGCATATCTTTAAACATGTAGTACATGATTTCCTTTCCCTCTTATTCATGCTTTGTATTTCCGTAAATGGTCCACATTATTTGCTGGTCCGTTTGGAGCCAGAAGGATTCATAACTAATAATAACTCATACTAACATATACATTTCAACACATAATTTGATAACACTCTTCTGACAACAAACAGGGCTGTCAAATGGGCCTATTGCATGTCCGCTTTAATCATGTTCATTTTCTAGGTAGAAGTTCTCAAGCAACATATTATCCCTTTAATACATAAACATACAGTTGTCTAAACATTTTATTTCAAACTGATAGTTTTCTTCTTTTACAATCTTTGCGGATTCATCCAAAGGATAGCCATGACAAGTCAAACTTTCCTGCTATTTGCTTATTTTAAATTTTAAATCTTTGGGCTTGGACGGCGGTCAGAAATAGTCCATGATTCGTATTACAAAGAGCAATGGCTTAGATCGTTTAGATTGATTAATCGAACCACAAAGGAACAAAACTCTAAATTGTTGTTTAAGTTAGGTGAGAAGATATGATACATTTAAATACTTTCTTTAACAATTACTTGGTTTTTTCCTACCTTAAATATATACGTCAACCCAGTGCATACATTTATAATGAACGATTCAGAAGTGAAATATTTTTTCAGTCACATGCAACTGTATTTTTCAAACATTGCATGGAAACATTTGGTTCACCCAAATTACCTTTACAATTTGTCTGAAAATAAATTAATATAATTTGAAGCTCTGTCTATTAAATAGTATTTGTTCTTTTCTTTGTAAATTATTTTCAGAAAAGCTTTTAGTTGATCACAGGCTAAAGATGGCAGATGAAAGCACTCCTCCTACGTCGGCCATTGATCAGTCAAATGGTAGTTTTCCAAGCGGTACTTTTAACGATCAGCCTTTAGCCGTCGCCCAACATGTTGTTCTCTCTATCATCTTTCTTATAATCAGCATCACAGGAATCATCGGAAACTCCATCGTGATCCTCGCCATCGTTTTCTCTCGCAAGCTCAGGTCAAGCTTTAATTGGTTTATCCTAAACCTTGCATGTGCCGATCTGTTGACGTCGATCTGCCTTCCCTTTTATGTTGCAAGTTTGCTGATCGGTGAGTTTGAATGGACCTTTAAATTTTGGCTTGTTGTCATGTCGGTCTGTATTGGCGTAAGCCTTACGACGCATGCTTTCATTAGCTTCACCAGTTGGTATTTCATCACGAGAAACCAAGAAAAATCCAAGAAAATTTACACAGCTCGAAATTTATGCCTCATGATTACATTCATGTGGGTGTTTAACTTCTCCTGTTCCTTCGTAATTGCCGTAATAGACGAAGAAAAACGTGTCTTTCCCGTAGCCGTTTCGATTTTCGGGCATTTTGCAATTGTTGTCACAATGTACCTTAAGCTATGGAGATTCCTTGCACACCGAGCGAAGAAGTTGAGGCTAACGAAAAAAGTCGACGAAAAGATACAGAATGAAGTATGCAAGTACACCTTATGCCCCGATGAAAACAAAGTTACACAACAAGGTGGTTTGGTTAATGAGAATACTGTTTTGACGGCATCTCATTCGTCCGAGAATTTAGGAAGCCAAAACTGCGACCTATCAAAATGTGAAAAATCTTGTCAGCTGGAGAACCCTATGGAGGATGCGAAGACTTTGACGGTATCCCCATCTCTAGAAGAGATAGAAAGCAGAGGTGGCGAATATGACAGAGGAGCGAAAGAAGTATCATTACGTGCCGAGGGATCAGAAACCAAATTACCTGTCAAGAAACAGACACAACCTAAAATTGACAAGAAGCTTCTTGCTGTAACCAAGAATATGTTGGTAATTCGTGTTGCTTTTGTGATCTGCTTTATGCCTTACGCTGTAAACCTATCTTTACCGGGGGCATCTTACAGCGCAACTTCCTGGCTTTCGACCCTAGTATACCTTAATAGCTGTATTAATCCCATCATCTACGCCAGAAGGATTCGTGCCTTTAGGGAGGTGATGGTATGCATCATAAGATGTAGGCTTGGAAGCATTCCCATGCCCATCGACTTGGTAAGGAAAATGAGAACCACTCGCTGAAAAAAATAACTTGCAATCGGTCGGTGAAACTTAAAACAAGGACAAAACCCTACTGGAGACAAGTTCCACATTAATTATTGGCAGCCAATTTATTTTGAAAAAAAAACAAACACAATGTTTGTTCTAGTTTTTTTGGATGACTAATAATAATATATTATAATAGTGCAGTAATTTTTTCCTAATATGTAATTATGATATATTTTAGTCCTATACATTGTGAAATTATG
Organism: Strongylocentrotus droebachiensis; assembly: GCA_035222895.1. Classification (NCBI taxonomy): domain Eukaryota; kingdom Metazoa; phylum Echinodermata; class Echinoidea; order Camarodonta; family Strongylocentrotidae; genus Strongylocentrotus; species Strongylocentrotus droebachiensis. Next base: position 114,599 of record JAVYIG010001079.1, on the reverse strand, counting down.
AACAATGAATTATGTTGTATTTATGTTGGTTTATCAAATGATAATAGTCTTTCTTATAATTATGTTGCAGTTTGTATAAACTAAGAGTATTGAAATACTTGCTTCTATGTTATGTATACGAAAAGGTATTGGAGTTTTGAGAAATGAATACAATGAATGCTAAAAAAAAAAAAAAAAATCTTGAATGTGTACCAAAGCATGTAAATTGGTGGTGCCGTGGTATAGTGATTTATTTACTAGACTCTTAATAAATAATAGCTGTAGGGAAAGTGCGGTATTAATACTGATAAATACTGTATTACTAATCAGTATTCATCATTTTCTTAAGGTCCTTTGATATATTATATCCAGTAAATTTTTCAGCATTATACATGTAAACTGGAAACCAGTGTTAATCCTCTAAAAGATAAAATAAATGGTAAAATAAATTTGTATAGCACGGGGTGGCCGGTTAGGTTCCAGAGAGAAAAATGTTTCAATTTGGGCGATCACACTCCAATGGTTAGGGTTACCTAAGACACATTAGGTTGCCATTGGCAGTGAAGGTACAATAAGTATTAACCAATGTTCTGAATATACCAATAATTCATGTGTGTATTTACAACTTGTATTTGTATGATATCTTAATCTTAGAATTAGATATTAGTGTTTTTTTATAGATATAAAGTAGACATGTACACGTCAATAATGTCAATGAACACAAATTATTGTATGTATGAATGTATATTTTATTTATTCACGGTTAAAAACAAAATACAATAATTGTGCCCGCATTCAGCAAATGCTGTTTTTCAGCGAGGCAGTGATTACATAAAATTCGAACAATAGAATATAAGACAATGAAAATACAATTTACAAACAAATATTATTAATTACCAATAATTTATGTGTGTATTTCCAATTTGAATTTGTACGTTATCTTAAATGTATTAGGTATCTTAGAGTTAGACATAATTATTTTGTATAGATATAAGTAAATATGTACACGTCAATAATGTCACTGGACACAAATGATTGTAATCGTGTACTGTATAATAATGTATTTTGCACAACTTTCATCTCATATTATGAAAAAAGATGATAAAACACATCAAACTACATAAATATACTAAGTCTGGTGAATAATTTGCGGGATAAGATTTTGATGAGAAGTGGAAATATCACTGCAGATAGATAATTGTGTATTTGTGTTTATACTATAGTATTATAGTTGGTTGTCAGTTTGTTTGTATTACTTGACTACTAAGAAAGCATGGGCATGATTGTAAGTAAGCTTCACATGACCGATGCTGCGGCTGTAAGTCCCTTTAGAGGGCCTTGGTAATGATTACTGCCCTACCAAAGGGCACTGGGACATCGACTTGGTATCGAACCCGGGACCTTCTGGTTACGAGACCTCTGCTCACTACTGAGCCATGTTATCATAGTGTTTTATAAATATGTGATTGTGCACTTTTTGATCGGAATTAGAATTACTAAAGAATGATGCAACACAACATACGAAAGAAGATTGATGATGATGATTATGACCATTATTCATTATTTTATTCACTGACTCCGACGAGTGCAGGACGAAGAACTTTAGTATTTCTGTATTCGTTGCTATTCAATTACAGAAAAAAGGAATTAAAGTATAAAAGAAAAAAGACAGAGTGAGGTAGAAAAGAAAGCGAAATAAAATATTTGAGGAGGCCCAATGGCTCTGTGGCAGAGCAGTGGTCTCGTAACCGGGAGGTCTTTGGTTCGAAACCAAGTCGATGCGCTAGTGCCCTGGGTAAGGCATTAATACTCTTACCAATTCCCGCGGAGATAAAGCCGTCGGTCCTCTATTTGATTTAATACTTAGAAGCCTACAATGCTTTCTTAGCAGTCAGGTAAGACAAACAAACAAACAAAATATTTGGAAGGGTTGAAGGGGAAAAACTTGCATTCTATCACGTAAGTGTGGAAACTGTAGGGAATCAAATTATTTAAAATGTAATAGCCTGGTGATAATTACACATGTTCTGCGTATGGATGGAAAATTTGTAATTAAGAAAAGATACTTGAAGCAGACATCTTAGAATAAAAATATCAACTGAATGAAATATTTAGAATTTGTACTCGAGCTTAAATGTTATATTATGATGAATAAAATCCTTTAAATTCGTAATAATCTTTTTGGTAATATCGTCGTAATCTCCGTAGAAATTTTCTTCTGTTTTTCATCTTTTTCACACCGCATTAAAAAAATCCTCCATGGGTATGAATAGACCTTTATACCAATTTTATGTAATTTTTTTAAAAACCGAAGTTTCTCTTGACAGCTGTAAAGCTTGTCAGGTTTGCTCGACATAGCAACGTCTAGTGCATGTAAAGAGATGCAATTTTGCATAGCTGGTTAATCAAATAGTTGGAAACCAAGTGTTCGGAGGGGGGGGGGGAGAAACATGCATATATAAACTAAAATACGTTATTAAATGGGTTTAAAGATTAAAGTACAGGAAGAAAAGACCTCAGAAAGTAAGAAGTTTGTGTTGGGGATAATTGAACAATGTGCATAGGCCTAATACATGTATGTGCATAGTCCAGATTCTGCCCTATTTAATTATGATCTCCACTTCGTAACGCTACCTCTCCCTACTTGCTCCCAGCCGATGATGGCGTGATCATTAAATTATGAGCATAATTATGAGTTTGTTGCTAACGCCATCTTCGACGGCTTGAATCAAGTGTGTAGGGAAATTATAGGGGACCGTGCAGATTCTGGACTAGTATGTGCATGACAGTGATAACGAAATTTTGGAATAGAGGAGAGAAGAGAGGGATAAGGGAGAGCAGAAAAAAGAGAATAAGAGAGTGGTGGAGAGAGAGAGAGAGAGAGAGGTGATGAAAGTGGAGAAAAAACAAATAAATTACTACCATATTCAAATTGAAGCATATTGTTTAAAGAAAGGTTGTTCTTGACAACCCGAAAGCTTTTCTGAGGCTTGTCCGACATAGCAACAAGTAATGTATGCAGAATGGTTTCCAAGTATTGTAGTTCATTTATTAATGAAAGGTTAATGGAATACCTTGTCACTAGGTCCCCAGGAAAGAAATATCAATACATTTGAAAGTGTTAGTAAACCCGTCGATTGAACTAATACAAGGATTGGGTTTGGGGCAGTCAACTTGCCTGCCTGTTGAATACCATAGCATTATGAAGTATAAATACCTATGACATTCACTAACCCATAGCCTGTGTAGAGCAGGGGGGGGGGGGGTTAAGCTACGCATTTAGAGTAATACTAAATGTCATCTAATTAAATGTTCTACACTTTCTGAAATTGACGTGTGAAAACAAAAATTAAGATAGACAAATGTCAATAATACATTATTTGAGGTCATTTTCTATGCCCATTTACAATTTGTTCAACAAAATGAACGGGTCCATAAGCTAAGCACACATGTAATAAATGTGATTGTTGCCTCTATGAAAAGATGACAGAAAATAATCGAACAATTTCTAAAATAATAAACTCTACCAATGAAAGTTTGTTACCATACATCAGTCTCAACTTCGTTCTGAGAGTAATCTAGACGAAATTTAATTTCCTCTGTTTCCGATTAAACCTTTTACTAAATTCTCTTCTGTGAGGCTTAACAAAAACAAATTTAGATTGCCCTTTGCGACCGACCCCAACATTTTGAAATCTAAGGTCGGCATTTAAATTTTTAAATTTTGTTAAAACTGTTTTTTGAAAGAAATGTATTAAAGCATTCAAATCTGAGAAATATCAGCCCAAAGACGGAGTAAAGAAAAAGATCCGACCGACCGACCCATGTTTTTGCACCTAAAGGGCAATACAACATTTTTTTTAGGCCTAAAGGGTGTATTCATGTTCTTTTCCTTTCTCTTTTGATCTGTATTCAAATGCTCAAATAAATACGGTAAACTCACACAATTTCTATCTTGTATGAAAATGTACATCTCAAGAAATATACGTAATAAATTCGTAGTTTTAAGCTTTCTCACCTACTGGTTTCTTTTCAACTTACAAGCGATGTGGGCGTTTACAAATATCATATTAATAGTTTCCACTTGTGTGAAGCCAAGATTCTGGATGCAGCTTTTCACTTTCCCTTCTACATTCTCAGTCCTTTCCTTTTCTTCCCCATACGGCAGGAGATTCAACTTCCTGTCATGCAACTATAGAGCTAAGATTGACTCCCTTATTTCCGCTCCCATAGCCTTTCTCTCATTTCTCACTTTCGGGAGTGCCTGATTTTCTAACGCACTGAATCTGGCGGCTGAATCAGCCGCTGCTACTAGCGAATCGGCAAGCGAAGCATGCATTCCAGAAATGTCTTTCTTGATAGCCGTCATATCAACCTAAGGTACATATTAAACGTTATAGATACTTATTAGACAAATTCCTCGAAGTCTGAACGCGCTACTGCCGACTTATTAGCTTCCAATGTGAAAGGCTCATTTGAAAGCATGTTTGAATCTCTTGTTACTAAGATCCGTGATTCCACTTCTTTCCATTAAATGCGCTAACTATCTGCCGTCCATTTCTTTGATTTCGTAGAATTTAAAGAAACTATTCTTTAGCTCTCAATGTTGCACATCACACGCGTAGCCAGGGGGAGATGGGGGCGGTCGCCCCCCAAAAAACGCTTACCAAAAGAGAGAGAGAGAAAAAGGGGAGAGGACGTAGGAAGAAAAAGGAACAGACAAAGACAAGAGTCGAGAACGGTGTGTAGCGACTCATACATTCGCCTTACTTTTCTTGTACATTCATGTCTCCAGTATTTTTCCATCACGCTACTTATTTTATTTGCATAATTCGGACCGCGTCTGTTTTTCCCTCCATTCGCGCATCGTGGTTCCGCGCATCCTTCAACCGCGTATTTTCATCACCACGAGGTTTTTCTTCACTCCCGCTTACACCTCGGTCGAGTCAACACGTTTCTGTGGTCCTCTCTCTACACTCGAGATTTCTTCCGTGCCTATCACCTCTTGCATGGCACGTCAACTTTCTCTGCCGTCTCCAGCGGGCTGGCAGTCTTCCAGTGGAACAGTTTAAATCAAGACCCGACATGGCCCCTTGGTTCTCCGCTGGGAGCTGCCAGTATCTTCGTTCCGGTAGATTTCTTCACCCCACACGAGCACGACTCACATAGCTCGTCTGAACAGTTCATCAACGAGTTCGATTCACCGCAGCTCTGATGAATTTCAGATCAATCAAAGTTTGGCTCATCCGACTCATCGAGCGACTCACTGCTTCGCATCGGCACCGACTTTGGTTTCATCATTTCTCACTTGGCCTCTGACATCGAGCGACTCACTGCTTTCGTCATCGAGCGTCACACATTTCTACTCTTCGCCTCCGACATCGAACGACCCACTGTTCCGTCGTCGAGCGCCACATCTCTTCTCTTCTCGCCTGAGAGCTTCTTCATCATTTTCATCATGAGCGTCAGCGTCGAGATTCTTCACCGCTCTTCAGCCACGACTACGAAGCTTCATCTCCGCCTTTAAGCCTCCTCAGCATTCATCGCGTGAGCCCCTTCCTTCGTTCTTCTCAACTCTCTTCATCTTCATTGGACTTTCGACGTCATTTCATCTATAATATATGTCGTAAGCTCTATTCATTCAATATGTACATCGCATTTATTCATGTTCATTCTCATCTTTGATCATTATGTAATCTCCGTGAGATATTCACATTTACCATTTATGCATTTTTATTCTGAGTCATCGACTTCATCGACTTGTGCTTGGCTATACTTTGCAAGTGTACGGCCAGCCTCATCAGTACTCAATAAACATAATGAAAAGGGAATACTTTCTTTCATGTATTTTATTGTCAGTGCAACCTTGTTTCCTCGTAGCTAAAATAAAAATAAGAGTTATGTTGTGTGACCAGTGAACACGCTTATACATTTCAATTCACCATACCCCACACACACCAGTTTTACTAAAGGTGCAACGAATCGTCTTCTTTCTCTAATAATTTAATGAAACGTCAAAGCTTCCGCAGGGGAAGGGAAAACTGAATCCAGACAAGGATTTAGAGTCGAGAACGGTCCAACAAATCGTCTTCTTTCTCTTATGATACGTTGTTATAATGCAACGTCAAAGCTTCCGCGTATCACGCGGGAGGGGAAAACTGAATTCAGACAAGGATTAAGAGTCGAGAACGGTACAACGAATCGTCATCTTTCTCTAATAATTTGATGAAACGTCAAAATTCCCCCCTCCCTGCACCCACCCCCTAGGGAGCGCGCTTTGCGCGCTCTGGAAGTGATTCGCACTTTGCGTGCTCACTATCCCCCCTCCCCCCTAAACTTAAATCCTAGCTACGCGCTTGCAATGTTGTGCTACCGTCGCACAGTGGGCCAGGGAGGAACCAAACTCATGTTTGGGGATTTATTTTTTATAAATCCAGAGGAAATGTTTGGATTTCCAGGAATTTTTTATTACCAACATTTTCTCTGATGTCTAAGCTTTAAGTTGATACCAGATTTGGCTGCCCGATTCTGCCCATTATTATGTTAGAGCCTTTTTCCTTGCAACATTGCCCCGAAAATGTGTTTATTTTGGTCCGCGGTGTCAGAACAAGTGTCACGCGCCCCCTCGCGCCGTGATTTATGACCACGAATCCTTCATGATTCAGCCGCGGACCAAAATAAACACATTTTTCGGGGCAATGTTGCAAGGAAAACGGCTCTAACATAACAACGGGCAAGATCGGGCAGCCAAATTTGGTATCAACTTGAAGCTTAGACATCAGAAAAAATGGTGGTATTAACATTTAAGCAGTACACCGCGGAGATCTAAACATTTCTTCTGGATTTATAAAAAACATGGATAATTAGTCCATTTTTCAGTGAATTACCCTATAATATATCATGAAGATTGTGTTTCTATTAATTTTAACCCATCCATTTAACGAAATGAACTATCAGGAATATGTGAGAGCAATTTCATATCAATAACTTAAAAACTTCATGTCGAATTGAAAGATTTATAAAATAAGTCACTTTTGCACTAAAACTGTGAATATGTAGGATTTTGCTGTTTGAAGTAGTAAATTTATACCCTTATTGTGCATACCGGAATTAAATATTTCACTGAGGTATTCCTCTATGTATTACCTTTCAACTGGGCAAGAAAACAATTGAAAAAAATAAATCACCCAAACTTAGTTTGGGCGCACTTTGGTTCCTCCCTGGCCCACTGTGCGTCGTTCCCCACGGAGTGACGTCATCCTATAATTTATGTATTATTTATTTATCTAAATCATATGAAAAATTCCTCTGAAGTACTTTCATTTACTCTCTTTCCTGATGACTCCAACATGTTTTATTACACATCACGATCCTTTCAAGCTTTTGAACACAATGAATAATGAACTTTAAAAAGTGACGAATTTGATTAAAGCCAAGGAACTTCTTTGTATGCGCAAACTACAAACACAAATTACGTGTTTTTCAGTTACTCATTGCTATATCTACTTCATCGAATCACATAAGATAATATTGAAATTAAAGAAGTTCGAGCAATCAATTTTTTTAGGTTTTACAATTGATAATAATATATCTTGGGACACATATATCGATATTGATTGCACAACGGTGTGAAAATACATTAGCATCATCAATCAACTTAAACACATTTTTCACTGCCAGCACTCATCATCTTATATTCTATTATCATCTTAAATTATGACATTCTGGCGTTGGTAAATGCAGCACAAGCAAGACAAGATTAAATATTAGTGCTCTAGAAAAAGGTTTTATCGTTGTTATCAGTAAAAAAGTAACAAATCGGTAATACCTCAGTCACACGGCCAAACCGACTCCATCCCAAAGCCGATTTTCATTCTCCCCGAGAATTCAGAAATACCAACACTCAGGCAACCGTCACCTCGTATCGAGGATGCCTCCGGATATGTAATTTCGTCGGCGTTCGAGGCGGGCATAGGGGCGGGGGGGGGGGGGGGGATAGGGAATATGGGCAGGATCGGTGGTAGGGGTAGTTACGATATTCGGGCAACCCATCAAATTTCGGGCAGCGAGTTGAACGAATTTATAATTTCTGTAATTTTCACTACAAAATGTGGAAAACTAGGATGCTGAAGAGTTGATATTGATATAAGGCGTCAGCTCCCTTCTATGCATCTTCTTTAGTCTATTTCTGTGATGAAACGAAGATGTCTTTTCAGAAATGAAAAGTTGAAATTCAGAAAAAAGAGCAAGCCCCCACACTCCCCTGTCCCTGTCAAAGATGTGCCCGTTCGCTGACTTGCGAAGTTTTTATGAACTAATTTAAAATAAATTATACTCACTGTCCCAATTTTTTCCCATATTCTGAGAATGAGTACAAGGAAATAGAATTACTTGCATTCGTCACGGCTTGTTGTATTTGAGGAAGTTTACGGATATCAACTTTCATTCTGTCTATCTAATACAGGAGTTATATGCTGGTACTCTAAATGCTGGTTTCTCGATTGATTGCAATATTTATAGTAAATTTACAGTCATCGAGGAAAGTCTTGCTGTTATAGGGACCACTTCATTGTTGAATCTTAAAAGTCACCTAGCAGAATATTTTCAGACAAAATAAGGTAAGTTGAAACTCCTTTGTTGCTTTAATGTTGAAAATAGTGAATGTTTCTGAAATACTTTGCTATACTTTTCAATACTTTAGGCCAATAGTGAGAGGTAAAAATTATCATAACAAACTGTTTTATTTAGATATGTTATGAAATTCACAAACTCCACTCTAGCATAAAAGAATAACACTTCATATTTTCACAACAAACTTCCTTGTGTTGCCTTTGTTCTGTTGTTGTGTTGCCTTTGTTTTTTTTTAATATTTAAAAAAAAAAAAAAAAAAAAAAATCCAAAAGGGGGGGGGGGGGTTTTAGGGGGGTTATGGGGGGGTTTACACACAAAAAAATACCAAAGGGGGGGGGTTAACCCCCAAACCCCCTCCCCCCCCCCCCTGCGTACGCGCCTGTGTATACATATTGGGTGGTTTTGCTGCTTAATTTATTAGTTTTTCTATCAAATATTATCTTATCTTAGTAACTGAATGTGTGTACAAATTCTCTCAAAAGCAATTCATGAAAGTTAACGTTGCATGTTTTTGTTTTTAATGTGTGTTAGTGTAAAACGGAACTAAACTAAAAAAAAATAAGACTCACTAAAATGATAAAGAACAAATGATGGTAGTTACCAATAAGACGAAAGGCTCATATAAGCCCGAAATTGATTATACATCCTTAAAAATGGCTCATTTTCATCAACCTAAATTTGATCTACTAACAAGCCCTACATAATAAACTAACCTTAGCATCAGTTTGTTAAACCGATGTTATTAACGTCTACGTTCTGAAAACGGAACTTTGGACCGCAGTGCAAATGTGCTTAAATAACATGATAATTGAGAATACTCATGGGTTCTTGCTTTTGTTTTTATATAAATTATTCCCCCAGATACGGCCCTTGAGATTTAAAAAGAAAAATGGCAGCTGAGGGTACCCTTGAAACAATGACAGCTGATCCTTCAAGCGTATCTTACGATTATGAGCTATATAAAGAAATGGACCACCAAAGTATCATTTTTGTTGTCATCTTCATCATGATCGGCGTCACAGGAACTGTGGGTAACCTTCTCGTGATCCTTGCGATCGTCCTCTCTCGCAAGCTTAGATCGACCACCAACTGGTTTGTCATGAATCTTGCGTGTACAGATCTTCTGACACCATTCTTCGTTGTTTTGTATGCCGTAGCTTTCCTAAGTCTGGATTTTGGGTCGCACTCGGATGGATTGTTTGCTGTTTCTGCTAGTGGTTCTCTGGTATGCGTTGGCGTAAGCCTTACGACCCATGCTTTCATTGGCTTCACCAGTTGGTACCTTATCACCAAGAATCATGTCGAATCCAAGAAGCTCTTCTCCAATCGGAACATCAGCATCATGATTGTGTTTTGTTGGCTGTTTAATTTCATAGGTGCCCCGGTAATCTACCTCACTGAAAGTCTCCATGAATATGCGGGCAGGTGTGTTTTGGGTCTTTTGATAATCGGACATTTTGGAGTTATTATAACAGTTTACACAAACATAATTATGGAGATTTGTTGTGCAACGGGAAAAGGCCATGCGACAAAAAAGGAAATCTTCTGCAAAACCACAGAGTGAGAGCGAAACGTCTACCAGAACCAGTGACAAAATCGTCGTCAATCCAATAAAGAAATGCGCAGAAGATACTTTGCAGGCATCTCCATCTCTTGCCCATCCAGCTCAAGATGAATGCCGAAGATCTGACGGAACCAGCGAAAGAGCATATGTCGGTCCACCAGAGACCCGTGGTAACCCGTCTGCTCTGCGGACATCCCAATTACTGGAGGTGATAGGGAGTGAGGAAGACGAACAGACCTCCAGTGCGAGTCCAGCAGAAGTTCAGATACCCATACCTAGAAGTGATCGTGTGATGAATGATATATTCAAGAGACGAACAAAACCTAAAGTTAGCCGAAAGACCATTGTTGTAACTAAAAATCTCTTGATAGTACTGGTGGCTTTCGTCATTTGCTTCATTCCCTATTCTGTCTGCTTGTATATCCCGACGGGGTCAAATGCAGAGCCCTGGCTCATGCTCCTGCTTTTTGCGAACAGTTGCATAAATCCCATCATCTACGCCAGAAGGATTCGTGCATTTAGGGAGGTTATGGTGTGCATCTTACGATGTAGGATAGGAAGTATTCCCATGCCCATCGACTTAGTACGGCGAATGACGCATCGGAACTAAAGCAACTTTCCTGAAAGATCTTCACTGGTTGCCAGTAACGTTTCGTATCCACCAGAGAGTCTATATCCCCGTTTTCAAAGCTCAAGAATACATCTCAGAATATTACATCCCAAGGGGCGTCTACGGTCATCTTCACAACGCCTACTCACCAGTGAGCTTGGGGCGACAGAGACCTCTGGTGACAGAGCACCGGCTTGTGGAGGTCGACCACTTTGGAACGCTTTCCAGTATCGCTACGCTACGTGACATACCTCGAAGTTTTTAAGGAAATCGCTAGACACAGTGATTGTAAACCTTTTCACTCAATATTAAAAGTAAAAATGCACTTAGAGAGTCTATACGACCATAGACGCGCAATAGAAGCTCATTTGGCTCCTCATCTTTTGCATTTTTTATAAATGTTTTGTTTTGTTCATGTGTTTGGTAATTGGATGGAAATTTATAGATACTTTCACGTCTTTGATTGTTCTTTATGATCAAAGTATTGTGGAACATTTCTTTTATTGTAAGTATGTCTAAACTGATAATCAAAAATGCTCTACACAAAGTCATGTCACAATTTTAAATTGTTTTATTTCATGTTTGGAAATGAATCTAAAAAAATAAAGACAAAAATGAAATGATAGATTATTATAATTATTTTTTCAAAATAACATTAGGCTAGACAATGCCACATTGCATCATTGACCGCTACAACTCTTTTCCCGTTCAGCTTCTGGAAAATACGATCTGGAACCTACCACTATGGCAAGTAGCAACCATATCATGATTGCAAAGACTTTCGAAAAATCAAGTCTAAGGCAATTGCAATACCCTATCGTTTATACATAGATCATTTTCGGATAACGAAATATGTTTGCACATACCACTAGTTGATCATCATCCTCATCATCATCATCAAGTTTCTGGTATGTTACATCATAAGCGGTCAAGGATCTCTTTTTTTAATCTTTCATATGCTATTCTCAAAAAGCTTGTATTACTGCTATCACTTGTGTGGTTGACCATTTGTAAAGGCTTTGCAAATATGTAATGCGTTTCCTTCCAATTCTACGCTTTCCAGCAATCTTACCTGTCAATATTGTTTTTTGTAGATTATCTTTTCTGAATGATTATGTGACCAAGAAATTACATTTGCCTCTTTCTGATTGTTTAGAAGAGTGATAGTTTTACTTTTGCTTTTCTGAACATTTCTCCATTTGTTTAATTCTTTCTGTCAATGATGATATATTCACAATATTTCTCAAGAACCAGGTCTATGTAGCCTTTAATCCTCTTTCTAGCTCTTTGTTTATGGACCAACACTCACAATCGTAGAGACGAGCTGACCAGATATATGACTTTAAGACAAGGATTTTGGTTTCATGGTACTGTTCTTATTTTTCATCACTGATTTCATTAACTGTATCCTGTGCCATTGACATTGATTGATTTATTTCATGAATACTTTCCCATTTGATACTAAAGTGTATCTCAGATATGTAAAGGTGTTTACTTGCTTTATTTTTGAGATTTTTGAGATAACAAAATATATTATCATACACATTGTCTTTTTGTTGTATATATCCAAGCCTCTATTAATACTTTCTTTTGAATTCTGCTGCTAAAATTGTATCATCTGCATAGCAAATTTGTTTATATTCTAGCCTCCAACCTAAACACCTAGGTGATAGACAAGGCCATTGCACTTACCTTGTGTTAATTTGTTGAAAGTCTTTGCGATCGATCGTACGTGTTTCATGTATCATGTGTAAAATACAAAGGTCTCTTGACCGCTCTCAAGATGTCTGCCTTTTTATTATTTATTAAAATAACAAGGGCAAATGAAAATATGAAAATATAAATAATGAATTACGTTCTTTTGCAGATAATACTGACTTTTTGTTTGGAAAATATGTTAACAGATTTTGGCTCCACAATCAGCCATAGGACAATACATAAACATCGTGTAGATATTTCGATAAAGTTTCCTTTAAGTTTGAAATAAAATAAAATTCTACCATTCAGAACTATGAATATAATCGTGTTACTTAAAAACTTTTAACGCACGCAGACCGACAAAAATATGAAAAAATGAGTAGAAACAAGGAATTACTGGGTCTAAGATACTTTCCCTTTCACTTTCAATACTGTTGCACAAAATAAGCTATGATCTCAGCGGAAATAGTTCTAGGTCAATACCTCTCGTGGAAAAAAATGAGACCATTTCCTTAAAGGTTACATGAACTATTCGCATAACCCGAAAGAAGTGCTTGTAGACTTTGATATTTTGATTTATTTTCCATTTAATTTCAGTTATTCCAAAACAATGTGAACATATATAAGTGCAAGGGTGTCAAAAGAACTTATGGAAAAATGGCATGCATCTCATACAGGATGCCGGTCAACCAATCAGATGATCGCGCATAAATGGGTAGATGTTTCATATATTGCTATGTAGTACCACCGTTTATTAATTGACAAAAAACTGCAATCGGATGAATAACAAAACGACTCATCAGAAAGTTGCTGAATAAATCACGCTTTATCTATATTCCCTTGTCCGGCTTCTTGGCTCAGTGAATGGTTTTTCGGTGGATCATTTTCGTCTCAAGGATTATTACCAAATCTAGACTTCTCCTTCACGATCGACTTTCTCGGATTACGTGACTCCTTTAATCAATGGTGAGCTTCATTTTGACATTAAGAACATCAATGTATTTGATATGCACTAATTATCAGTATGTACTCCAGTGTATTGTTGTTAACTTATTGCACTATTTGCTATATCTTGATAGAATACAGAACAAATATTCAACGGCCAACATCTGCGAATATCTTATTATAAATGTATCGATAAAAAGTTATAATCAAATTGAACGTATAAGTCAATAACTGCATGTACACTGTTGTTATGTGTACAACGTACATAAAAATAGAATTCAAATCATAGTTTTCTTCCACAGGGTTCCTTTGTTCATTATCAACAAAAAATCAATACATGCACTATTCCATGACTTGTCATATAGGTCCTGCAGTCTCCATCAGTTATTACCTTCAGAAAGGCCTTAAAAACCCTTTTTTTTAGCAGTTGGTAGTTGCAGTTCTTATTATATGTATTTAAGTAAGTTTAATTTTCATTCACTGTAAGAGCTTTTGGCCTTTTTAGAAAAGCACGATATAAGTAATAATAATAATGATATAGAGGAGTGGATACGTCGCCGGACTGTCGATCTCAAGGTCCGCGGTTCGAATCCCACCGCGGCACTAATGTCCTTTGGCAAGACATTGATCTACATTTGCCACACCTCCACCTAGGTGAAGTAATTGGGGACCGGTAGAAAGTAATTCCATGAATGCTGTGAGCACCGACATCGGTAGCCTAGCAGAGCCGGGGTAATATTGGAGCGCTTTGAGCACCCTGCAGGGTGGACATGTGCGCTATATAAATATCCAATATTATTATTATTATTATAAAATATTTCAACAATAAAATATTACAATATAACCTAGGCCGCACAGTGACATATAAGATATTAAACGTGACAAAATGTAATATGTACACAAATTCTATGACAGAAACAGACAAACTGAGCAAAGACACTCGTTTTTCACGTAATTATTATCTTGAAGATTTTTTTCTGTTATATATCTTTCCATATCATAATAAGATTTAACAGCTGACATAACTTTTCAAACAGTGGTTTCTGACTTTTGCATTGGCTGAATAGATTTATTTCTTACAATAATGAAAGTTACAATTCAAAGCGTTGTTATGACTTCCTTTCAAGCCAAACGATTCATTTTGGTTTGTGAGTTTGGCCTTTATATTAATCTTACTTAAAAACCATTGCTCTAGTTTTGACCATATTATATTTAAATATAGGCAGTATAACAAATATGCATACTTGTCGCTTCACTACGGTTAAGAAATGTACAATGTTTATTAGTAAATATTTTGAATTTAAGCAATAAATCTTTCATGTAAAAGCATTCTGTGAAAAATAATAAACTGGAACCACCTAATATGCATATCAACAGATGACCGATATAGAAAGTCAGACAGTATGATAGTCGGATAGTCGGATTGTAGTCGAATCGAGAAGTGCGCACTGGGCTTTAGGCAAATGTGACTTTGACAGATTTATTTTCGTGTCTTATAATGCTGCCTAGACGATGAATTATAATCAATTAAATATCACATCCTATCATACCAGCATATCTTTAAACATGTAGTACATGATTTCCTTTCCCTCTTATTCATGCTTTGTATTTCCGTAAATGGTCCACATTATTTGCTGGTCCGTTTGGAGCCAGAAGGATTCATAACTAATAATAACTCATACTAACATATACATTTCAACACATAATTTGATAACACTCTTCTGACAACAAACAGGGCTGTCAAATGGGCCTATTGCATGTCCGCTTTAATCATGTTCATTTTCTAGGTAGAAGTTCTCAAGCAACATATTATCCCTTTAATACATAAACATACAGTTGTATAAACATTTTATTTCAAACTGATAGTATTCTTCTTTTACAATCTTTGCGGATTCATCCAAAGGATAGCCATGACAAGTCAAACTTTCCTGCTATTTGCTTATTTTAAATTTTAAATCTTTGGGCTTGGACGGCGGTCAGAAATAGTCCATGATTCGTATTACAAAGAGCAATGGCTTAGATCGTTTAGATTGATTAATCGAACCACGAAGGAACAAAACTCTAAATTGTTGTTTAAGTTAGGTGAGAAGATATGATACATTTAAATACTTTCTTTAACAATTACTTGGTTTTTTCCTACCTTAAATATATACGTCAACCCAGTGCATACATTTATAATGAACGATTCAGAAGTGAAATATTTTTTCAGTCACATGCAACTGTATTTTTCAAACATTGCATGGAAACATTTGGTTCACCCAAATTACCTTTACAATTTGTCTGAAAATAAATTAATATAATTTGAAGCTCTGTCTATTAAATAGTATTTGTTCTTTTCTTTGTAAATTATTTTCAGAAAAGCTTTTAGTTGATCACAGGCTAAAGATGGCAGATGAAAGCACTCCTCCTACGTCGGCCATTGATCAGTCAAATGGTAGTTTTCCAAGCGGTACTTTTAACGATCAGCCTTTAGCCGTCGCCCAACATGTTGTTCTCTCTATCATCTTTCTTATAATCAGCATCACAGGAATCATCGGAAACTCCATCGTGATCCTCGCCATCGTTCTCTCTCGCAAGCTCAGGTCAACCTTTAATTGGTTTATCCTAAACCTTGCATGTGCCGATCTGTTGACGTCGATCTGCCTTCCCTTTTATGTTGCAAGTTTGCTGATCGGTGAGTTTGAATGGACCTTTAAATTTTGGCTTGTTGTCATGTCGGTCTGTATTGGCGTAAGCCTTACGACGCATGCTTTCATTAGCTTCACCAGTTGGTATTTCATCACGAGAAACCAAGAAAAATCCAAGAAAATTTACACAGCTCGAAATTTATGCCTCATGATTGCATGCATGTGGGTGTTTAACTTCTCCTGTTCCTTCGTAATTGCCGTAATAGACGAAGAAAAACGTGTCTTTCCCGTAGCCGTTTCGATTTTTCGGGCATTTTGCAATTGTTGTCACAATGTACCTTAAGCTATGGAGATTCCTTGCACACCGAGCGAAGAAGTTGAGGCTAACGAAAAAAGTCGACGAAAAGATACAGAAAGTAGTATGCAAGTACACCTTATGCCCCGATGAAAACAAAGTTACACAACAAGGTGGTTTGGTTAATGAGAATACTGTTTTGAGGGCATCTCATTCGTCCGAGAATTTAGGAAGCCAAAACTGCGACCTATCAAAATGTGAAAAATCTTGTCAGCTGGAGAACCCTATGGAGGATGCGAAGACTTTGACGGTATCCCCATCTCTAGAAGAGATAGAAAGCAGAGGTGGCGAATATGACAGAGGAGCGAAAGAAGTATCATTACGTGCCGAGGGATCAGAAACCAAATTACCTGTCAAGAAACAGACACAACCTAAAATTGACAAGAAGCTTCTTGCTGTAACCAAGAATATGTTGGTAATTCTTGTTGCTTTTGTGATCTGCTTTATGCCTTACGCTGTAAACCTATCTTTACCGGGGGCATCTTACAGCGCAACTTCCTGGCTTTCGACCCTAGTATACCTTAATAGCTGTATTAATCCCATCATCTACGCCAGAAGGATTCGTGCCTTTAGGGAGGTGATGGTATGCATCATAAGATGTAGGCTTGGAAGCATTCCCATGCCCATCGACTTGGTAAGGAAAATGAGAACCACTCGCTGAAAAAAATAACTTGCAATCGGTCGGTGAAACTTAAAACAAGGACAAAACCCTACTGGAGACAAGTTCCACATTAATTATTGGCAGCCAATTTATTTTGAAAAAAAAACAAACACAATGTTTGTTCTAGTTTTTTTGGATGACTAATAATAATATATTATAATAGTGCAGTAATTTTTTCCTAATATGTAATTATGATATATTTTAGTCCTATACATTGTGAAATTATGAACAATGAATTATGTTGTATTTATGTTGGTTTATCAAATGATAATAGTCTTTCTTATAATTATGTTGCAGTTTGTATAAACTAAGAGTATCGAAATACTTGCTTCTATGTTATGTATACGAAAAGGTATTGGAGTTTTGAGAAATGAATTCAATGAATGCTAAAAAAAAAAAAAAAAAATCTTGAAAGTGTACCAAAGCATGTAAATTGGTGGTGCCGTGGTATAGTGATTTATTTACTAGACTCTTAATAAATAATAGCTGTAGGGAAAGTGCGGTATTAATACTGATAAATACTGTATTACTAATCAGTATTCATCATTTTCTTAAGGTCCTTTGATATATTATATCCAGTAAATTTTTCAGCATTATACATGTAAACTGGAAACCAGTGTTAATCCTCTAAAAGATAAAATAAATGGTAAAATAAATTTGTATAGCACGGGGTGGCCGGTTAGGTTCCAGAGAGAAAAATGTTTCAATTTGGGCGATCACACTCCAATGGTTAGGGTTACCTAAGACACATTAGGTTGCCATTGGCAGTGAAGGTACAATAAGGATTAACCAATGTTCTGAATATACCAATAAGTCAAGTGTGTATTTACAACTTGTATTTGTATGATATCTTAATCTTAGAATTAGATATTAGTGTTTTTTTATAGATATAAAGTAGACATGTACACGTCAATAATGTCAATGAACACAAATTATTGTATGTATGAATGTATATTTTATTTATTCACGGTTAAAAACAAAATACAATAATTGTGCCCGCATTCAGCAAATGCTGTTTTTCAGCGAGGCCGTGATTACATAAAATTCGAACAATGGAATATAAGACAATGAAAATACAATTTACAAACAAATATTATTAATTACCAATAATTTATGTGTGTATTTCCAATTTGAATTTGTACGTAATCTTAAATGTATTAGGTATCTTAGAGTTAGACATAATTATTTTGTATAGATATAAGTAAATATGTACACGTCAATAATGTCACTGGACACAAATGATTGTAATCGTGTACTGTATAATAATGTATTTTGCACAACTTTCATCTCATATTATGAAAAAAGATGATAAAACACATCAAACTACATAAATATACTAAGTCTGGTGAATAATTTGCGGGATAAGATTTTGATGAGAAGTGGAAACACCACTGCAGAAAGATAATTGTGTATTTGTGTATATACTATAGTATTATGGTTGGTTGTCAGTTTGTTTGTATTACTTGACTACTAAGAAAGCATGGGCATGATTGTAAGTAAGCTCCCAGTGACCGATGCTGCGGCTGTAAGTCCCTTTAGAGGGCCTTGGTAATGATTACTGCCCTACCAAAGGGCATTGGGACATCGACTTGGTATCGAACCCGGGACCTTCTGGTTACGAGACCTCTGCTCACTACTGAGCCATGTTATCATAGTGTTTTATAAATATGTGATTTGTGCACTCTCTGATTGGAATTATAATTACTAAAGATGCAACACATGATACGAAAAAAGATTGATAATGATAATGATTATTATCCATTATTTTTGTTCACTGACTCCGATGAGTGCAAGACAAAGAACTTAAGTACTTCTGTATTCGTTGCTATTCAATTACAGAATAAAGGAATTCAAGAATTTAAAAAAAGATAGCGTGAGGTAGAAAAGGAAGCGCACTAAAATATTTGAGAAGGTGCAATGGCTAAGGGGCAGAGCGGTGCATGGTCTCGTAACCGGGAGGTCCCTGGTTCGAGACCAAGTCGATGCGCTAGTGCCCTGGGTAAGGCATTAATACTCCTACCAAGTACCCGGAGATGACTTAAAGCCGTTGGTCCCCTATTTGCTTATTTAGAAGCCTACAATGCTTTCTTAACAGTCAGGTATACTTGGAAGGGTTGAAAAAAACTTGCACACTATCACGTATGTGGAAACTTTAGGGAATCAAGTTATGTAAAGATGGTTATGATAACATATGTTCTGCGTATGAAATTAAAAATGCAAGCAACATATATTTGAAGCAGACATCTGGGTAGAAGAAAATATGAAGTGAATGAAATATTTAAAATTTGTACTTGCGCTTAAATGTAAGATTATACTTAATACAAAATTTAAATTCGTAGAAATTTCTTGGTAGTATCTTTGTAATCTCTGTAGTAGTCTTCTTCTGTTCATTCTTTGTTCACCCCGCATTAAACAAAAATATTCATGGGTATGATTAAACCTATACACTAATTTTTCGTACCAAAGTTTCTTTTGACAAGTGAAAAGCTTGTCGGGTTTGCCCGACATATCAACGCCTAGTGCATGCAAAGTGAATTCCATCCATAGAGATGGCATTTTGCTGGTTAATCAAAAAGTTGGTTACGAAGGGTTCGGAAGGAGGGGAGATACGCATACATTGCAATTCATTATTAAACGGGTCTAAAGATTAAAGTACAGGAATATACTTGAAGCAGACATCTGGGTTGAAGAAAATATGAAGTGAATGAAATATTTAAAATTTGTACTTGCGCTTAAATGTAAGATTATACTTAATAAAATTCTTAAATTCGTAGTAATTTCTTGGTGGTATCTTTGTAATCTCTGTAGTAGTCTCCTTCTGTTCATTCTTTGTTACACCCCGCATTTTAACACAAATATTCATGGGTATATTCATATTCATATTCATATTTATTTCATTTCCAACAGAAAGGTAAACAAAGATATTACATTTGATTTCATACATAATTCATTTTTTCAAGAAACTATACAAATAAACTTTGCACATAATAAAATGATTACAAGAATTTCTTAATTTCTGAGGAAATGGGGGGGATCCACTAAAATCCAGTGCTTGTAGGTTGTGGATCCCCCAGAAAAAAATAAAAATATAAATGATTCAAATTTTGCCTACAAAGACTTAGAAAACACAAGACAATATTTCAAAACAACATACAATTTACAAACACGAAACGAACAAGGAGAAGTAAAACAGATAAGAAGGAAAGGGGAAAAGGGGGAAGGAAGAAGAAGAAGAAGAAGATGAATAGACCTATACAATAACTTCTTGTACCAAAGTTTCTTTTGACGACTGAAAAGCTTGTCGGGTTTGCCCGACATATCAACGCCTAGTGCATGCAAAGTGAATTCCATCCATAGAGATGCCATTGCTGGTTAATCAAATAGTTGGTGACCAAGGGTTCGGAAGGAGGGGGCGTATGCATACATTGCAATTCATTATTAAACGGGTCTAAAGATTAAAGTACAGGAAGGAAAGACCTCGCAAAGTAAGAAGTTTGTGTTGGGGATACCTGAACAATGTGCATAATACATGTACATATATGGCAGTGATAACGAAATGTTGGAATAGAGAAGAGAAGAGAGGGATAAGGAAGAGCAAGAAAGAGAATAAGAGAGTGGTATAGAGAGAGAGAGAGAGAGAGAGAGAGGGAGAGAGGGAGAGAGAGAGAGAGAGCGTGGTGGAGAGAGTGAGAGAGAAAGAGAGAGAGAGAGGGAGAGGTGGCAAGGGAGGGAGAAAAAGTGAGAGCGGAAGAGAGAAAGAGATACAGGGAGAGAGAGAGAGAGAGAGAGAGAGAAAGAGAGAAGGAGAGATAGAGTGAGAGGGGTGATGGTAGTGGAGAAATAGGCCAATTTACTACCATATATTCAAATTTCATACATACTATTTAAAAAAAGGTTTTTCTTGACACCCCGACAGATTTCCATCAACTTAGAGCCGTCGGTCCCCTATTTGCTTACTTATAAGCCTACAATGCGAGGCGAACTCCTCCGCCCCACACCCTTATATGATATTTTGTGCCGGGGGCTCCTATTCTAATATCGTTCAGTAGGTCCTATGGAAGCCCTGTACCAAAAATGGCATTTGTACAACAACAAATCAATGTTATTACATTTTTGTGGGGCTCCATAATGACGCCCCGCCTCCACAACATTAAATTAACATTTTTGCCGGGGGCTCCTAGCCTAATATCTTTAAGTAGGTCCAAAGGAAGTCCTGCATAAAAAATGGTGCTTTTATCAGGCAAGTAACGATAATCGATAAATTTGACGCTAATTTTTAATACTATGAGTATGAGCGGTCCCTTTCTGTTTCTCATCCCCTCCAATGATCGCACTATATCAAACCGTCACTCCATGATGGTTCTGCTTTAATTTGTTGCAGCGCCATCTCGTGTTTCGAATTCAATTAAGGGTGTTGTTGCAAGTTGTAATTTCTTTTTCTCACTCTCTCCCTCCTCCCCTCCTTTCGTTCTCGAGGGTATTTAGTTACTTCGTTAGAACAAGGCTTGACTAGCATTTGTGCTAACTTCTAGTTCTCATTAACAACTTCACCTAATAAACATATGTATGTGTATAGCTGGTACATTAAATAGTATGCAGATCTATGTCTAAATATTGTTTCAAAACTATAACTGTTCAATCAAAATTCCTCTTCTGTTATGTACAGTACGTGCGTCCAAAAAAAAATTTACCCAACTTTTGTAGCTTCTAACTGAAGAGTTATAATCTGTGTTACCTTTAATCATATGATATTGTAATGGAAAACTTATGCCCTGACTAATGATACCATTTTCATACTTTTGCTGCCAAGGATGACTGAACAGCAGGATTTTCAAAAAATCTATTTAAAATCAAATTCAATTCAGTTAGTTATACATTTATCGATTTCAAATTGTATCTAGTGGAGCCTGTTCAGTAACAATACATAAAAGTATAAAATGCATGTACCATTGAATAAAACAGAGCATATAGGCCTACCCCCTCAAATATTTTAAACTGTAAACTGTCCCTGAACGAAATATCTGACGATGTAATTTTCCAATTTCCGGGAGCACACACACAAAAAAGTGCCCTTACCCCCCCCCCCCCCCACACACACACACACACGCGTTCCCGGTTTTGGGTTTTTTGAGCGACAGTCGCTGTTTTGAGGGGGGGGGGGAACGGAAGAACAAAAACAGACAAAAAAAAGCCTTATCCGCTGCAAACGGAAACGATTATTCAAAGGAATGAGGATGCAGGACGCCATTAAAAAGGAGGCATGACGTCAGTGGAAGGTTGGGCTTGAGTATTAGGATCGGGTAGATGAGGGAGAGTCACCACGTACGGATGGCTAATGTAATGACTGTCGTCGTCACAGGTCGTGGCGATTGGCGGATCTGAAAGACTTCATAGAGATAGAAATGCAAAGTTTTCATGACTATGATGATAATAATGATGATAATAAAAGTAGGTTCTTGAATATCGCTCATGTTTGTCAGACTACACGCATGGCGCTTTACAATAATTTCCTCGGTTTTATTAATAAAATGATTTTTTTTTTGTTGATTTTTTTTGGATTTTTTTTTTTAAAGAGGGGTGGGGGTGGGTTGAACCCCTATATTTTACGGGCCTGAGTGATAAATGAATTCAAATATCTCATTATACATGGATGTAAAGACCGTTGAGATGTCATCCCAACGCCAGAGTAAGTTTTTAGTCTTCAACACAAAGCTCAACACAGAGGCCTCGCCCCCCCCCCCCCCCAAAAAAAAAAAAAAAAAAAAAAAAATGCTAATGCTGCCACTCCACATTGTTTAGATGATTTTTTTAAATTTCGACCTATGACTTTCGGTCTCCTATCGGTTTGCAGTCGGTACACTATCGGTAAAGCCTCTTTTGGGGTGATGTACCCTTGGCATACATAATAAAGCCAAAAAAGATCCATGAAAACAAAAGTATTTTTGGGTTAAAAAAAAGGTCACTACCTCTTTGGAGATGATTTCTCTGGTTTACACAGAGGGTTCCTAACCACCGAGGGCCCTGCAACAACAAAATACCAACCCCTGACACCACAGCTCGAAAGACTATTGCGCTGACTCCCCCTGATAAAAAAAATAAAACACGGACAAAAGATGACAAAAGTGGAATAAACAGATTGGTGTGCAACGAGGGGATACTTTTTTTAAAAATAAATCATCGGAGTTTAATTTTACTTTGAATTACATGAGTGAAAACCTGTCGAAGATTTACACAATCTATTCAAAATTAATGTGCGTTCATCTATTATTGCCTAAGTGTACAAGAAATC
Source organism: Strongylocentrotus droebachiensis (assembly GCA_035222895.1). NCBI lineage: Eukaryota > Metazoa > Echinodermata > Echinoidea > Camarodonta > Strongylocentrotidae > Strongylocentrotus > Strongylocentrotus droebachiensis. The sequence goes on along the minus strand of JAVYIG010001079.1, from coordinate 91,240 downwards.
AACACAAAATAAACAAACACATCAAGATGTATATTATAACACTTGCAATTCCTCCAATATCCATGGTCCTTGTAATAAGTGTATTGAAGCAGGGTCTAAACAAACTGTTGGTAAGGAGAACACAAACACATGTCACAAACATATCACAAACCATTGATGGTAACTTTGCCGTCACTTTTAACTACCATGTCAACATCACACAACAGCCAATAAAATCAAGGTTTCCTTCCAAGTTACCTTTGGTGACACATTTACAATCGATGGTCAGTTTTATGCAACGGTGGCAAAATATTGGTACGAAGCAAAACTGTTGGTTAAACAAATGTTTTTAATTTTTTTTTTGTTTAATCGGAGTTGGTCTCCTGTAGCTCCGCCTAATGAAATCCCAGCATTGTTCAATTATCTAACTCGATTATTGAACCAAGATAAAAACAGTATTCCTTGTAGTTTACTTTCATGAGGCTATTCGGGCAACTTGTTGCTCAAATATGGAAGTATTCAAGCACTTCACTGCCCGAAAGCATCATGTTTGTAAAGGTTGCGAGCGAGGAAGCGAAGCCAGCGAGGAAGAAAATAATGTTTCATCTTTAAAATGTTATTTCCTTATGAACATGTATGTACCCAAGCATTTTCTCATATTTGTTTTTCATGAAATCGATGATATTCCCATATAATTATAACTTTAAAAAAAAGTTTAATTGGTTTATATATTAATTACTTAAATTCTCTCGCGGCACCCTAGAGTTGTCTCGCGGCACCCGTAGGTATGTCCTGCGGCACCCCAGTGTGCCACGGCATCCCGGTAGGAAAACGCTGGTCTAGACTATATTGAAACATCTATTTCAAACAAAATGCATCGCATATGTGGAGTTTCTGACGGCAGGAATTAAAATAGTTCCCGAATGTAGGAATTTAAGACGAATCAATGAATATATATATATATATCATTCAAGAAAGGAAATTATGATAATATATTTGTGATCCCTTGTACAAGATAATGTTTAACATAGTAATTACTTCATTAATTTAAGTATTTTCAAAAGAAGAAGAATGTCTATTTGTCATGGTAAACACAACTTATTTTTATTACAAGAATTTCATGTGAGTTTTAAAAGATAATAATTAACTTTTATTATGAGGGTTTATTTACGATCTTTGAAAGAAAAATGTATTCATTTTAAAAAAAAATAATTTTTCCCCTTCCTTAGGGTTCTTTATTATCAAAACAAATTCCATCATATACAGTTTATCCAAATATCATATACAAATAATTAAAGAAATAATTTCCATACATAATGGCTTGACACAGATAATAATCATCACGGCCGAAATCTTTTGTGGCAGATAAAAACAAACATTTATGACAAAATTAGTACTTTAAATATCTAATTAAAAAAAATACCAAACATAAAATACATGATCATGTTTATGTTAGCACATTTCCAACACTCTCAAAATATTTTCTAAAGTGAAACCATTTCTTTTTCAAATTATTTTCTCTGAGATTTGTATATATTTTTCCATTTCATAATAACGTTTTAAAGCTGATAAAATTATATCAAATGATGGTAGTTGATTTCATAATTTAGCTGAAAATATTTCTTGTCTTACAACCATCAGAACACAGTTGAGTGCATTATTATTGCTACCGCAAAATCCAAACAATTTATTTTGATTTGTAAGTTTGATCCTTTGCCCCGTATTACGAAATATCCAGCAATCTAACTTCGACCATACTTCATTAGAATAGTTACAAAAGCAAAAAACATGTATGGTAGTTTCATCATTGTTACTACAAAAAGTACACTTCTTGTCAGCCACTACACCAAATCTTAACAAACTGTCCTTCATATATAATATTCTATTTAAAATCTTGATTTGAGACCACGTCATGTTGATATCTATTGTTGACTGACATGGAATTTGACAGTACGAACCCCAAAGTACATCTTGAAAATCTAAAAAACTTGTCCACTTTGTAAGGGCTTTACATTCTTTTACTTTGTTTTGTAGAAAAGACTGATAAATATGTGAACAACCAACATTTGTTTTCACCACAAGGTGCACGGCTTCGGGAATGATAGGTTCTAAGGCCTTACTAGGAGCTACATGTGTAGTCATTTTAAAACCTGACCGAATTGCATTACAAAGACCATAGTACTGGAGGAAATATGTTTGTATGTCGAATCTCCGCTGAAACTCAAAATATGAAGGAAAAAACAAACATCTATTTTTAGGATGTCGTTCACAAAACGTATTCCTCGTAAATTCCAAGCCCCAAAACATACCATTTTGTCATTCATTTTAATGTGGGGGTTATTCCAGAGAGGTTGACTTGCAATGTCTTCAATAAGAAGTTCGACCAAGTCTGACCAAGCGAAAAGGACCTCTTTCCGAAATGGATTTGGAGTCAAGTCTGCTAATTTTCTAAAATAATGTGAGCCAATATACAGGTGAAAAAAATAGGTTTGGGGCAAGAATGGATTGAACATGTGAAAAGTGAAACTTTCTATCTGAGAATCAGTTACAAATCTTCTAATCCATGATATTTTCATGGATTTAGCATGAATGTAAATATCAATCATCTTAACCCCACCTTTATTATACAGTTGACACATTTGTTTTCTATTGATTTTATCAGGTTTATTACCCCATATAAATGCATAAAAAAAAAAGATTTATACCTTTCATAATTTGCGAATTTGGTTCTGGAAGTGAAAGCAATAAATAGTTCAATTTTGGCACCAACAAAGATTTGACTAAAGTTATTCTTCCGAGGACAGATAAGGTTGGTTTACACCATGAAATAATTTGGCGTTTTATATCTTTAATTTTTTCATTATAATTATGATTTACCATCTCTACTAAAGTTAACCGAAAAATCTATTCCTAAGTATCTCGAATAACTTTCTGATACCCAATTTGGTTTGTGCTCTGGCATTAGCTGTTTTTTGCAGGCTCTATTTTTCCCAATCCATATCACATGAGTTTTTGTAATATTGATCTTTAGGTTTGACATTTCTTCAAAATCACCCAATATTTTCAGTGAGCTCTGTAAATCTTCTTTTGTACCGTTAAGTATCAAAATGGTGTCATCTGCGTATTGTAGTAGTTTACTATTTTTCCCTGTAGATGCAAGCCAATTAAATCAAAATTCCTAATATTTCGCTAACAAGTAAAAACAGGTATGGAGAATGGGTCTCCTTGACGACACCCTTGTCCTATAGTAAATCTTTCTGTGCAAAAGCCATTTACTGTGACACAAGAAGAAGCATTTTGATAAAATAGATTAATCCATTTTTTCAGCGATGGCCCTAAATGAAAAAAGTCAAGGACATTGATTAGAAACTTGTGAGATATACAATCGAAGGCTCTTCAAAATCAATCATCAACAACATGCCTGTAATGTCATTAAGTTCGGTATATAATAATCATAAAGTAAACGGATATTTTCTCCGATAAAACGGCCTTTCAAAAATCCTTTTTGATTCTCATGTATCAAGTGGGGCAATAGTTGCTTTAATCGATTAGCTATGCACCCAGATGCTATTTTGTATACAACATTTAAAAGTGAAATTGGACGCCAATTCTTTAATTAATGTCGAGGCTTGTTTCCTTTAGGAATTAAAGTGATTATTCCTAATTTTTGTGTCTGCGACAATTCTCCTGTAAAATAAGCAAAGTTCAAAGATCTGATCATGAACGTTTTAAGATAATGCCAAAAGAAACGAAAAAATTCAACAGTGAAGCCATCTTGCCCAGGGTATTTATTATTTTTCAGACTTTTTAGCATTAAACAAACCTCACTTTCACTCAAAGGACCTTCTAATAATTTGGACAATTCTGGAGTTAACTCAGGAATATCTGGATAGTTTAACAATGTGTCTACATCTACCTCTTCAGTGTCTTTCGTCTTATATAAGTTTGAATAAAATTTAAAGATTTCGTTAGATATACCATCCTGTCCACTAATAACATCTCCATTTTCTGTTGACAATTGCCGTATTTCTTTATTTACTTTATTCTGTTTTTCCAAGTTTCAAAAATATTTTGATGACCTTTCTCCTAGCTCCATCCATATGATTATAGATCTCATGATAATTCATCATTTACTTTTAAGCGATAGGTTTAAAGTTGTGACTTTTTGTCACTTAATTCTTTTAGTAATGCGGTCTTATCAATCGATGTCACTAGTTTTTGTTCCAGTACTTCGATATTTCTTTTCAGTTTCTTTTCCCAACTGATGTTATGTTTCTTAATGAACGAGCCATAGGATATAGATTCACCCCACAATAGCATTATCAACGTTTCAAAAAATAATTGGTCATTGATAGAAAATTCACAATTTCCAACTATGTTATCGTTTTCATCAAACTCTACCTCATCTTTTGCATAAAATGTAATTGTCTCTTTTATAGTTTTTATAATTTTTGACACAAAATTTTCATCTTTTAATAGAGAATTATTAAATTTCTAAATTCCCGGACCCCGTTTAATTTTATTTAAAGTCAAGCTAAGACGAACTAATAAGTGATTTGTTCGATAACCAGATAAAATATCAGATTTATGAACTAATGATAGTAATTCTGATGATATAAAAAAGAAGTCTAATCTACTTTGTTTAAAAGGGTTCGGCTGGCGCCACGTGTAATATTTATTCACAGGATATCTAATTCTCCATGGGTCACATAGATCTAATTCGTCCTTCATATTTTTTAACCTGCTGTCTCGCCCTAGGATTATTTACATGAACATGGTCCTGCACTAAACTCCAGTCTTCACAAATAACAACATGTGGATTTTCGAACTCTGTTATGATACGTTGTAAATCAATATAAAAAGTTGGATTATCAGTGTTCGGGCCATATAAAGAGGCCAGTGTAATGTCGTACTCATATAATAGGGACTTTTAGAATGAGTAGACGAGAACACGACGTACGCCGACTGATCATGCGTGTCAACGTACTCAACTGCCCATGTTGACTACAATTAGAAATCTTTTAGATTGCACTCGACGATAGACATGCATGCAGGAAGTAACACTATGAATTACATGACAGACAAAGAAAGAGGACAAAATATACAGTTCCTCATTCTACCCTCAACAATAGGCCATTTTCTTAATGTAACCAAATTTAATGCATAGGTCTTTGTGAAGTGCCTCAATACAAATTATTTCATTCACCTAATAGGAATAGCAGTATTCCAATAGTCAGAATGTAACTGCATATATTAAGTGTTGCTATAGGTAGGTCAAGCCATAATGTTTGTCCAACGTGGCAACAACTAATGTATGCAGTTAGGATTCTGTCTATTGAAATACTATTATTCTTATCAGGTGAATGAAATAGTTTGTATTGAGGCACTTCACAAAGACCTATGAATTAAATTTGGTTACATTACGAAAATGGCCTATTGCTGTGGTAGAACATCCCTTCACTACTAGTGTAGAACAGGTGAATATGCATGTGACACTTGTTCTACACATTTTTACATAATAGCAGGGAAGGGATGTTCCTTTGTCTACCTGAGGAACTGTATATTTTATGCCCACGCGGCATATACTAGTACCGTACTAGATTTAGGAAAATCAAGGTTGACGCATTCTCGATCGCCGACTGAGACGACGTGACGCATGCGCAGTGCCTTAAAAGGACGTCACACGTTGCAGTCAAAGCTGTAAACGTGCAAATCTAAAAGTCCCTAATGTCAAATCTAAAACGACTAAGTTTCCACCATTGTCTATTCTACTTTGATTAGCTTTGACCGGAATAGTATCCTTAAACAAAATTGCTACTCCTCTAGACAGACAAATTTTCAAAAACCAATGTTATGAATATAATCGCATGATCAAACAATCTAAACAAAACCACCATTCAAAACAATTTGAAGGTTGTAATTCAAAGCAGCTATTTCAAAAAGTCAACAAATTGTGCACACCAAAAGTACCCAAGGTGTTACCTTCTGGCGATTCTGATCTTTCACTTGCTGAACGTTTTTCTGACTTTTTTACAGACAAAATTAGGAGTATCAAAAATGTTCTTAAAGATTCATCAAAAACGGATGTTTCCATATCCATGCTTGATTCCTGCAATTCTTCATTTCCTGAATTTTCACCAGTATCAGAAAATACTGTCAGAGTTATAATAATGAAATCTCCATCAACTTCATGTAGTCTCGATCCAATGCCGACATGGCTGCTTAAGAACTGTTTAGATGAGCTTTTACCAGTCATTACCAAAATTATAAACATGTCTATTCAAAGTGGTCAATTTCCTGATGTTTTGAAATCGGCACAAATCACTCCTCTTTTGAAGAAACCAAATTTGGATTGTGAAATTTTGAAAAACTATCGGCCTGTTGCCAACCTTAAGTTTCTTGCTAAAACAATTGAACGTGCTTGTGCTTCTCAAATTCAGGGCTATCTATCATCAAACAATCTGTGTAGTAAAATGCAATCTGCTTATAGATCTTCTCATAGCGTTGAAACTGCTCTTTTACGTGTATATAATGATTTGTTGTTAGCTGTGGACCAAGGTGATGAAGCTGTTTTAATACTTTTAGACTATTCTGCGGCTTTCGATACTATCAGTCATGATGTTTTTCTTGATCGCTTACGTAATAGATATGGTGTATCAGGTACTGCCTTGAATTGGTTTAAAACCTACTTTATGCATCGTTCACAATCTATTGTCATTAATGACTCATTATCCAAACCTCATGTTCCACTTGAAGGTGTTCCTCAGGGATCCGTCATCGGCCCTTTATCATTTACTCTGTACACTGCACCACTTGAAGATATTATTGAAGCGTATGGTTTAGGCCGAATGATATATGCAGATGACACCCAAGTATATGTTGTTTTGAAACGTGATTCCGACCATTCTGTTATTACTAAACTTGAAAGATGTATAAATGATATCAAAGCTTGGTCCACTGCTAATGATTTGAAGTTAAATGAGGATAAAACTGAGGTTATACATGTAACATCTCGATTCAGAAAGTCCTCCCATTTACCATCTGTCGAAATTGCTAATGTTCCGATACAACCTGTCAAAAGTGCACGTAACCTTGGTGTCATCTTTGAAAATGATCTCAGGATGGATGATTATATAAAAAATATTTGTCGCTCAGCATCATATGCCTTGTACAAGATAGGTCGTATTAGAAATTTTCTTGATAAAAAATCTACCGAAACGCTTATACATGCATTTATTACATGCCGTCTTGATCAATGTAACAGCCTTCTTTATGGCCTTCCGGAGTCGCATATTGCAAAACTCCAGAGAATCCAAAACTCTGCTGCCAGGCTTGTAACACGCACGCGTTCTTGTGAACACATCACCCCAGTACTTCGCGAATTGCATTGGTTGCCGGTGACGTACCGCATTATGTACAAAATCTTAGTTTTAACTTATAAATGCATTCATGAATTGGCACCAATTTATCTGCAAGAATTAATCGAGGAATACAAACCCTCACGCAATTTACGGTCATCTTCACAATTAAACCTCGTATCTACTTATGTGTCAACTCTCTCTTATGGTAATCGTTCCTTTCGCAAAGCTTCTGCTGAACTTTGGAACAGATTACCTTTAAATGTAAAAAACTGTCAAACCGTTAACCTATTCAAAACTAGTCTCAAGACACATTTATTCAAAATTGCGTTTGATGATTGATTAACTCTGTTCCCTTTGATGTGTATTCCATATGTATTGTAATTTGTAGGTTTATTTGCATTTTTAGTTTTGTATAAGATGTAATTGTATATCAGTCTATTTTGTGTGTATAGCGCTTAGAGACTTCGGTGGTAAGCGCTTTATAAGTAACGTTTTTATTATTATTATTAGAGCTGGATGTATGATATTAGAGAAAAAAACACTTGCCTCCCCATTTGCGACATATTTATGTTTCTATGTCAGGAGTGAAATGAGTGTCTCGAATACAACATACATCATATTGTTTAGATTTCAAATATAACAAAACATATTCTCTTTTCTTATCATTTGCTAGGCTGTGACAGTTCATTGAAATAAAAGTAATGTCACCCTGCATCAGACGAGAGTACCGAGGCGAAAAAAGACGACGAACTACCTGTGGAAGATTTTTTCAATATAAATACAACTAACACACACACAAAAACACAAACATCAAACACAAAGGTCGAATAACGACATGCCCGACAAGCCATGGGCAACAGCATTGTGGCCAAAATATTCATGTTTAAAACAGCCATACGACGATTTCCAGATGAAGACCCTCCCTAGTAAACACTCAGTTCAAATTTTATTATCAGTTTCCATTCATTAACCTATAAATTATACCATAATGTCATATAAAAGCACTTGATTGACATGCATGATTGAAAGTAATTACTTTTGGTTCAATTAGTTCAAAACCATTTTTGACTGGACGCATTCTTTAATGCAGAAAAGAAAGCCATTATGTCATGTAAAAGCACTTTTTTTGACACGCAAGATTAAACAATACATTTTGAATCAATTACTTCTAACCTAGTGTTGACAGGACTCACATTATTATATGATTTATATTTACATGACCCCGGTCGAAAATGATTGTTTTCAGTTTCCATTTATTATACAAAGTTGACTTTCGGTCATGCGATTACATCCTGGACATCTTTTGTTGTTGCAAGATTGGTTATATAGTACAACCGGTGTGTTTTGTGAGCTTTTCAAATCCTAAAAATGATAAGAAATCGAATAATCTTGATAGAAGTCACGTGCACTGCACACATAATAAGGTTTACTCATACATGTGACGTCAGCGTTTGGTCCAAGCCTTTTAGCTATTTATTGTCGTAATTCGAATATGGTTTTCTAGCCATAAACATACCAATACATTGCACCCCTTACCCAGTAAAGAAATCTATTGAATTGATATCAGCAGTTATCAGTTTCCATTTCTTAACAAAGAAAGCTCTCTATTATCATTAACAAGGCTAAAAAATCTTCTGCTTCAATAAATTAAAATCTGGTGTCTAAAGAACCTGTGAAAAAACAATGGCATACATGTCATAAAAGCTGCCGATCAACCAATCAGAAATCGCGAATAAACGGGTGGATGTTTCTTAAATGGCTATGCATTTCCATCGTTTATCAATTTTCAACAAAACTGAAATTGGGTGAATAACAACACGCGACTGATCAGAAAGTTGCTGATGAAATCACCTTTTAAAAAATTATCTTGTCTGGATCCTTAGCTCAGTGATTGTTCGTTCGATAGATTATTTTCGTCTGAAGGATTATTACAAAAAACGAAACTTCTCCTTTCCGGATTATCTGACCTCTTTAGTCAATGGTGAGCTTCATTTTGACATTGCGATCATCAATATATTTGTTATGCACTAATGACCCATTTTTACTCCAGTGTATGGTTGTAAAAGCTTATTCCACTATTCGGTATATCCTGATATAATACAGCACAGATATTCAACGGCCAAAGTCTGTTGATATTATATTATAAATGTATCGATAAAGAGTTAAACTTAAAAAAAACTAACGTATTAAGTAAAAAACTACATGTTTACTTTGTTATGTGCACAACAAAATATGATTCATATAATTGATGTTATTCTATTTAACGTTGCACACTGTTCCTTTATTAATATTCAACATAATAATCTTTCAAAAGTATCGATGCATGCACTATTACATGACTTGTCATATAAATATGCCAACAATAACATATTACAAAATAACCTTAGCCGCACAGCGACATAATTATAATATATTAAACTTTACAAAATATAATGTGTATACTATGTATATAACATAAACAAAACAAGCATACTTAACATAGACCATCAGAAACATTTGATGAAATGAAACCATTTTCCACGAAATTATTTTCTTTAAGATTTATTTTTTGCTATACAGTGCGTCCCAGAAAAAACGAAACCGAGAATTATCGATGTTTTATCATAACTTAATCACAATTATAATTGATAAATGACACATATTTCTAAAGCTTAGATCCTCTTCTTTTATTTGATGCCACTTATATGATGCATATTTGATGCATGAGTGATTCAAATGAATTTGAAGAGAGGAAACAAACAAATCATTTGGCGGACGGTATCTGAATTTCAAAGAGAAAATCACATTTCAAGAAAGTTAAGTTTCTGCCCTTTCATATGACATCTCAGTCAGGAAAAATGAGCTAGGAATGACAAAGTTCTGTTTGTTTAAAATAGTGCTTGCCTTTCCTTATTTTTATTAAACGAATTCGTTTTCACTGGCTGTCTGCCGTACAGCAATATACAAATTTACCAGTGCTCCCGGTAAATTTTGAAAAATTTCAAATAGCGCCTACGGCCGTACAATGGTAGCTGCGACCATGAAAATCTGAGAATATGTAGTTGTGATATATAATTTCCAAACGGGAATAGCTAATTGGTCGATTTTAGTCAAGAAACATTGTTTCATAGCTAAATTGATATCTTGAGAGGGAGCTTTACAACATAAAGAGTTTATTATTTATAATTTCATAACTTTAGACTCGATTTCAGCCGGGACAACGATCAATGAATATTGTAGGAACGCATATGCTTTCAATATGTTAATTTGAACCAAATTCATGACCCCATACCAAAACTTTGTAATACCTTTAAGGTCAATATCCGTTTGGTCGATTTCAGGTCAATTTCAAAATTCTCTAAATCGTCTCAAATACTTTATGCATTAAAGATAAACTCCATTTCTGGTAAAAAAAAAAGAAAATTTATTCTCACAGAATCAAACGAAACTTACCCTGACTGTTCAAGATTACAAATAAAAGACATGTGCCAAACAATTTTGGAAGAAAATGTATACTGGCTGAATAATGAGCATAGAAAGATAAGGAAATCAAGGTAGTACTAGCCCCGACATCATGTGTGTTGTCCCATATATAGCTTTCTGTGTACAGTGCTTGTTACTTTACCAAGACTCGGCCAAATTTATTATGATTTTGATGACTCCAGAACCTTGCAGTGCACACCAATACTTACATGCTACATGATAAACTGTTTCTGATCCATTCCACACCTTTTCTTTCACAATGCAATCGCATTACCAGTACTAGAGTTTATCTTTAATTTGATATATATTTTGTTATATTTTATTGACGGTTTATATAACATTTTTGTTTTGACGAATGTATCCTTAGTTCGTTGTTAGCATTCATTTCTACATCAAGAATTCTTTTTTTTTGTGTACAACGGAAAATAAATTTAGTTTATTAGGTAATTACTCTTGAGGAGTACTTTTTGGAAATTTAACGTGTCATGAAAATTTAGAAGTCTTTATTAAAACAAACTATTTAAAAGAGGTGGCGTAGGAGTCGTGCGATTTTTTTAAATTTTGTTTTTAAAGCGGCATCTTTACATGACTATATATGGTTATTCGAACACAGCTTCGACATCATGCATCTATACGTTTTGTTTAGGCACCGGAGCGCCCCGCCCTCGTTTCGAAAATCTAGGTAATACTATTGTTTTATAAAAGCCTTAAACATTTGCTAGAAATTACGCGAAAAACAACTTACAGGGTAAGTCCAACTTGATGTCAAGTAGATTTTGATAGAAGCAGAAACATGAGAAAACAGGTCAGTGAGTGAAAGTTTAAGGAAAAACCGATTAAAAATACTGAATTTTAGAACGTGCGATCAAACAAACATAACATGGTAACTCTGTGTCGTATCTTGCGAACTTCCCTCCCATTTGCCCTGTACTACAAAAATTCAAAAATTATGTTTTTGGCGGATTAAACAAGAGGACATCCTTGCCAAGTCAAGCGTTCCTGCCATTTGCGTATTTTGAATTAAGGAAAGAAGGCTGCTTCTGAATCTTTGGACTAGGACGGGGGTCGGAAATAGTCCACCGTGCGTAAAAGAGATATGAAAATTTGTTGTTTAAGGTAGGTTAATAGATATGAAGCATTTAAATAACTTCTTCAACAATTCCTTATTGTTTACCTATATACGTCATGAAAGTCATTTACACCATGTACATTACATTTGCAATTAACGATTCAGAAGTGAAGGAATTTTTCAATCACAGGCAACTGTCCACAACTTTGAACGAAGTATTTTTCAAATATTGCTCGGAAACATTTGGTTCACCCACATTACCTTGACAATTTGACAGAAAGTAACATTATATAATTTAAGCTCTGAATAAATGGTATTCGTTCTTTTCTTTTTAAATTCTTTTCAGAAAAGTTAGCTGATCACAGGCTAAATATGGCAGATAAAAGCACTCTTCCTGTATCGGTCTTTGATCCATCAAACGGCAGTCTTCCAGGCGGTTATCATAATTATCATTATTTAGGCTTCGCCCAATCTGTTGTTCTCGTTATCACCCTCCTTATAATCAGCATCACAGGAATTATCGGAAACTCCATCGTGATCCTCGCCATCGTTCTCTCTCGCAAGCTCAGGTCAACCCTCAACTGGTTTGTCCTGAACCTTGCATGTGCTGATCTGTTGACGTCGATCTGCCTTCCCTTTGAAGCTGCAAATCTCCTTAGGAGGCCTACAAATATGTGGGCCTTTTACTTTTGGTCATTTTTCACATTGGCCTGTGTTGGCGTAAGCCTAACGACCCATGCTTTTATTAGTTTCACCAGTTGGTATCGCATCACGAGAACCCAAGAAAAATTCAAGAAACTTTACAAGGCCCGAAATGTATGCCTCATGATTGTATTCACGTGGGTGTTAAACTTCTCCTCGCTCTGCTTATTTGTCAAACTAGACGAGGAAAAAATTCTCTTTGCCAAAGCCTTTTGGATCATCGGGCACGTTGCAATTGTTATCACTGCTTACCTCAAACTATGGAGATTCATTGCACACCGAGCGGAGAAGATGAAGCCAACGAAGAAAAACGAATAAATATGCATGGACACTATATGCCCCGATGAAAACAAATTCACCCAACAAAGTGGTTCGGTCAATAAGAATACTGTTTTGAGGGCGTCCCATTCGTCCGAGCATTTAGGAATTCAACACTGCGACCTATCAAAAGGTGAAAGACTCAAATCTGGTCACCCGGAGAACCATACGGATGATGCGAAGACTTTGACCGTATCCCCATCTCTGGAGGAGATAGAAAGCACAGACGGCGGACCTGACCTAAGATCGAAGGAAGTACCAGTATGCGTCGAGGGATCGGAAACCAAATTAGCTGTCAAGAAACAGGCACAACCTAAAATTGACAAGAAGCTTCTTGCTGTAACCAAGAATCTGTTGGTTATTCTCGTTGCTTTTGTCATCTGCCTCATTCCCTACGCTGTATGCCTATGGTTACCGGATTCTTACAACGCATTTCCTTGGTCTTTGGCCGTTCTATTATTTAATAGCTGTATTAATCCCATCATCTACGCGAGAAGGATTCGTGTTTTTAGGGAGGTGATGGTATGCATCATAAGATGTAGACTTGGGAACATTCCTATGCCCATCGATTTTGTACGGAAGATGAGAACCACTGGCTAAAAAAAAAAAAAAATTGCAATCACCTAGTGAAACTTAAAACAAGGACAAACTATACTGGAGACAAGGTCCACATTAATTATCGGCAGCCAATTGAGACCAGGAACATTTAACCATAGACATAATGTAAGGCGGATAAGTTTCCTAGAATTTCCTCGAGGACAATTGAAAACTGGAAGCTTTAACCATGGACAAAAACACCCGGTGAACAAGTTCCCCCAATCCCCGTCCGCTTATAATGAAAAAACAGTGATCATGAGTAACTATTCTATATTTTGCCTGTCTTGAAGAAATTGCACGGAATAATCTTAAAGTATTCAGTTTTATTCTGAAAAAAAAGAAACAATGTTTGTTCTAGTTTTTTTGGATGACTAATAATAATATAAAGTGCAGTAATATTTTCCTAATATGTAAATATGATATATTTTAGTCTTATACATTGTGAAATTATGAACAATGAATTAGGTTGTATTTATGTTGGTTTATCAAATGATAAACAGTCTTTGTTATAATTATGTTGCAGTTTGTATAAACTAGGACTATAGAAAATGCTTTGCTTGTATGTTATGTAAGAAGAGGAATTGGAGTTTTTAGAAATAAATTCAATGAATACCCCCAAAAAAACCCTTCAGTGTGTACCAAAGCATGTCAATTGGACTTGTCGTGGTATGGTGATTTATTCACTAGACTCTCAGTCCAAAGGTTCAGGGTTCGAATCTCAGCGCTACATATGACACTCTCCATCCGGGTGTTAAAAGGTACCTGGTAATTGCTGGGGGATAATAATACAAGAGTGGTATTAATACTGATTAATACTGTATTACTAATCAATATTCATCATTTCCTTAAGATCCTTCGATATATTATATCCAGTGGAGTATCCAGCATTATACCTGTAAGATGGAGCCAGTGTTTACCCTCTAAAAGATAAAATAAATTGTAAAATACCTTTTTATAACACGGGATGTCGGTTAGATTTCAGAAAGAAAAAAGAAGTTTCAATTTGGGCGATCACACTTCCTATGGTTTGGGTTGCCTAAGACGCATTAGGCTGCCACTGGCATTGAAGGTACAATTATTATTAACCAATGTTCTGAATATGCCAATAATTTATGTGTGTATTTACAATTTGTATTTGTATGATAATTATCTTAATCTTAGAATTAGATATTAGTGTTTTTGTATAGATATAAGTAAATATGTACACGTCAATAATGTCAATGAACACAAATGATTGTATGTATGAATGTATAATATATTTATTCACGATTAAAACGAAATACAATAATTGTTCCCGCATTCAGCAAATGCTGTTTTTCAGCGAGGCCGCGATTACATAAAATTAGAACAATAGAATATAAGACAATGAAAAAACAATTCACAAACAAATATTATTAATTACCAATAATTTATGTGTGTATTTACAATTTGAATTTGTATGTTATCTTAAATGTATTAGGTATCTTAGAGTTAGACATAAAAGTTTTTGTATAGATATAAGTATATGAACACGTCAATAATGTCACTGGACACAAATGGTTGTAATTGTGTACTGTATAATGACGTATTTTGCACAACTTTCATTTCATATTATCGAATACAAAAAAAAGATGATAAACTTATCATACTACATAAGTATACTAAGTTTAGTGAATGATTTGCGGGATGAGATTTTGATGAGAAGTGGAAACATCACTGCAGATAGATAATTGTGTATTTGTGTATATACTATAGTATTATGGTTAGTTGTCAGTTTGTGTGTATTACTTGAATACTATTACAGAAAGCATGGGCATGATTGTAAATAAGCTCCCAGTGACCGATGCTGCGGCTGTAAGTCCTTTTAGAGGGTCCTGGTAATGATTGCTGCCCTACCAAAGGGCACTGGGACATCGACTTGGTATCGAACCCGGGACCTTCCAGTTACGAGACCTCTGGTCACCACTGAGACATGTTATCATAGTGTTTTATAAATATGCATTTGTGCACTCTCTGATTGGAATTATAATTACTAAAGGTACAACACATTATACGAAATAAGATTGATAATGATGATGATGATGTTGATTTAGTTCACTGACTCCGATGAGTGCCAGGCGAAGAACTTAAGTATTTCTGTATTTGTTTTGCTATTCAATTATAGAATAAAGGAATTAAAGAATGAAAGAAAAAAGACAGCGTGAGGTAGAAAAAGAAAGCGAAATAAAATATTTGAGGAGACTCAATGGCTCAGTGGTAGAGCAGTGGTCTCGTAACCGGGAGGTCCCTGGTTCGAAATCAAATCGATGCGCTAGTGCCCTGGGTATTAGGGCATCAATACTCTTACCAAGTCCCTCGGAGATGACTTAATAATAATAATAATAATAATACATAAGATTTATAAGGCGCCAAATCCACTTGACAGTCAAATGCTTAAAGCCGTTGGTCCCCTATTTGCGTATTTAGAAGCCTACAATGCTTTCATAGCAGTCAGGTATATTTGGAAGTGTTGAAGGAGAAAAAACTTGCACACTATCACGTAAATGTGGAAACTTTAGGGAATCAAGTTATGTAAAGATGGTTATGATAACATATGTTCTGCGTATGAAATTAAAAATGCAAGCAACAGATATTTGAAGCAGTCATCTGGGTAGAAGAAAATATGAAGTGAATGAAATATTCAAAATTTGTACTTGCGCTTAAATGTAAGATTATACTTAATAAAATTCTTAAATTCGTAGTAATTTCTTGGTAGTATCTTTGTAATCTCTGTAGTATAGTCTTCTTATGTTCATTCTTTGTTCACCCCGCATTGAAACAAAAATATTCGTGGGTATGAATAAACCTATACACTAATTGTTTGTACCAAAGTTTCTTTTGACGACTGAAAAGCTTGTCGGGTTTGCCCGACATATCAACGCTTAGTGCATTCAAAGTGAATACCATCCATCCATGCCGTTTTGCTGGTTAATCAAAAAGTTGGTAACGAAGGGTACGGCGGAGGGGGGGATATGCATACATTGAAATTCATTATTAAACGGGTCTAAAGATTAAAGTACAGGAAGGAAAGACCTCGCAAAGTAAGAAGTTTGTGTTAGGGATACCTGAACAATGTGCATGTATATACATGTATATATATTGCAGTGATAACGAAATGTTGGAATAGAGAAGAGAAGAGAGGGATAAGGAAGAGCAAGAAAGAATAAGAGAGTGGTAGAGAGAGAGAGATAGAGAGATAGAGAGACATGTGTTAAGGGAGGGAGAGGAAGCGAGAGAGAAAGAGATAGAGAGAAAGAGAGATAGAGTGATAGGGTTGATGGTATCGGTAGTGGAGAAATAGACCAATAATTTATTATTTACTACCACATACAAATTCCATGCATACTGTTTAAAGAAAGGTTGTTCTTGACACCCCGACAGATTTCCATAAACTTAAAACCGTCGGTCCCGTATTTGCTTACTAAGAAGCCTACAATGCGACTACCCCACCCCACACCCTTATATGATATTTTTGCCGGGGGCTCCTACCCTAATATCTTTTAGTAGGTCCTAAGGAAGCCTTGTGCCAAAAATGGTGCTTTTATCCGGCCAGTTACGATAATCGATAAATTTGACGCTTAAAGCCACCTGACTATGAGCGGCCTCTTTCTGTTTCTCATCCCCTCCCGTGATCGCACTATATCAAACCATCACTCCATGATGGTTCTGCTTTAATTTGTTGCAGCGCCACCTCGTGTTTCCATTCAATTAAGGGTTTTGTTTCAAGTTGCAGTTTCTTTTCTCACTCTCTCACTCCTCCCCGCCTTTCGTTCTCGAGGGCGTTTAGTTAATTGATTAGAACAAGGCTTGATTAGCATTTGTGCTAACTTCTAGTTTTTATTAACAACGTCACCTAATACACATATTTATGTGTATAGCTTTGTACATCAAATAGTATGCAGATCTATGTCTAAATATAGTTTTAAAACTATTACTGTTCAATCAAAATTACTCTTCTATTATGTACAGTGCGTATAAAAAAAGTTTACCCAACTATTTTAGCTTCTAACCGAAGATTTATAATATATGTAATCTTTAATCATATGTTATTGTAAAGGAGAACTTATGTCCTGACTATTGATACCATTTTCATAATTTAATGCCAAGGATGACTGAACAGCAGGATTTTCAAAAAGTATTGTCAAAATCCTCTTGTACCAAGTATGGGCTGAAGTAATGAATGATGGTCAAAAGCCATTATGTATGTGTTATCTCATTCCCAACAATTGCTGTTTTATTTACATTTACTATTAGGCAGTTGAAAAAAAGAAATGTTAACATCGACTCAAACTCAAAGAAGTTCTTATTACAAGCAAAATTTATGATATTCTCTTCAATATGATGATTACAATCTGGACTTCATTTGCATCCCTAGTTTATTTTAACCTTCTCGTTGAGTTATGCAAATTGAATGAAGTTTATCTAGGTTTTTATATTTTAAAAATGAGAATCTGCTGTCAATATATTATATTTACTTTGCTGACCAGTTTGATTGAAAAAGAGTTAATTTATGGTAATCAGCTCCCAATAAAGACCATGGTCAATCGCACATACAAATAAAAAATTGTTGACTTCTTCATTTGTCTCAGAGTGGGAATAATGATATTTATCATCATAAATGTTCTTTCTTAAAGGTAAAGACCAGTAATGGTCATGCGATTGCATTGTGAAAGAAACGTTGTGGAATCGATCAGAAAAGGTTGATCATCTAGCATCTAGCATCTGCAAGGTTCTGGAATCATCAAAATGATAAGAAATTTGGCCCATTCTTCGTAAAGCTTACAAGCACTATACACAGAAAGATGTATATGGGACTACCCTATCTCTCTCACCAGACCATGAGAGAAATAAATTAACCAAATATATGAATTAGTAGGCGGTTTCCCAGCAAATTTTTTATCATCATGTATTAGTCAAAACATATTCTTTCACATGATTGGTAATGAGAGCTTCCATTTCATTTTTTGAAATTGGGGCGTTGCCAATACTGGTCTTTACCTTTAAATTTGGGTTTAGTAGCCTTTGAGTTCTCGATCGGTATACGAGGCACGAGGCACAATTTAACATTTTAAAAGGATTTAAGACCAAAGAAGCTCATGCATATGGCCTGACACACATCGGTTCAATAAGACCGAACTTGGGACAAGGCGATTTTGACAAAACTTTTTAAAGACCCTGGTGTTCATTCACTCGTGGCAGATATATCATGACTAGGGTATCACTGGACAGAAAATAAGTTAACGTTTATCATGAAAGCAATTTCAAAGTCATATTCATTATGATTTTTTAATTGGGAGCTACCCAAATTGGGTCAATTTTTTGTATTGATACGCACTGTATACATGTATCAGTATTATTCTTTGTAGTGTATGATTGTTCATATACTGTCATTATTGTGACGTGTTATCAAATTCAAATCAAAATTCGATTCAGTTAGTTATACATTCATCGATTTCAAAGGTTATCTAGAGTAGCTTTTACAGTAACATAATATAAAAGTATAAAATGCATGTACAATTGAATAAAACAGAGCATAGGCCTGTAATTGAATAATAAAAATGGAAGTAATTGCTATAATTACCCAACCGATAAAGTTTCCCATATACGATAATTATATACTACACGTATTGCGATCGATGACTTGCTCAGTTTTATGGTTTAAAGAACCTGTAGGAAGTGAACAATTAAATAGATGAATTATATATCATCGGAAAGCTTATAAGCAATAGATTACAATTATATCATTTATATGCTGTTTAAGTGTCTCACAGAGGAGTAGAAGTTCTCTGAAAACTCGAAATCTAAAGCTATGACCATCGGAAGTTGTCGGCCTGAAAACGAGCTATCGACTTGATTACATAATCTTATGTGGAGTACCCTAGTCCCTAGGCATATTCACAATGGCTTTGCAATAATTAAGCTCATCGCCTCAGCTAACAGAGTGAGTCAGATGTTCAGTCATGCATGCAGAGATTCAAATGAAAATGGTACCTAAATGTACTGGGAGGATAACTCTATCAAGACATATCCTGAAACCCATGATTAAACATAGGCGAGTCGATTGTGTTTACATGTTACGTCGTCACCGCGAATGCCCAAATTTTTCCTCTATAGACCCGTGATTTGGAGAAGTGCGGAAAATGAGGTTTCAATTTGCTTTTGTGTAAAACTGAAAGGGACAATATTTGTAATTCCTTTATATTTCATCGTATTCTACCTTCATTCAGTTTTCCATTGAAATAAAATTGTAGTTTCTTCGGATACGGTCATAAGGCGTTAACAAACAAAAAAGTGCATTGCCCTTTGCGACCGACCCAAATATTTTAAAATATACGGTCGGCTTTCTAATATTTTTATTTTTTTCATAGTTTTTTCACCGTTTGATCATTAAGTATTTTTTTGAATGAATTAAATAAATATGTACTTTGTTTGTTTCAAGGGATATAATTTCATAAAATAATCAAAATTATTCCCAAATTCTCCCTCATCTTCTGCCCTAGTTTCGAAATCTTAGAAAAATATAGACCCGGCCTCGTGTACGTGTATCGCCATGCACTGCACCAGCTAGAAACCAGCGCGATTTGGGCGATGTTCTTGGTTTTGAGTTTTTTGGGCGACGGTCGCTGTTTTGTGGGGGGGGGGGGGGGGGGAAAGGAAGAACAAAAAATACATCTTTCTAAAGAGCCTTATGCGCTGCAAACGGAAGCGATTCTTCATAGGAATGAGCTGCAGGACGCTATTAAAAAGCGTCAGTGGAAGGCGTGGCTTGAGTATTAGGATCGGGTAGAGGAAGGAGGGAGAGTCACGACTTTCGGAGAGCTAATGTGATGCATGTCGTCGTCTCAGGTCGTGGTAAATGGTGGATCGGAAAGAGTGCATAGAGATAAAAAGGCAAAGTACCTGATTGGTACAGAAATTCAAATAGCTCGTTATCCATGGATATTATACCATAATGTCATATGCAAGCACTTGATTGACAACGCAAGATTGAAAGTAATAATTTTTGTTTAAATTATTTTAAAACCTTGTTTTGACAGGAAACGAAAACCGCGATGTCATATATAAACACTTTATTGACACGCAAGACAAACCTTGTTTATATCGTATTTACATAACCCTCGGTTGAAAATCTTGTTTTTAGTTTCTATTCATTAAAGATAAAGCTGAGTTCCGGTCACGCGAACAATTCTGGACATTCGTTGTTGTTGAGAGGGTGGTTATGTAGTACAACCGGTGTACATTGTGAGCTTTTTAAATCCTAAAAATGAAGAAATCGAATAATATTGATAGAAGCCACGAGCAATGCACACAGAATTGGGTATATTGTTGTAAATAATGTTATAAAAAAGCCCATGATTGACAACGCAAGATTGAAGTAAAAACTTTATTTTGAATTATTTCGAAACCTTGCTTTTTATTCAATCATTGTATTCAATCGCAAATTAAATGACGTTGCGCTTCATTAAATGCACTTTGGAAAGTATTCCCCCTCCCCTTTGATTCTCCTTCACCCTTTTTCCTTTTGTATTGGTGTTCAGGTTTTCTCTGCTTATCTTTTCCTATTTTTCTTCTTTTCTCAACATCACAGTGTATACTTGTCAGGGGTTGACGTTCATAAGGCTAATTGTCCGATTTGTTAATCCCTCATTCCCATGCAACTTTGTTTGCTCCTTCCTTTTGTAATTTTCTTGTAATCGATCTTTTATTTGTATATCATGTTTGTATGTTAATTTGTGAAAGGAGATTGAAATAAATGAAATAAAATGAAATATATGGGACTACACATACATGTGACATGAACTTTTGGTTAAAGTGTTTGAGCTTTTGTTGTGGTATTTCGAATATGGCCTTTTAACCATAAACATACGAATATTACATTGCACTACAACCAGGAAAAAAAATCATTCAATTGATAGCACTAGTTTTCAGTTTCGATTTCTTAAATCATGAAATTATTGTCATATGAGAGCAATCCATAATTAATTAAAAATGCTAAATCATGTTCTGCTTCAATGATTTAAAATTTGATGTCGAAAGAACTCGTGGAAAAATGGCATGCATGTCATACAGGCTACCGGTCAACCAATCAGATATCGCGAATAAATGGGTTGATGTTTCATATATTGCTATGTAGTACCACTGTTTATTAATTTACAACGAAACTGCAATTGGATTAATAACAAAACGACTCATCAGAAAGTTGCTGAATAAATCACGCTTTATCTATATTTCCTTGTCCGGCTTCATGGCCCAGTGGTGGTTTGTTTGGTGGATCATTTTCGTCTCAAGGATTAATATTACCAAATCTAGACTTCTCCTTCAGGATCGACTTTCTCGGATTACGTTACTCCTTTAGTCAACGGTGAGCTTCATTTTGACATTAAGACCATCAATGCATTTGATTTGCACTAATTATCCTTATGTAGTCTGGACCAGTGTTTGGTTGTAATAGCTTATTCCACTATTTGCTTTATCGTGATAGAATACAGCACACATATTCAATGACCAACATCTGCCAATATGTTATTATAAATGTATCGATAAAGAGTTACAATTAAAATGTACGTATCAAGCCAATAACTGCATGAACAATGTTGCTATGTGTACAACGTACAGCAAAATAGAATTCACATCATACTTATCTTCCACAGGGTTCCTTTATTCATTATCAACATAATGGGTTTCCCGAAATATCAATACATGCACTATTCCATGACTTGTCATATAGGTCCTGCGTTGTTATGACTTCCTTTAAAGCCAAACTATTTATTTTGGTTTGTGAGTTTGACCTTTTTACAATATTGGCCAAACTCACAAACCAAAATGAGTCGGCATTTGACAAGTCAAACTTTCCTGCCATTTGCTTATTTTTAATTTTAAATCTTTGGGCTTGGACGGCGGTCAGAAATAGTCCATAATTCGTATTACAAAGAGCAATGGCTTAGATCGTTTCTAACTCTTTATACTATGATTAATCGATCCACGAAGGCACTAAACTCTAAATTGTAGTTTAAGTGAGGTGAGAAGATATGATACATTTAAATACTTTCCTTAACAATTACTTGGTTTTTCTTACCTTAAATATATACGTCAACCCAGTGCATACATTTATAATGAACGATATAGAAGTGAAATAATTTTTTCAGTCACATGCAACTGTAGTTTTCAAACATTGCATGGAAACATTTGGTTTACTCAAATTACCTTTACAATTTGTCAGAAAATAAATAAATATAATTTGAAGCTCTGTGTAATTGGTATTCGTTCTTTCCTTGTGTAAATTCTTTTCAGAAAAGCTTTTAGTTGATCACAGACTAAAGATGACAGATGAAAGCATCCTTCCTACGTTGACCTTTGATCCAACAAACGGCAGTCTTCCAGGCGGTATTTCTTATTATCGGTCTTTAGGCGTCGCCCAACGTGTTGTTCTCGTGATCATCTTTCTTATGATAATCATCACCGGAATCATCGGAAACTCCATCGTGATCCTCGCCATCGTTCTCTCTCGCAAGCTCAGATCGACCCTCAACTGGTTTATCCTGAACCTTGCATGTATCGATCTGTTGACGTCGATATGCCTTCCCTTTTATGTTGCAAGTTTGCTGACCAGTCAGTTTGAATGGACCTTTAAATTTTGGCTTTTTGTCATATTGGCCTGTGTTGGCGTAAGCCTTTCGACCCATGCTTTCATTGGCTTCACCAGTTGGTATCTCATCACGAGAAACCAAGAAAAATTCAAGATAATTTACACAGCTCGAAATTTATGCCTCATGATTACATTCATGTGGGTGTTAAACTTCTCCTTGCCCTTCTTAATTGGCGTACTAGAAGAAAAACGTCTCCTTCCCTTAGCCGTTTGGATCTTCGGGCATTTTGCAATTGTTGTCACTGTGTACCTAAAGCTATGGAGATTCATTGCACACCGAGCGGAGAAGTTGAAGCCAACGAAAAAAGTCGACGAAAAAATACAGAATGAAATATGCAAGGACACCTCATGCCCCGATGAAAACAAAGTTACACAACAAGGTGGTTTGGTCGATGAGAATACTGTTTTGAGGGCATCCCATACGTCCGAGTATTTAGGAAGCCAAAACTGCGACCCATCAAAAGGTGAACAATCTGGGCAGCTGGAGAACCCTTTGCAGGATGCGAATCCTTTGACGGTATCCCCATATCTAGAAGAGATAGAAAGCACAGGTGGCGAATCTGACATAGGAGCGAGAGAAGTACCAGTATGTGTCGAGGGATCGGAAACCAAATTACCTGTCAAGAAACAGACAGAACCTAAAATCGACAAGAAGCTTCTTGCTGTAACCAAGAATCTGTAAGTAATTCTCGTTGCTTTTGTGATCTGCTTCATTCCCTACGCTGTAAGCCTATGTTTACCGGTATCTTACATCATAGTTTGCTGGCTTGCGACCTTTTTTTTTGTTTAATAGCTGTATTAATCCCATCATCTACGCCACAAGGATTCGTGCCTTTAGGAAGGTGATGGTGTGCATCATACAATGTAGCCTTGGGAGCATTCCTATGCCCATCAACTTGGTACGGAAAACGAGAACCAATGGCTAAAAAAATAACTTGTAAACGCCTAGAGAAACTTAAGCAAAGTGTGGAAAAGTTTCCCCAAAATTATCTGCGGACAATAAGACCCGGTCCATTTAACCATAGAAATAATGGAAGGCGGACAAGTATCCTTAAATTTCCTTGCGGACGATTAAAAACTGGAAGCTTTACCATTGATAAAAACATCCAGTGAACAAGTTCCGCCAATCTCTCTTCCGCGGGCAATGAAAATACAGTTATCATGAGCACCTGACCATGAGTAACTGTTCCAGATTGTTGACTGTCTTGATGCAATCGCTCGGAATAATGTAATAAATTGCAATAAAAGTCACTAGATATTAATCGATTACTTGGAACCTCCCATCATTGTTGCAGGAACTACACTGGCTCCCAGTTGATGATAGAATACAATACCGGATACTTGTTCAAAAAATGAAGCAATGCTTGTTCTAGTTTTTAAAGATAAATAACTGTGTAGCGCGGTAATATTTTCCTATTACGTAATTGCGATATAATGTAGTCTTATACATTGTGAAATTATGAACAATGAATTATGTTGTATTTATGTTGGTTTATCAAATGATAATAGTCTTTCTTATGATTATGTTGCATTTTGTATAAACTAGGAGTATTGAAAATGCTTTGCTTGTATGTTATGTATACGAAACGGAATTGGAGTTGTGAGAAATGAATGACGAGAGTCTTCATGCATGGCTGATTGTTAACGAAACGGAGTTAAGTCTTTTGTCAAATCTGCTTTTTGCTACGGCAGGCACCCAGTGAAAACGAATTCGTTTGTTAAAATTATGAAAATGTAAGGGCTACTTTAAACAAACAGAACTTTGTTATTCCTGGCTCATTTTTCTTGATTGAGGTATCATATGAAAGAGCAGAAAATGAACTTTTTAGAAATATGAATTTTTCTTTGAAATTCAGATACCGCCCGCCAAATTACTTTTTGGTTTCCTTCCTTCAAATTGCTTTTAATTTCTCATGCGTGAAATATGCATCACGTGAGTAGCATCAACTGAAAGAGGAGACTCTAAGCTTTCCAAATATGTATCATTCATTAATTATGGCTGTGATTAAGTTATGATAAAACATCGATACTTCTCGGTTTCGTATTTTCTGGGACGTATTTTCTATTACTTAAATTATCTCGAGGCACCCCTAAATTTGTCTTGCGGCACCCCGGTTATAAACACTGGTCTTGATTTTATGGTAACCCTTTTATAAACAAATAATTCATCGTATACGTGGAACTTCTTATAGCACGAATTGAACTAGTTCCTGAATGTATGAATTTGTGACGAATCAATAAAGCATAGGCCTATTCATAATAAATCTAAGAAATAAGTGATATTATATTATTGATCCCTTGAAGAAGAACAAAATCTTGATATTGCAAAAAAACATGAATTGCATAACTGAAACTACAAAAGAATCTGAATGAACCCTTTTCGAATTTTAAATTTATTGTAAATGCGTTTGGGCAAACCGAAGTATTACAAAGGCATGTATTTCTTCATGGTTTGAGGCGAATGGAACATTCCCTCTTAAAATTCAATTTAACCAAGTAATGTGTGTGTGTGACAAGGAAATGCAATTATACTCTTGACCTTAAATTTGGAATACGTTTTTCTTACCTCCTGAGGGGCGGATCTAGGGGGGGGGGGTTGCCGGTTTTAACCCCCCCCCCCCCCCCTTGGGCGGCCAAGTGAGGAAAAAAGGGGGGGGGAGGGCAAAAAGAGAAGGAAAAAAAGTAAAACAGTAAAAGTAAAAAACAGATCCAGAAAATCCGGGATCCGCCACTGGGTCAACCCCCCCCCCCCTCCCCCCTGGCTAACAGCTAGATCTGCCCCTGCTCCTTTAATATAATGATTTTGACAGATGGTTTTAGAGATAGAACAAAGTTCAAATCTTCAAAGAACTTTATTGATCAATCTCTATGGCTCTTAAGATTGCTAATGGAAGTTCTGAAATTATGTAATTTTGATGTATCAAGAATAAAATTACAATCACTTCATGAAAAGAGGCTATAAGTTGTTTATATTTTATGGGTAACAATGAAATGAAGAAAAAAAATGCTTTTACTAAAATATTGACTTAATTCACAATCATGCCTACACGTGGCATATGTATTCGAATTTTAACATGAACATTCTTACCTTGAATAGGGTAGTCCAAATCTAATTAAATATAATTCAATGAAATCCTATTACATGTAATTTAATTCTCGTGGGAGCTACAAAATATTCAACATAGTACTTACTTCATTATTTCAGATATTTAAATAATAAGAAGGATGTATATTTGTCATGGTAAACAAAACTTATTTTAATTGAAAGCATTTCATGTGATTACTTTTGATATGAGGATTTCTTTATGATTTGTTGATAATTAAAGATAAATCTATTCATGATAAAAGCAACCATTCGACGATTTCCAGATGTAGCCCCTCTTACTGTAAACACTCTTTTCAAATGTTATTATCAGTTTCCATTCCTTAACCCAGAAATGATACCATAATGTCATATATAAGCACTTGATTGACAACGCAAGATTAAAAGTAATAACTTTTGTTTAAAATATATCAAAACCTTCTTTTTGACAGGAAACGAAAACGGCAATGTCTTATATAAACACTTTATTGACACGCAAGACGAACCTTGTTTATATTATATTTACATAACCTTTAGTTGAAAATCTTGTTTTTAGTTTCCGTTCATTAAATATAAAGTTGAGTTCTGTTCATGCGAACAATTCGAGACATTTGTAATCCTAGAAGTGATAAGAAATCGAATAATCTTGTATGTAAACCGCGTGTACTGCACACGGAATTGGGTATACGGAACTAGTCATACATGTGACATAAACGTTTGGTCTTTTAGCTATTTCTTGTCGTATTTCGAATATTGCTTTGTAGCCATAAACATACCAATACATTGAACCACTTAGACCCTCCTTTACAGTGATCAAAAAGGCCGGTCCAGGCCGGGCCGCGCGTTTCCGTTTTACACCCTGCCCTAGGCTTTTCTCCAATAAAATTTTACAAACCGACTGGTATTCGGAGTCTAGTCGTCCACATCTTGCCTCGGCGCTCTGCACACCACCAGAACTCTGAAAACGTCACGTAGCGCTAGCTAACTCTCTATACTAGTTGATCTTCCTAGTCGTATCATTTATTTTTATCCATTAATACGCAATACTCTAAGAGCGTGAGGATGCGTGATCAGCTCGCAAAATTTAGCCCAGCGATTACAAAACAATAATATATCGGGAAAACCGTCTTGAACAAGAAGACCCTCGCATCCCCAATTGAAATTGTACATAAGCTTTGGCTTCGCTATTCTTGACGTCGATATAAACAAACTTAGACTTCGGATACAGCATGTTTCGTGTAATTTCTTGCCGAAAAGCCTAGGGCAGGGTGTAAAACGGAAATGCGCGGCCGGGCCGAGCGGCGGCCGGCCTAGCACTGTAAACGCGCTAAAGGCCAAATGAAAGTGGCCGCGCATTTGACCCTGCTCTGGAGGTAGTCTCGGCCGCGGTCAGGCCCGGGCTTTTCTCACTGTAAACGCACGCAAGGCTAAATGCGCGACCAAGTGTTACCCCGGAAGTGAAAGTTCGCCGTGTATAAGAAATACACCAGTTTACATTTGTATCAGTGCGCATGCGCAGACAGTTGACCTCGGATCATTGGCCCTGACCTTTGACCAGTGGTATTGATGCGTAAATTAAGATTGCGCCCATGCAAATGATGATTTGCGCGCACAACGCAGCGCGTAGGCAGTGATATCATCATACTTTCCATGGGCGCAATCTTAATTTACGCATAAATTCATGACCTCTAGGTCATTGGCTTTGTTTAAAATGGCGCACACAACCGTAAACTGGTGTTTAGGGGAAAAGATTCACTGTAAATATCCCGCGCGCACGCGACCGGATCTGCACTGTGACCCCCCCCCCCCCCCCCTGCCCCCCCCCCCAATAATCGTTTGTTTACATGCAGAGCGCCACTACGACAAAATATTGAAAGGTTACAATTTAGGCCGCGGCCGAGCCTGCCACTGCACTGTAAAAAAGAATTTGTTCATTGGTAATTTTTACGTATTTTTTCCATGTAGAATTTACTTGAAAACATTAGTTTTGCCACTTACGCACTAAATTTAAGTCTTGCTAACTCAAACTTTCAATTTAGTAGAACATACGTGGAATATTTAAGTAAAATCAAATACATAAGAACTAAGTAATTTCAGCTTGTATTAATTTAATAATTTTAACTCAAAATCAGAAATTATACGTATTTATGTTGATTATTCTTATCTTTTTACAGTAAGGACCGATGCAGTGCGTAATAGAAATATTTACATAATTTATGAATATTCATTAAGACCAAATTAAACTCTTTGTTAAATAAAACAATTCTTTTTTGTGGTTGAATGAAAATTTAAGGACTTTAAAACATTTACTAATTCATAGTAACATGGCTAAGCAAAGACAAGACAATTTTTAATTGTTACCCAGTTCAAAACAAATCAAAACTTGATATTTCAGGAAATTGTCAACCAATTTTCCTTTTAAGATGCTACGATCAAGTATATACAAAAATTTGGAGCCTTTCAATATGTGTCCAATTGAAGCGTATGTAATAGTTTGTGATGGTGGTAGATCTTAAATATAAGTAGTGAATGATTAGTGGATGTTACTTGTTAGATTAGATGGGTACCAAAGCGTGCAATATGTAATCCTATCATAGCTTTTTTTAAATTATCTAAACTGATTACAATACTTAAATTATTTACGTTAATGTAACTCGATTTAACTGAGTAAAAATTTATTCAGCAAAATAAGTAAATTCTACTTAAGATGCCGTAGGTAATATTTACTTAATAAAAATAAGGCAATTCTTTTCCTCAATTTCATTGAGTTATTTCGACTATTATTTTTTTACAGTGTGTAAACGCACAAAATTGCAGGGCCGAGTAGGCCTGGCTCGGCCGCGGCCCGGCCCGGCCCGGCCCTGGCCCTTTTTTTCACCGAAAGGGGTCTTAGCCAGTACAAATTCATTCAATTGATAGCACTTGTTTTCAGTTTCGATTTCTTAACAAAGAAACAATCATAAAATTATTGTCATATGATAGCACTCTATTTACAATAGTAACTATTTACAAATGCTAAAACACCATCGCCTTCTAAAATTTAGAATCTGGTGTCGAAAGAACTTACATGTCATAAAAGCTGCCTTTCAACCAATCAGATATCGCGAATTAATGGGTTGATGTTTCATATATTGCTATGCATCACCACTCTTTATCAATTTTCAACAAAACTGCGATTGGATGAATAACCAAGCGACTGATCAGAAAGTTGCTGATGAAATCACGCTTTATCTATATTTCCTTGTCCGGTTTCTTGGCTCAGTGATTGTTCGTTCGGTATATATTTTCGTCTCAAGGATAATTACCAAATCTAGACTTCTCCTTCTCGATCGACTTTCTTGGATTACGTGACTCCTTTAATCAATGGTGAGCTTCATTTTAACATTAAGACCATCAATATATTCGATATGCACTAAGTATCCGTATGTACTCCACTGTATGGTTGTAGTAACTTGTTCCGCTATCAGCTATATCGTTATATAAGACAGCAAAGATATTAAATTTAATTGAATTTATCTTCTGCAAACATACAAACCAAATTTCATTTCAACGGTACAACAAATACAAAATCTAACATTTTCTTGAACGTACACTGTTGGTCATAATGGTGGAATAATTATTTTTACCCCGTTTATTGAATGATTTTGACAATGATTTATTCCTAATAGATCTAGATAATAGTATACCATCTCAGATTTTATTGAATGACAATTGGGGAGTGTTTGTTTTGCGTGACTGCTAAAGCATGTGTGTGCATCAACTAGGGGACATACGTCCTTAAGTCATAACTGACAGTAATGGGGATTAATACCTCATAAGAGGGCACTAATATAGAACATCCCTAACATAAAAAAAATCTTCTACGGGGCATGCCTTGAACCATAATGCATGGCCCTACCGAGGAATTTTTCCTGTTTGGGACTCGGGGAAAATACAATGAACTATTGCAAATTTATTGCATTTTCTTTGTTTTTTGTTTTTGTGGGGGCGTCGACGTACCCTAGCGCCCGCTGCGTACACTCGTGATTCATTGGCTAAGCAATGGCCTCGTTACTGTGAGCCCCCAGGATCAAACCGTGTCGTTGTGCTATATTAGTGCCCTTTTATGAGGCATTAATCCCCACAACCGTCAGTTATGACTTAAGGACGTAGGTCCCCTAGTTGATTAGCATAGTAGCACACACATGCTTTAGCAGTCACGCAAAACAAACACTCCCCAATTGTCATTCAATAAAATCTGAGAATGTATACTATTATGTAGATCTATTAGGAATAAATCATTGTCAAAATCAGTCTATAAATTTGGGTAAAAATAAATATTCCACCATTATGACCAACAGTGTAGTTGCCCCAAGAAAGCACACCATAGTGCAAATATGGCAAAATTAAAGTTGCGTACAACATACTTAAAATATTCAGTGGGAACACAGATTTCAATTTATAAATTACACCAGTATTTCTTGACAATAATTTACAAAGTTTACTAATATTGTACTTCCAATTTAAATGTTCATCAATATGCAAGCCAAGAAATTTAAATGTAGATACCCTTTCAATCTTAAAGACAGTCTTTACTACTTCAGCTAGAAGGAATTGGACCACCCAGCGTGCCAGCAAGGTCACTGTGACAGGTGGCTATCTCATTAACTCAGCTCTCATTTAACATAAGAAAAAGAGGATCATGGGGGACCAACAGGCACCGATTTGGGAAGTTTTCGATATAGAGGGAGCAAGTAGCTACAAGTAGGACAGTGTGCCTTTAACACTATTAAACATTACATTTCTAGGCAATATACTCAGGGAATTACTTAAGAGCATAAAAATAGTTTTTTTTTAAGATTTAAAGACAACTTGTTTGCATGAATCCACAAAGCCACATTAGTCAACTCGGAGTTTACTGTCTGCAAAAGAGTTTGTAGATTTCTGTGAGAGGAAATACACTAGAATCATCTGCAAATAAGAATGAATGATAACATATTTGCGGAAATTTAAAAATCGTTAATATACACGATAAACAAATGCGGGCCTATAAGGGATCCCTGTGGGACTCCACAAGTGACGTCCCGTAAATCTTAATCAATTCCATTTAAAGTAACAAACTGTTTCCTATTTGTTAAGTAGCTTCTAAACCAATCTAATGCTATTCCCCTTACACCGTAATGGCACAGCTTATCTATCAAAATATAATGATTTACAGTATCAAACGTTTTAGAGTAGTCTAAGAAGACACCAACTGTATGCATGCGTGCATCTAAGGCACTGGATATCTTATCCACCAAATGTAGAATAGCATTAGTGGTAGTGTGTTTTTCACGGAAACCAAACTTAAAATGTTAGTATTCATCAGAAATGTTATCGTCCGAGTATACATTAGCTTCTCAAGAATTTTAGAAAAGGAATTCAACAAAGAAATAGGACGATATTTATTCAAGATAAGGGCATCACCCTTTTTAAACATGGAAACAACCTTTGCAATTTTCGTTTTCATGGGTACAACACCAGTGGTCATTGATAGATTAAATATATGTACGAGGGGTTGTACAATACCAACAATTACATTTTTTATCAACTCATTTGTTATGTAGTCAGAACCTGGACTTTTCTTATTCTTTAAAGAATGTACAATATAAAACAATTCTTCTACGGTCGTTGGCAATAAAAATAAACTATTATGATTAGGGTTTTCTAAAAAAGATTTTTTTTTTTTTTTTGAGACTCTGGAATGACACGCGACAAATTCTGGCTAATATTACAAAAATATTCATTGAATTTATCTACAATAACTTCTGGATCATCAAATACATTCCCATCAATGTTTAATTTAATTACATCAGACGCTTTCGGCTTTGGCTTAAAAACATTCCTAATCACTTTCCATGTCCCTTTTATACCATTGTGTCGCCTGAAATTGAGCAAATTAATACTGTTTCTTAGCAGCACGTAGGATTGAAGTAAGAGTATTCCGATAAATAGTATATTTCCTATGAGAAGACAGATTTACTAATCTCATACTTATAGTACAACTTATTTTTCCTATTTATTGACCTCAATATATAATTAGTAATCCACAGCAATCGAGGGGTTGTTGTACATTTACATAAAAGGTAAATTTTTATCATACAGCAAAAAGAATGTGTTTAAGAATTTATCATTATGAGCTATCAATATCTTAATCACGTAATACTTCTCTCCAATTACTTGCTAACAACTCATCTCTAAATAATTTAGCAATACTGGTAGGATGACTTTTTCGAACATATCTATTACTAGAAATATTACGGATATTCCTACCAAAATACATCCTCGCATATACTGGAAAGTGGTCAGACAAACCTGAAATTGCAATACCCGCATCTGGTACAGGTCGTACATTACTAAAAAAATGTTAACAATGAGAGTAGAAGAAGTGTCTGTCACTCTGGTAGGTTTAGTAATTAAGGGCAATAAAGAGAAAGATATAAACATGTTTAAAAAGTCACAAACGTATGCATTCTCATCGTGCTGAAGAAGATTAACATCATAATCACCCATGACAAAGACTTTTTTATGCATAAATTTGGAATTTGATAACACAGTTTGCATTTCATTTATAGACAAATTCACTTTACCTTGTGGCGGTCTATAAACGACCCCAATTATAACATTTCGTCTGCCAGGAAAAAAAAATTCAACAAAGACACTTTCTAATGAATCATTCATTACATTAACTTCATTTAAAACTCGGTAATTCAACTGCGTGGGGACATACAATGCGACACCTCCTTTCTTCTATCTTGTCGATTATTCATAATTGTATTACTTTCTGGAAGAGAAAATACATTTCCCTCAGTTTCACTCGATAACCAAGTTTCAGAGATTCCTATAATCATAGAACTGTAGCACATGTTCCGCAAAAATACATTTAATTTATCAAAGTTTGCTTGCATACTATGAACATTAATATGAAGAAAAAAAAAGCTCGTTATCACCAGAATTACTTATCTTTTGAGAGAATTGGCTTTCTGTACAATAATTACAGTCACTCGTGACAGCGTCATTGCCTTCACCAAGATCATACTCTAACGAGTCTGCGCTAGATTCAAAATAGTTACGTATATCATCATCATTTGTAATCATAATTTAAAGATTCATACATGTATAGAGTGCAATATGATGGATAATGATTGACATAGAAAAGTAGCCTACTACGTGCAAAAGAAAAGGACATATATATATATATATATATAAAACAAGAACGGTTGAGTATACAAAAAATATGCATTATAGGTTTAGGAAGAACAGGGTAACACATGGAAAAGGTGAGAGAAAAATTGACAAGAAAGAAAAACAGCGGAAGAGGAATAGAGAGTGGAAAAGATAAACACAAATGAAACAAACAGTAGAACACTGGAACATGTTTACTGCCAACCAGAATTTGCCATGAGAAATGTGGTATGAAACAATGTTAGATCGGATGGAGAGAAAAGAGAAGTACGTAAAAAAATAAGAGCAATATGAAACACGAGTGCAGAACAAGATGTATCGATCACAGTTTGGCAATATCTGCCTCACAGGTAACTATTTACTTGATGAAACCATCATGTGAGTCCTTGATGCCAGCAAATATGCGGCCATCGATGCTCCACGCCCCCAAGACTTTCTCCGAGTGACACACCTTGTGATAAAGTTTCTGATTTGTTGCAATCAGATCCTCATTTATGTATATTCCCGTCCCCTTGAGGTTGGAACGGGCTTGTGTCCAGTGGCAGATCCAGGGGGGGGGGGGGCCGGGGGGCCCGGGCCCCCCCCCCCCTTGAGAAAAAAATCATGTAAAATCACGTGATTTTTACCTTTTTGGGGGGTTGGGACCCCCCCCCCCCCTGGCGCTCAAGGGGGGGGGGGGTGCAAATTGAATTTTTTTTGAGGATCATTTACTCTCTTTCCTGATGACTCCAATATTTCTTATTACACATCACGATCCTATCAAGCGTTTGAACACAATGAATAATGAACTTTAAAAAGTGACGAATTTGATTAAAGCCATGGAACTTCTTTACATGCGCAAACAACCAAAAAATTACGTATTTTTCAGTTACTCATTACTAAATCTACTTCATCGAATCACATTAGATAATATTGAAATTAAAAAAGTTCGAGCAATTTTTTTTTTTAGGTTTTACAATTGATAATAATATATCTTCGAGCACATATATTGATAACGTTTGCAAAACGGTGTGAAAATACATTAGCATCACCAACCAACTTAATCACGTTTTTTCACTGCCAGTACTCATCATCTTATATTCTATTATCATCTTAAATTATGACATTCTGGCGTTGGTAAATGCAGCACAAGCAAGACCAGATTAAATATTACTGCTCCAGAAAAAGGTTTTATCATTTAATTCAGTGACACAGTATCAAATCAGTAATACCTCAGTCACACGGCCAAACCGACTCCATGCCGAAGCCGATTTTCATTCTTCTGAGACTGGAGCTTTTGCTCCCCGAGAATAACGTGATCATAATAAATGATCAGAGTCATTCTGGGAGAGTCAAGGATAGACAAAACAATTGCTGGCATAGGCCAGAAATAGCGCGCCCCTTTTACAGCTGTTTAAGCGGTGCCTTTGTGAGACAGCGACATGTGAAATTTACCTCTGTAAAGAAACCGAAAATGCGCACAGCCAGTGAATCTACAACGGTGGAGTTATGCGCGCAGTAAGCGTGGGAACGCCGTGTGCAAGATTTTCCCACTTTCGACTTTATCTCCGCTCGGAGAAGTCCTTTTTCGAGAAGGCTCTACAATTGAGTATACAGATAAGTCTAAATAACGAGAGGAAATCCCAGTATATCGAAAGATGGGAAAGCGGAAATCAAGCCAGAGCCGGGTGGCCCGCCAACCAAAGATTGCTAGGCCTAGACAGTCTACAAGATTAAGGCAGTCTAGCAACGACACCACTCAAGACGTACTCGGCACCTCAACTCCCCGGCGGGCGGGGCGGCCAAAACGGGCGAGGCACTCGAGCGGTAACCCCAGCAGTGGACGCTCAGCCACTACCAGCATAAACCCGGCTCCGGAGACTGACGGACCACAATACAGTGGAAACGAGACAACTGGAGCGAACCAGTCATCAAGCCAGCCGCCTTCACATGCACAGCCAATGCAAGGTGAGGTAGACGTAGCTATGCAATCACATTTACCAGAAATATCACAATTTAGTGAAACAACAAGACATAGATTTAACAATCTTGAAAGCGAGAGGGAAAGCAACTTGGTGGTTTCCTTCCCCTCGATTGTACCAAACACCGGTAGCCTATACGCTGGCTTTCAATTACAAATTACACACAACGAGAGTGACACTAGGCCTAGAGCTAGTCATAATTTGAGGGATAATGAAGCCCATCCTCCCACACGGGCAAGCAGTGTCGGGCAATCGATTCAGTCAGGCGCTATTGCCTGGGATACAAGGGGGGAGCACAGTGGTGCACACATATATAACACAGATCAGTCGCCCTTGTTTTCGGTCACTGATAGACTGGGGACTAAAGTACACCACAATATGAAGGAAAAAAAAAAAAAAAATATGGAGAGGGCAATATGTAGATTTCAATACACTTCTTGAGACACAAAATATAGCAATATAATTAATGTTAGAGGCAGTAGACGAACAAGCCCCTAATTTAGCAATATCTCACGAAGGGGGAAGGTTAGTGCTGAGATTCGCTACCTTTAATAAAAATAAAATCGTGTCCATTGAATGGTGGACCGATGCATTTTTGTATATATCAGTATTTATTTAGAAGCCAATTTAATTCGCTCACATGAGCTTCTGAAATATGGGCAATTAATTCGATCTGCTGCCTCTCGGTATTATGGGTATGGTTGGAGAGACTACGATATCGAATTTCGACATCGCATGCACAGAAAAGGCGGGCTGTGGTCATCAATAGATGGGGAATCGTGGCTCCTTCACGTAATAGGTGGGGGATCTCCGCGAAACATGCGGATACAAGACCGCCCCCAAACCCAATAGGGATCGTGGGCAACCAAGCGGGAATGGGCCACACCCCGGGGGTCGAGCACAATAAAGTTCACACCCAATATGAATAAGGGAAGGGCGCCATTTCGGGCACAAAACTTTCGTGGCGGAGAATGCTATGAATTTAATTACCGGTCAGGGCAATGCTCTAGATAGGCATGCCGCTTTACACACGCATGTACCATTTGTGGTAACAAAGGGCATGGGAAAATCCACTGCACTGGAGTCCCAACGGTTAAATTTCAAAGCCATCAAACCCAATAACAAATAATTGCACCTCCAGAAATGGGGAACAAATATAGAAGAATAATAAAGATATACATGGCAATTTGAAAGAAGATAATAACATAACGCAACAGATGAGTGACTTAATGTTTTTAGCACAAACACCAATTATAACCGAGAACTTAAAAGTTATGTTAAAGACGTATTTTAACAGGGAGGCCGCAGAATTTTTGAAAAAAGGCTTTATAGAAGGCTTCAAATTAAATTACACAGGCCCCCGCATGCCGGCTGATATGCCCAATTTAAAATTAGTGGAAAATGACAAATTAGTAGCATTTGAAAAAAAAAAAATTGAAAAGAGGTAAGATTGGGTAGATATTTAGGCCCATTTGAAGTTAGGCCACTAAATAAATTACGGTCGAGTCCTATTGGACTGGTGCCCAAAAAGGTGCCGGGCGAATACCGTTTAATTAACCACTTGTCATACTCACTCGGGTTTCAATAAACGATTTTATTCCGGATAAAGTTTGCAAGGTTGAATACACGAGTTTTGATAAAGCAACAGAATTAATTGTTGAAGCAGGCATAGGTGCCGAGTTAGCAAAAGAGGACATTAAATCGGCATTTAGGTTATTACCGATTCATCCAAATGATTTTGAATTGCTCGGGGTCAAGTTTGACGGCAAATATTATATTGACAAATGCTTACTCATGGGTATCAGATGTGCCCCAGCATATTTCGAATCTTTTTCTACGTTTATTGAATATTGCGTTAGGGAAAGAATTGGCTCCAACAAAATAGTGCACTATGTGGATGACTTCTTATGTGTGGGTTCAATACAAAATGAAGAATTAACATGTAAACAAGTTGTTGATACATTAATATTAGTGTGCAAAGAACTAGGCGTCCCCCTAGCCAAAGAAAAATTAGAAGGGTTTATTATTAGATTGATATTTCTTGGCTTAGAGCTTGATTTAGTACTAATGCAAGTACGTGTACCACAAGAAAAATTGGTGGAAATAAGACGGAAAATCGGTAGGGCGCTAGCTCATAAATCAGCCACCGTCAAAGAGATTCAATATTTGATTGGCTCTTTGAATTTTATTTGCAGAGCTGTACGACCGGGCAGAGCATTTTTACGACGGTTAATAGATTTAATAAAAGGGAAAAATGTGAAAAGTACCAGTATAATGTTGAATGAGGGGGCCCAAGTTGATTTAATTATATGGCTCGAATTTTTGAACCACCATAATGGCATATCAGTCATCCCCCAGGAAGGGTGGGGAGGAGATAACGACCACGTTTTGTACACTGATGCTAGCGGGGAAATTGGTTTCGGAGCCTATTTTGAAGGCAAGTGGTTTAATAACAAGTGGTCGTCGCGCGAAATTATCGAGGGTACGTTAATAGCATGGAAAGAAATGATACCCATTTTACTCTCCATCGCTGCATGGGGGGAGGAACTCCAGAATAGGAGAATAGTTTTGTATACAGACAATATGTTAGTGAAGTTTATAATAAATAAGCAGACATTATTATGTTCGAAAATAATGGAGTTATTACGTAAATTTGTGTTGATCTGCTTAAAGAAAAATATTGTTTATAAAGCAGTTTACGTATATATATTTGACAATGGTGTTGCCGACTCCCTTTCATGATTTTAGATGGGGCGATTCCGCAAATTAGCACCAGGAGCACGAGACCGATTAAGTCGTATATTTACGGGAATAGTGCTGACCTAGCAGCAGAAATATATAGATTACTAGGACAGTTTTTAGCAGGGGGATTACAGCGGGCATATTAGAGTGCTGTAGATTCATTTTAAGGGTTTCGATTGAATAGACAATTGAATACATCATGGCCTGCAATAATTATACAGGTTATGGCATTCATCGCACACCTCTCCATTAATGGGAAATTATTATTAATTATTATAAAGCATGTCGCAGCGTTATCATATTTATACAATATGTACAGCTGGGCGGACCCAATTAAATATTTTTAATTAAGAAAATGCAGGAAGGGAGCAGGCGCGACAGATTTATGGTAGACAGTAGAAGACCCATAATTTGGGAACTTTTAGAGACAATTATACCAATATTATATTTTGTATGCTATTTTCATTACGAATCAATGATGTTTTACGCATCATATTTATTAGCATTTTTTGGGTTTTTGAGAGTGGGAGAATTCACGATTCAAAGGAAGGGCGATGATTTAAATAAGGTCATAGCGAGGGATGACATCAAATTTTGCAGTGCCCGAAGGGAAGCCTGCTAGTACGTATTAGATTTTTAAAAACCGACCAATACGGGCAAGGAACTACGATTAATATCGGTAGCAATGGGACAGATGAAAAGTGCCCTGTGAAAGCCATGAAAGCATACCTCCGTGTAAGACCTGATATAGATGGTCCGTTATTTTGTCATCGTGATGGGGCCCCTGTAATTAGGTATTAATTTAGTTCAGTTTTGAAGAGAACCCTATAGCACAACGGGTACAGTGGTAGCCAATATGGCACATACTCCTTTCGGATCGGAGCGGCAATTATAGTGGCCCTGAAAGGCGTTCCCCCAGAACAGATAATGGTAATGGGAAGGTGGCGCAGTTTTGTGTATATGCGTTATATCCGCTAAATATTAGGTGCAATTTAAAATTGATAGGAATAAACGTTATCATAAACATAATAATTATAAGGATAATAATAACGATAACTTTATATACAGCATAATATGTTACGATATTAACGCGCTCCATATAAATTATGCAATATTAATTCCCAATAAGGCCACAACATTACATTAATAGAGATTACTATGACAAATTGGATTTAAATTACTAACGGGCAAACGGGAAAGCAGTAATAATTCTATACAATTATTTAACCTAATTCGTTATAATACAATAAAAAGTTGAACACGACACAAAGTATACAATGTGCAGATCAATTATGTGAAGTGCTCATGTTAATAACCAGAATGGGACTGGAGGATCAACCAGGAGTTACTATCCTGATTAGGCTCCCCCAATCAATAATATTGTCGTAACCCCCATCGCTGCTAGGTTTTACATGTAACACAGAGGAACGATTATTCCTTCCTTTTTCCTTTTAATGGAAACCTACTATCACATATTTTCATAGTAAATTATAAGTGGGAGAATAAGTAGCCCACGTGTATGATGATATGAATATGAATATAGAACACATTACTTTGGGGAGTTTTTCCATCCTGTTTCAGAGACAACCGGCGACAGGATCTGGATCGTAGGCGACAGCTTGGTCAGACGTGCCAAGCAGAGGGCGAACATGCTCAACCACCAAGATTTGGGAAGAGCAAGAGGGACGGTCCAATGGCACGGTCAGGGAGGAGCGACGTTACAAGACCTTCCGCGCCTGGTGGAGAATAGGTTGAGATACAACCAACGAGCACCTGCGCTAGTAATCGTGCATTTAGGAACAAATAACTTGGGCCTGAATGATGCCTGCCAATGCAGAATCGCGATCGATATGGCTCTTCAAATTTTACGGACAGCCATGCCTCGTACGCACATCGCCTGGTCGACCATCATCCCACGTCTATTCTATCATAGCAGTCGTGGTTATCGAACATTACAAGACGCCATGGATGGGGTCAGGAAATCGCTCAACAAGTACGCGAGGAGATTAATAGCCCGGCTGCCGAATGCGTCAGTTATTGCTCATTAGTTGGATCCATCCAATTACAGTTTATTTTTAAGAGATGGGGTACACCTGTCCGACAGAGGATCCGACGCTTTCATCGATAATTTCCAAGAAGGAATAGACTCGGGCTTGGGTATATATGAATAGAATATTTATATTCACGGAAACGGGACAATAACACTAATTCGGCTATTTAATGAGCCTTGTGGAATTTCGGACAGACTGGGTTCGATGTGATAATGGAATTATTATAACACAAAAAGTTGAGGAATAGCGTGTTGTAACGTGAGTTACATATTCAGATATATACGCCTTCATTTTTGGGATTCACATTAAATTTGAAATTTATTTAATTGCTGATAAATTAGAACCATATTTAAATTAATGATTGATTTTGATGTACTAGTATACATCATACATAATTGTTAAGCTAGCAGAGGGTGGAGTCAGAGTCACTCGGTCGCACAGTAGCTTCAGAACTACAAAGTGGGCCATAGGGGAATTTTCCCCGACAAAGGAAATATAATTATTTTGCTCGTTAAATTAAGCCACAATGGCAATATTGTCGGGTTTTCGCCTCTATCACTGTCTGGCTAGCAGCAAGAATAATAATATAAGATTACAATATGTAACGGATTGAATCCATGAGAAATACATGAAGTATGATACATGTCATATTAATATTTAGTGAAACAGCATGGGTCCATAGATGGTATTAGGAAGCAACCATGGCAAACCACGCCCAACCCCCCCCCCCCCCCCCCCACAAAAAAAAAAAAAAAAAAAATGTGGGTGGAGGATTTCTTTTACTCGTGATTATTCCATGGTTGGTTCCGATTATCACCACTTCTTATATATGCGCTGGTATAGTAGCACCGGGATAACATTGGGGATACTGCAGGAGATACTATCCTGTCGGTGGGTCACGTAAACCCCAGGTATCTGGGGTGATCGGAGGGAGTTACTACCCTTCCGCTGATCGCGTGACTCGAGACCCCACAAATATAGTGTTTCCATAACTATGTTAGTTATGCATTGATGATTTTGTGAGTATTGAAAAGTTGTGGGGATCATCCGTAGGAGATACTATCCTACCGGCAGGTCACGTAAACCCCAGGGACCTGGGGTGATCGGAGGGAATTACTATCCTTCCGCTGATCG
The DNA here is from genome assembly GCA_035222895.1 of Strongylocentrotus droebachiensis. Classification (NCBI taxonomy): domain Eukaryota; kingdom Metazoa; phylum Echinodermata; class Echinoidea; order Camarodonta; family Strongylocentrotidae; genus Strongylocentrotus; species Strongylocentrotus droebachiensis. Next base: position 49,915 of record JAVYIG010001079.1, on the reverse strand, counting down.
CGTGACTCGAGATCCCACAAATATAGTGTTTCCATAACTATGTTAGTTATGCATTGATGATTTTGTGAGTATTGAAAAGTTGTGGGGATCATCCGTAGGAGATACTATCCTACCGGCAGGTCACGTAAACCCCAGGGACCTGGGGTGATCGGAAGGAGTTACTATCCCTCCGCTGATCACGTGACCGGAGATCCCTACAATTTTGAGTTTCACTCATGGTACATGTACCCTTAAGATTGTTGAATCATATCACGTTTATACATTATTGTCGAATTGTTTATGGTGGACCCTCTTTATTGTGGTTATAAGATTTTGTTATTGCTTTTATGCATGTTACTTGTTTTACTTTGACTTTCCTACTTTACATGTTTTGAGGAAAAGGACTCCTAGTTTCGGAGCGGAATAAATGTCGAGCAAACTGCAAATCAGTCTAAAGTTGTCTTCTTCCTAGAATTCAGAAATACCAACACTCAGGCAAACGTCACCTCGTATGGAGGATGCTTCCGGATATGTAATTTCGTCGACGTACGAGGCGGGCGGGGAGGGGGTAGGGGATAGGGGATATTCGGGCAACCCATCAAATTCGGGTAGCGAGTTGAACGAATATATAATTTCTGTAATTTTCACTACAAAATGTGGAAAACTAGAATGCTGAAGAGTTGATATTCGGACAAAAGGCGTCAACTCCCTTCTATGCATCTATGTGTAAATTATATATCTTATTTAGACTATTTCTGTGATGAAACGAAGATGTCTTTTCAAAAATGAAAAGTTGAAATTTAGAAAAATGAGCAAGCCCCCACACCCTCCCCCCCCCCCCCCCCGTCCCTGTTGAAGATGTGCCCGTTCGCTGACTTGCGAAGTTTTTTATGAACTAATTTAAAATAATTTATAATCACTGTTCCAATTTTTCCCATATTCTGAGAATGAGTATAAAGGCCCGGTCACACAGCCCTCCACGGGCGTATCGCGGCCGAATCACGGCCAAAAATTTCTGCCCGTGAAGCAGACGCTGTTGGACGCTTTGAGGTCGCGATAAAGACGCGATACAGCCGTACTTTACCCGTCGTTACACGCGGTAAGAAATTCACACGCGGTTGGCCGCGCGAAAAAGTTTTGGGCTGCCCAAAAATTTAGACCGCGGGTAATCGCGGGCGGTACACGTGGTACACACGCGGTAAAGACGCGGTACAGACGCGGAACGAACGTGCTAGGACGTGCTACGGCCGCGGTTAAGACGTGGTTACACGCGGAATTGGACGCGAAATTTTAGCGGGTAATCGCGGGTGGAGCACGGTCATAGCACGTTTGTTCCGCGTCTGTACCGCGTTGTTATCACGTGCATTAGCGTGTGTACCGCGTGTAAGCGTGGTAGGCCGCGGTACCGCCGCGCTTCACCCGCGATAAGGACGCGGAACAGTCGCCGGCGTCTGTTCCGCGGGCATACTACGGGTAAACCGCGGGTAAGCCAATTTTGCACATTTTCCACCACGGGCAACCGCGGGCAAAACAAAATCGCGAAATTTTACCCGCGATACAGACGCGAAAGGCTGTGTGACCGGGCCTTAAGGAAATATAATTATTTGCAGTCGTCACGGCTTGTTGTATTTGAGGAAGTTTACGGAGATCAGCTCTCTCTCTTTTTCTATGTAATACAGGAGTTATATGCTGGTACTCTAAATGCTGGTTTCTCGATTGATTGCAATATTTATAGCAAATTTACAGTCGTTGAAGAAATTCTTTCTGTTATAGGAACCACTTCATGGTTGAATCTTAAAAGTCACCTAGCAGAATATTTTCAGACAAATAAGGTAAGTCGGAACTTCCTTGTTGCTTTAATGTTGAAAATGTTTAATGTTTCGGAAATACTTTGCTATACTTTTCAATACTTAAGGCCAATAGTGAGAGGTAAAAATTATCATAACAAACTGTTTTATTTAGATATGTTATGAAATTAACAAACTCCACTCTAGCAAAAGAGAATAACACTTCATATTTTCACAACAAACTTCCTTGTGTTGCCTTTGTTCAAGAAATGTTGCCGTTCTGTATCCGATGTTCGTGAGAAACCCGAATGCAGTCATGTGGAAATATAAAAAACATCAACTACATCATACTTCATTATTACAGTGGCGCAAGTCATTTAATTGCTTTAATAATAATGAAATAATAATATTTAATCATTATAAGTCTTGATGCGTTTAAGCGAAATCAATTTCTTGGTAGGTCGTACAGAATAAAAGCTATGTAGGTCCAGGTTTTCCGTACTTCTTTTATTAATGCTCTGCCTTGTTCTTTAACATGTATAAATATTGGGTGGTTTTGCTGCTTAATTTATTAGTTTTTCTATCAAATATTATCTTATCTTAGTAACTGAATGTGTGTACGAATTCTCTGAAAAGCAATTCATGAAAGTTATCGTTGCATGTTTTTTTTTTGTGTGTGTGTTAGTGTAAAACGGAACTAAACTAAAAAATAAGACTCACTAAAATGATAAAGAACAAATGATGGTAGTTACCAACAAGACGAAAGGCTCATATAAACCCGAAATTTATTATACATCCTTAAAAATGGCTCATTTTCATCATCCTAAATTTGATTTACTAAAAAAAAGCAATAGAAGCTCATTTGGCTCCGCATTTTTTGTATTTTTTATAACTGTTTTGTTTTGTTCATGTGTTTGGTAATTGAATGGAAATTTATAGATACTTTCATGTCTTTGATTGTTCTTTATGATCCAAGTATTGTGGAACATTTCTTTTATTGTAAGTATGTTTATTAAAACTGATAATCAAACATGCTCTACACAAAGTCATGTCACAATTGTTAAATTGTTTTATTTCATGTTTGGAAATGAAACTGAATAAAATGAAGACAAAAATGATATGATAGATTATTATAAAAATTAAAAAAAATAACATTAGGCTTGACAATGCTACATTGCATCATTGACCGCTTACAACTCTTTTTCCATTCAGCTTCCGGAAAGTACGATCTGGAACTTACCACTATGACAAGTAACAACCATATCATGATCGCAAAGACTTTCGAAAAATCAAGTCTAAGGCAATTGTAATATCCTATTGTATATACAGAGATTATTTTCGGATAACGTAATATGTTTGCACATATCACTAGTTGATCATCATCCTCATGATCATCAAGTTTCATGTCTGTTACAGACATCGGCGGTCAAGGACCTCGATTTCTATCTGATATATGCTATTCTCAAAAAGCTTGTGTTGCTAATATCATTTGTGGTTGCCCATTAGTTACGACTTTGCAAATATGTAATGCGTTGCTTTCCAATTCTACGCTTTCCAGCAATCTTACCTGTCAATATTGTTTTTTGTAGATGATCTTTCCTGTATGATTATGTCACCAAGAAATTACATTTGCCTCTTTCTTATTGTTTAGAAGAGTAATAGTTTGACTTTTGCTTTTCTGAACACTTCTCCCATTTGTTTAATTCTTTCCGTCAATGATGATATATTCACAATATTTCTCAAGAACCACGTCTATGTAGCCTCTAATCCTCTTTCTAGCTCTTTGTTTATGAACCAACACTCACATTCGTAGAGACGAGCTGACCAGATATATGACTTTAAGACAAGAATTATGGTTTCATGGTACTGTTCTTATTTTTCAATATTGATTTCATCTAATCAAATGTATCTTGTGTCATTGCAGTTGATTTCTTTATTTCATGAATAATTTTCCCATATAATCTATTGTGTACCAAGGATATGTAAAGGTGTGGACGTGGTTTATTTTCCCCCTTTATTTTTGAGATTGCATGAGGGTGTGTCAGTCTTTAAAAATATATTACCATACACATTGTCTTTGTGTTGTATAAATCCAAGCCTCTATTAATACTTTCTTTGAATTCTGCTGCTAAAATTGTATCATCTGCATAGCAAATTTGTTTATATTCTGGCCTCCAACCTTAACACCTAGGTGATAGACAAGGCCATTGTCTGCCTTTTTATTATTTATTAAAATAACAAGGGCAAATGGAGTATGAAAATAAAAATAATGGGTTATGTTCTTTTACAGATAATACTGACTTTTTGTTTGGAGAAATATGATAGCAGATTGTGGCTTAAAACTCAGCCATATGACAATACATAAACATCGTGTAGATATTTCGATAAAGTTTCCTTTAAATTTGAAATAAAATAAAATTCTACCATGCAGAACTATGAATATAATCGTGTATACTTAAAACTTTTAACGCACGTATCCCCCCCAAAAAAAACCATGAAAGATGAGCAGAAACAAGGAAATACTGGGTCTAAGATACTTTTCCTTTCACTTTCAATACTGGAACACAAAATAATCTATGATCTCATCGGAAATAGTTCTAGGTCAATAACTCTCATGGAAAATAATGAGACCATTTCCTTAAAGGTTACATGAACTATTCGCATTACCCGAAAGAAGTGCTTGAAGACTTTGACATTTTGATTTTATTTTCCATTTAATTTCAGTTATTCTAAAACAATGTGAACGTATATAAGTGCAAGGGTAAGATAATAATAGTATTAAACTCATAGTAATCTTTATTATCTTGTTGGATACCTTAACAAGCGTAATGCTTATTGGCAAGGTGCAAGTTTTTACAGAATAAAAGTATTGAAGATTTACACATCATTGACCGCTTACAACTCTTTTCCCATTCAGCTTCCGGAAAGTACGATCTGGAATTTACCACTATGACAAGTAGGAACCATATCATGATCGCAAAGACTTTCGAAAAATCAAGTCTAAGGTAATTGTAATACCCTATTGTATATACAGAGATCATTTTCGGATAACGTGATATGTTTGCACATATCACTAGTTGATCACCATCCTCATGTTCATCAAGTTTCATGTCTGTTATAGACATCAGTGGTCAAGGACCTCGATTTATATCTGTTATATGCTATTCTCAAAAGCTTGTATTGCTAATATAATTTGTGGTTGCCCATTTGTTACGACTTTGCAAATATGTAATACGTTGCCTCCCCATTCTACGTTTTCCAGCAATCTTGCCTGTTAATATTGTTTTTTCTAGATTATCTTTTCAGTATGATTATGTGACCAAGAAATTACATTTGCCTCTTTCTTATTGTTTAGAAGAGTGATAGTTTGACTTTTGCTTTTCTGAACACTTCTCCATTTGTTTAATTCTTTCCGTCAATGATGATATATTCACAATATTTCTCAAGAACCAGGTCTATGTAGCCTTTAATCCTCTTTCTAGCTCTTTGTTTATGGACCAACACTCACAATCGTAGAGACGAGCTGACCAGATATATGACTTTAAGACAAGGATTTTGGTTTCATGGTACTGTTCTTATTTTTCATTACTGATTTCATTAACTGTATCCTGTGCTATTGACATTGATTGATTTATTTCATGAATACTTTCCCATTTGATACTAAAGTGTATCTCAGATATGTAAAGGTGTTTACTTGCTTTATTTTTGAGATTTTTGAGATAACAAAATATATTATCATACACATTGTCTTTTTGTTGTATATATCCAAGCCTCTATTATTACTTTCTATTGAATTCCGCTGCTTAAATTGTATCACCTGCATAGCAAATTTGTTTATATTCTGGCCTCTAACCTTAACACCTACATTGTAGGTGACAGACAAGGCCATTGCACTTACCTTGTGTTAATTTGTTGAAAGTCCTTGCGATCGATCGTACATGTCATGTATCATGTGTAAAATACAAAGGTCTCTTGCCCGCTCTCAAGATGTCTGCCTTTTTATTATTTATTAAAATAACAAGGGCAAATAGAGTATGAAAATAGAAATAATGGGATATTTTCTTTTACAGATAATACTGACTTTTTGTTTGGAGAAATATGATAACAGATTTTGGCTCCACACTCAGCCATAGGACAATACATAAACATCGTGAGATATTTCGATAAAATTTCCTTTAAATTTGAAATAAAATAAAATTCTACCATTCGGAACTATGAATATAATCGTGTTACTTAAATACTTTTAACGCACGTAGGTCAACAAAATAAATGAGCAGAAACAAGGAAGTACTGGCTCTAAGATACTTTTCCTTTCACTTTAATTACTGGAACACAAAATAAGCTATGATCTCAGCGGAAATATTTCTAGGTCAATACCTCTCGTGAAAATAATGAGACCAATTCCTTAAAGGTTACATGAACTATTCGCATAACCCGAAAGAAGTGCTTGAAGACTTTGAAATTTTTATTTATTTTCCATTTAATTTCAGTTACTAAAACAATGTGAACATATATAAGTGCAAGGGTAAGATAATAATAACATTAAAATCGTATTAATCTTTATTAGAAAGTGGGATACTATACCTTAAAAAGCGTATTGCTTATTGGCAGGGTGCAAGTGTTACAGAATAAAAGTAATGTACGATATTAGATAACATCAAAATATTCAAGATTTACACATCACTCACCAAAACACGTTGAGGTATATCGCGCACGCACGCACGCTTAGACACACACACTCACACACACACGCACACACACTTCTTTCTTTATTAATCCAAAAACAGACAACCTTCAATGGACCTATGTTATGGAGTCATCTTCCACCTGACATCAAAAATTGTTCTTCATTTAATTACTTAAGGCTAAGTTAAGATTATTCCTGATATCACTTTCACTTCGTAATTTTAGTGATTCCTGACTGCCAAAATTGCAAAGTTGGAAATCATTCATGAAAGATTGAGGACAGTTGCTGCTTGCATCTCGAGTCATTTGAGTTCGGTTGAACAGCGAAATAGTTAGATGTGACGATTATTATTTGAAAGGGTGAGTATAATCTCTGTAGGCTACTTTGCAGCTTGGTTTATATTTTTTGGAAATACCACCTTGTCTGTTTAATTTAAAGGAGCAATCTAAAGAGCATACGTTTTATTCACACCTGATAATTATTGGCTGCTTTCACTTAGAGAATGAGAAACAAGTGTAAACGCAGTGACCAACACTAGTACTGCTACTAGTGTAAACGCAGCAGCCAAGAAATTCTGCAAGTGTAAACGCAGTGACCAAGAACATATACAAATCTAAAGGCATTGTCACACCTTGACGATTTAGGCAGTGTATGCCAATATATGAAAAATGTTATAAATACGCTGGCGTTCGTCGAATAAGTTATGTGTAATAGGGTTTCACACCGGGCCATACATAGAGTTGCGTAGTGTTTGTACCGACTATGCCGAGCATACGCTACCCTACGGTGGCCTACGTAACTATACGCTGAGGGACGCAAAGGGGTACGCAATATTTGGCGTACTTTCGGCGAAGACACTAGACGAAAAAGGTACGCATTTTTAACGCAACCCTTCGCATCACTACGCAACATTACGCTACTGTTCGCCATGCCTACGCAATATTACGCTTCCCTACGCCGGTCCGACGAAGCAGTAAATCAATATAGCGCCAATGGCTACACTGGCGGCTTCTACGAGCGTCTATTGTATTTTTGCACGGCGCTTGATCACACATTATAAAGCAAACGTACGCAACCGTAAACAAACCTACGTACCATTTAAGTCAGGCCTATGTAAACGTGGTGCCTATGCACAGGGTACGAAACCTTTTTTGTCATGAACACGCAGCCTAATTTCGGCGTACTCAGTACGCCACACTACGCAACTCTACGCAGATCCGGTGTGAAAGGGGCTACAATGTCTTGTATAAGTTTAGAGCACGCTGAAGCACGCAGGTAATACGTTGATGTACGGCGAGGTCGTTGAAAAGTTGTGTGCATGCACACAATTTTCGACTTTGCCAGCGTATGGCTCATACGTCCCGCATACGCGGGCTATAGGTTGTAGGTACGTAAGTTATGCGATCGTTGACAAACTTTCACATACGTTACAAGTAAGTTACTCATAAGTGTCAAGTCGACATACGTCGAGATAATGTCTAGCGTACCAAAAGCTTATTTCTAACCTATGGGTAACGTGCCTTGAACCTATGTAGAACTTATCTCTAATACATATTGACGTTTGTAGACGTATTTTACTTCTACAACGTTCTGGACGACCACAGAACTTACTGAACGAGTTTTTAACTTACATCTACCATATATTGGTAACGTATAAGTTATCGAAACATTCTACATAAGCGTTATGAATGCGCTATGTATACGCCAACAATTGAAGAAGAAAAAATAATCGATACGGTTTAGCGTATGCCAGCGTTTTAGAGAAATTTTGATACGTCGGCATACGCAGGCTAAATGTGTGACAGGTCCATAACTAAGAACTGCTTCAAGTGTAGGCCTACATGCAGTGACCCCAAAACTGCGATTATTAAAATTTAATTTTTGCACAGTGTGAATGAGCCTATTGATCATGCAGCAAGTATAACCAAGAATGTTTCCTCTCATGTTCTATACGGGAAAGAGTATGCAGGCTTCAATATGATTTTTGTTAACGATGTGTTCAGATGTTATTTCTAGTTGAAATGTATTTTCGCTAACTTAATCTATTTTTAGAGGTATCGTGGTCTAGTGGATTCGTCATCGGACTGTGGATCAAATTATTCACGGTTCGAGTCCAGCCGGGGCACTCAAGTTCTTTGGAAAAATATTTAGCACCATAATAGCTACTCTCCACCCAGGTGTAGTAAATAGATAGCTTTTCTGTATGAAGATATTCCTTGAATGCTTTCAGAGCTTTGGGGCAGCTGGGCTTAAGCCAGGGTAATGACAGTACTTTGTAGGTGCCTTGGGCATTCATTGAGATGGATACGTGCCTTAATTGTAGCTATCATTATTAACGATGTTTTATTTTTGCTTTTGTAGATTTCTTCAGACACGTTTACTACCTGAGTTTTATCTAGAGATGGCAGACTTGAGCACCATTTCCATTTTCACATCGACTCCACCAAATGGCAGTTCTTCCAACTATGACTTTTATAAAGAATTTGACCTGTCACAGCGTGTCATCCTAGCAATCCTCCTCCTTATTACAAGCTTCACCGGAATCATCGGAAACTCCGTCGTGATCCTCGCCATCGTTCTGTCTCGCAAGCTCAGGTCGACTTTCAACTGGTTTATCCTGAACCTTGCATGTGCCGATCTGTTGACGTCAATCTGCCTTCCTTTTGAAGCGGCAAATCTCCTTAGGAGGCCAACAAATATGTGGTCCTTTTACTTTTGGACATTGTTCACATTGGCCTGTGTTGGCGTAAGCCTTACGAACCATGCTTTTATTAGTTTCACCAGTTGGTATCGAATCACGAGAACCCAAGAAAAATTCAAGAAACTTTACAGGGCTCGAAATTTATGCCTCATGATTGCATTCACGTGGGTGTTTAACTTCTCCTCGCTCTGCTTATTTGTCAAACTAGACGAAGACAAAATTTTCTTTGCCAGAGCCTTTTGGATCATCGGGCACTTTGCAATTGTTGTCACTGCTTACCTCAAACTATGGAGATTCATTGCACACCGAGCGGAAAAGATGAAGCCAACGAAGAAAGTCGACGGAAAGATACAGAATGAAATATGCCTTGACACCATATGCCCTGATAAAAACAAATTAACCCAACAAGGTGGTTCGGTCAATGAGAATACTGTTTTGAGGGCATCCCATTCGTCCGAACATTTAGGAAGCCAACACTGCGACCTTTCAAAAGGTGAAAGACTAAAATCTGCTCACCCGGAGAACCACATGCAGGATGTGAACACTTTGAATGTATCCCCATCTCTGGAAGAGATCGAAAGCACAGGTGGCGGACCTGACCTAAGAGCGAAAGAAGTACCAGTACGTGTCGAGGGATCGGAAACCAAATTACCTGTCAAGAAACAGGCACAACCTAAAATTGACAAGAAGCTTCTTGCTGTAACCAAGAATCTGTTGGTTATTCTCGTTGCTTTTGTCATCTGCTTCATTCCCTACGCCGTATGCCTATGGTTACCGGATTCTTACAACGCACTTCCCTGGTCTTTGGCCGTTCTATTATTTAATAGCTGTATTAATCCCATCATTTACGCCAGAAGGATTCGAGTTTTTAGAGAGGTGATGGTGTGCATCATACGATGTAGATTTGGGAGCATTCCTATGCCCATAGACTTGGTACGGAAAATGAGAACCACTGGCTTAAAAAATCACTTGCAAACGCACAGAGAAACTTAAAGCAAGGACAAAAGCAAAGTGTGGACAAGTTCCCCTAAATTATCCGTGGACAATTGAGACCCGGTCCATTTAACCATACAAATAATGAAAGGCGGACAAGTATCCTACAATTTCCTTGCGGACAATTAAAAACTGGAAGCTCAACCATGGATAAAACCATTAGGTGAAAAAGTTCCGCCAATCCCTCTTCCGCGGACAGTGAAAAGACAGTAATCATGAGTAAGTATTCCAGATTTTGACTGGCTTGAAGCAGTCGTACGCAATAATGCGATAAATCACAATAAAAGTCACTAATTATTAATCAATTACTTGGAACATCTCATCAATCCCATAGAAAAACTCACAATTGCGATTCGGTACAGTAAAATGTTAAAAAATATAAAAGTCCTCTTTCTTAGAGTATGCAGTTTTATTTTGAAAATTGGGCAATGCTTGTACTACGGTCAGGCGCGAACGCAGGGGGGGGGGGGGTCGGGGGTTGAACCCCCCCCCCTTTTGTATTTTGTATGTGTGTATTTTGGAGGAAAACCCCCCACTTTGGTATTTTTTTATTTTTTATTTTTTGATTAAACAAAATAAATAAAAAATTAAACATTATACCAATGGCTGACCTAAAAAAGTTAACCTTCCCCCCCCCCTCCCCCCCCCCCCAACGGAGCAAAATATCAAATTTTCAAATATCGAGACCAAAAAAAAAAAATTCCTCTTACCCCCCCCCCCCCCCCCCCCCCCCCCCCCCCCCCCCCCCCCCCCCCTTGGAAACCTGCGTACGCGTCTGAGTGCGGTAATATTTTCCTATTATGTAATTGTGATATATTTTAGTCTTATACATTCTGAAATTATGAACAATGAATTATGTTGTATTTATGTTCGTTTATCAAATGATGAAAAGTCTTTGTTTTAATATGTTGCAGTTTGTGTAAATTAGAAGTATTAAAAATACTTTGCTTCTTCGTTATGTGCAAAGAGGAATTGGAGTTTTGAGAAATGAATTTAATAAATACAACAACAAAAAATCCTTCAGTGTGTACCAAAGCATATCAATTGGAGGTGCCGTGGTATGGTGATTTATTCACTAGACTCTCAGTCCAAAGGTTCAGGGTTCGAATCTCAGCGTTACATATGACACTCTCCATCCGGGTGTAAAGAGGTAACTGGCAATTGCTGGGGGATAATAAGGAAAGAGCGGTATTAATACTGATTAATACTGTATTACTCATCAATATTCATCTTTTTCTTAAGATCCTTTGATATATTATATCCAGTTGAGTATCCAGCATGATACATGTAAGATGGAGCCAGTGTTTACCCTCTAAAAGATAAAATAAATTATAAAATACCTTTTTATAACACGGGGTGTTATGGGCGATCACACTCCCTATGGTAAGGGTTGCCTATTACACATTATGCTGCCATTGGCAGTGAAGGTACATTAAGTATTAACCAATGTTTTGAATATACCAATAATTCATGTGTGTATTTACAATTTGTATTTGTATGATATCTTAATCTTAGAATTAGATATTAGTGTTTTTGTATATACATAATTAAATATGTAGACGTCAATAATGTCAATGAACACAAACGATTGTATGTATGAATGTATATTTTATTTATTCACGGCTTAAAACAAGATACAATAATTGTGCCCGCATTCAGCAAATGCTGTTTTTCAGCGAGGCCGCGATAACATAAAATTCGAACAATAGAATATAAGACAATGAAAATACAATTTACTAACAAATATTATTAATTACGAATAATTTATGTGTGTATTTACAATTGAATGTGTATGTTATCTTAAATGTATTAGGTATCTTAGAGTTAGACATAAATGTTTTTGTATGGATATAAGTAAATATGTACACATCAAAAATGTCAATGGACACAAATGATTGTAATCGTGTACTGTATAATAATGTACTTTGCACAACTTTCATCTCATATTATCGAATACAAAAAGAGATGATAAAACATATCATAGTGTACTCATGTACTGTTTAATAATGTATTTTGCACAACTTTCATCTCATATTATCGAATACAAAAAGAGATGATAAAACATATCATAGTGTACTCATGTACTGTTTAATAATGTATTTTGCACAACTTTCATCTCATATTATCGAATACAAAAAGAGATGATAAAACATATCATACTGTAATCGTGTACTGTATAATAATGTATTTTGCACAACTTTCATATCATATTATCGAATACAAAAAGAGATGATAAAACATATCATACTACATAAGTACTCTAATTCTAGTGAATAATTTGCGGGATGAGATTTTGATGAGAAGTGGAAACGCCACTGCAGATAGTTAATTGTGTATTTGTGTATATATATAGTATAGTATTATGGTTGGTTGTCAGTTTGTTTGTATTACTTGACTGCTATTAAAGAAAGCATGGGCATGATTGTAAGTAAGCTCCCAGTGACCGATGCTGCGGCAGTAAGTCCTTTTAGAGGGCCTTGGTTAAGGCCCTACCAAAGGGCACTGGAACATCGACTTGGTATCGAACCCGGGACCTCCCGGTTACGAGACCTCTGGCCACCATTGAGACATATTATCATAGAGTTTTAAAAATATGCGTTTTGTGCACTCTCTGATCGGAATTAAAAGATGCAACACATTATACGAAAGAAGATTGATGATGATGATGATGATGATGATGATTATTATTTTGTTCACTGACTCTGATGAGTGCCAGACGAAGAACGTTATTATTCTGTATTTGTTGCTATTCAATTATAGAATAAAGGAATCAGAGAATACAAGAAAATGGAGACAGCTTGAGGTAGAAAAGTAAGCGATGCGCTAGTGCCCTGGGTAAGGCATTAATACTCTTACCAAGTCCGTCGGAGATGACTTAAAGCCGTCGGTCCCCTATTTACTCGTTTAGAAGCCTACAGTGCTTTCTTAGCAGTCAGCTAAGACAAATAAACAAACAAAATATATTTGGAATGGTTGAAGGAGAAAAACTTGCACACTATCACATAAATGTGGAAACTTTAGGGAATCAAATTATGTAAGGATAGTTATGATAACATATGTTGTGCGTATGAAAAAAAGAAGAACAAAAATGAAGTAAATTAAATATTAAAACTTGTAATCGAGATTAAATGTAAGATAATACTTAATACAAATCTTAAATTCGTAGTAATTTATTGGTACTATCTTTGTGATCTTTGTAGTAGTCATCTTATGTTCATTCTTTTTTCACCCTGCATTTAACCAAAAACATTCATGGGTATTATTAAACCTGAACACTATTTATTTGTACCAAAGTTTCTCTTGACGACTAAAAAGTTTGTCGGATTTGCCCGACATAGCAACGCCTAGTGCATGTAAAGTGAATTCCATCCATAGAGATGCCATTGTTGGTTAATCAAATAGTTGGTAATCAAGGGTTCGGAAGGAGGGGGGGGAGGGGGGGGGGGGAGGGGAAGGACATGCATACATTGAAATACATTATTAAACGGGTCTAAAGATTAAAGTACAGGAAAAAAAGACCTCCCAAAGTAAGAAGTTTGTGTTAGGGATACTTGAATAATGTGCATAATACATGTGTATATATATGTATGGCAGTGTTAACAAAATCTTGGAATAGAGAAGAGAAGAGAGGGATAAGGAAGAGCAAGAAAGAGAATAAAAGAGTGGTATAGAGAGAGAGAGAGAGAGAGGGAGAGAGGGGAAGAGAAGGGAAGAAAGAGAGAGAGAGAGAGCGTGGTGGAGAGAGTGAGAGAGAGAGAGAGAGGGAGAGGTGGCAAGGGAGGGAGAGAAAGCGAGAGCGGAAGAGAGAAAGAGATACAGAGAGAGAGAGAGAGAAAGAGAGAAAGAGAGATAGAGTGAGAGGGGTGATGGTAGTGGAGAAATAGACCAATTTACTACCATATATTCAAATTTCATACATACTATTTAAAGAAAGGTTGTTCTTGACACCCCGACATATTTACATCAACTTAAAGCCGTCGGTCCCCTATTTGCTTACTTATAAGCGTACAATGCGAGGCAAACTCCTCCGCCCCACACCCTCGTGTGTTGCATTTCTTCCCCCTGACATTCCTAACTTGAATAAACATAATTCGAATACGAATGACAGGTGTTAATTTGAATGATAAAAATGACGCCTCGACAAGTGACGATTAATTTGAATGCTAGTTGAGCAGTTTCTAAATTAAATGACAGATCTATGAAACCCTTCGACCAAAATTTTAAATTTAATCGCGAATTTTGTCGGGAAATCCTATACTACACTATTGCTCATAAATTTGGAATATTTTAGTTTTACCTCAATTTATGGAATTATTTTAAAAATAATTAAAAAATAATAGATCTAGATAATAGTATACATGCTCAGATTTTATTAAATAATAATTTGCCAATGTGTGTTTTGCGGGACTGCTAAAGCATGTGTATGCTACTATGCTTACAAACTAGGGGACCTACGCCCTCAAGTCATAAATGACAGTAATGAGGATTAATGCCCCACAAATGGGCACTAATATAGCACATCGACACGGTTTTGATCCTGGGGCCTCACAGTTACGAGGCCATTGCTTTGTCACTGAGCCATGACTGTACGCAGCGGGGGCTAGGGTAGGGGGCAGTTTCAACAAATACAAACAAACACAGAAAATGCAAACAAAATCAATAATTTATTGTATTTTACCCCGGTCCCCAACATAACAAATTCCTCTGGACGGCCATGTATTATGGCTCAAGGCACGGGAAAGATCGACTCAAGTGCATCATAATGCAAGATCTGCAGACATGCAGCAGATTAGGGAACGAGAGCTTATATCCCAAAATAGTGCTGGAAGGCAAGATGCTGCTGCAGGTGATTGGATGGAGATACAGAGGCAACAAAACAACCTTACTCAGTTATTACTAGAGTGCCACATGAAGTCAGCATTGCCTCAAAGACATGTTCAGTCATTTGATGGGAACCCATTGCAATACCACACTTTCAAGAGGGCCTTTGAACACGTCATCGAATCAGCAACATCAGACTATTCTGACAAGATATATTTTCTAGAGCAGTACACAAGAGGCCAGGCAAATGAAATCGTTCGAAGCTGCATGTTTGGTGACCAACCGATGCAGAATTTCATGAAGGCCAAAGCCTTATTGGAGGCAAAGTTTGGAAATAGGTACTTGGCTCTTGACGCAATGATGAGCAAGGCAACTGCATGGCCTATGGTGAAGGCAGAAGATGGTGAGGCGTTGCAGAAATATTCCTTGTTCCTTACCGAGCTGGGTAACTTAGCTAAAGATCTTCATCTTGAGCAGGAAATCAATAATTCACAGACAATAAGGATGGTCGTCATGAAGCTTCCATTCAAGAATCGAGCTCAGTGGAGGGTCACAGCAGACAATTTACAGGAGGCAAATGAATTCATAACATTCCAAGATGTTGTGAGATTTGCCAGCAAGCAAGCTCGTGTGATCAACAATCCTGTGTATGGGGATATAACAGGGTCAGCTCCAACCAAGCAAGGAGAGAGTAAGCAGACCAAGGCTAAGTCTGTTACTAGGCAGAGCTTCAACACGAACGCCATAGAGAAGGATGTTAAGCCAGATTATTGCATGTACTGCAAGACAGCAAACCACAGCTTAGAGCATTGCGAGAAACTTGGAGGCATGCCTCATGCAGACAGAGTGCAATTTTGCAAGTCCAAGTGGCTTTGCTTTGCATGCTTGGAGAAGTCTGGACATCTGGCAAAGAATTGCAAGAATCGAATGATATGTAAAACGTGCAAGAAGAAGCATCCTACTGTGTTGCACAGACCAGAGAATATGACTGCTTCACATAGCCAAGAACGGAAGGTGGAGAAAAATGCCCCTACTGCTGATGTAAGCATGTCAACAGGTGTTTCAAGGGAAGCTGACAATGTAAGCATGCCAATAGATGTTTCGAGTGAAGCTGACAATAAACGGTCAATGACAAATTACAGCAGTGAATCCAATACGCTACCTGTTGTAATTCCAGTGGTAGTCCGATCGAGGGAGTCTGGATGTCAGATGCAGACGTACGCTTTCTTAGACAACGGAAGCAATGCAGTTTTCTGTACAGAGGCAGTCAGGAAAGGACTACAAACAAGAGGGCAACTCACCAATATCCATCTTCAAACAATGACACAAGATAAGGTGATAAGATGTCAAGTTTTGAAGGACTTGGAAGTTATGGATCTAAAAGGAAATAACATCATAGATCTCCAGGAGGTGTTTGTCCAAGACACCATACCAGTGAGCAAGGAAGAAATCCCTACAACAGCTCACTTGAAGGAATATTCGTATCTCAGACACCTGAACCTCCCTGATATATCCTGTGATGTCGGTCTCCTTATCGGAAACAATGTCCCAAGAGCTGCAGAACCATTAGAAGTTGTAAACAGTGAATATGGTGGACCATATGCATACAGGACACTGTTGGGATGGGCAGTAAGTGGTGTGACAAAGCCAGGTACTCCAAGGAAGATATCTTCACATCGTGTATCCGTGAAGAAGGACATTGACCAGCAACTAATCACAATGTTTAACCATGACTTTAGTGAAAGGGTTGCAGATGACAAGCCAGAGAAATCAAGAGAGGACCAGAGGTTCCTGAGAGAAATGAAGAGGTCGACAGAACACATAGATGGCCATTATCAAGTGGGGCTACCTTTCAAGGATAGGAATGTGGTGATGCCTAATAATAGACCACAAGCTGAACAAAGGGCAGCACACCTGCAGAGGAAGTTCGCTAGACAGCCGCAGTTCCATAGGGAGTATGCAGGGTTTATGGATAAGGTGCTGAACAAACAGTACGCTGAAAGAGTACCAGAAGACGAGTTCCTTAGAGAAGATGGAAAGATGTGGTTTATTCCTCACCACGGTGTATATCACCCACAGAAGCAAAAAATTAGAGTGGTGTATGACTGTGCAGCTTCTTTCAAGGGCAAGTCACTGAATGACAATCTTCTACAGGGGCCGGACCTCACAAATAGTTTGGTGGGTGTATTAACAAGGTTTCGTCAAGACCGCATAGCAGTAAAGGCAGACATAGAAGCCATGTTCTCACAAGTGAAACTGCTAAAGGAAGAAAAGGATTTACATCGATTTCTGTGGTGGCCAGATGGCAATGTCGCTCAACCTATTGAGGAATACCGCATGACTGTTCATGTGTTTGGGGCTAGATCTTCACCAGCTTGTGCAAATTATGCCTTGAAGCGCACAGCAGAAGACTTTGCAGAGGACAAGGTGGCACATATCATCAAGCGCAACTTTTATGTTGACGATTGTTTGTACTCATGCTCAACAGTCCAGGAAGCTGCAGAGCTATCAGAGGGCCTACAAGAAGCCTGTAAGGAAGGAGGATTCCACCTCACAAAATGGATGAGCAATGACAGAAGAGTATTGAATGCCATACCCAAGGAGGAGAGAGCAAGTACAGTGCAGGAGCTAGACTTTGACAAGGACAAGTTGCCACAAGAGAGAGCACTAGGAATTCTTTGGTGTGCAGAATCAGACAAGTTTGGCTTCAACATCTTAATCAAGGATCGCCCTCCGACAAAAAGAGGAATACTTTCAGTTGTCAGCTCAGTATACGATCCTTTAGGATTTGTTTCACCAGTGATTTTGGTGGCAAAACAATTGTTGCAAGAGTTGTGCAGACAGAGAATCGGTTGGGATGAGCAAATTCCACTGAACCTGAAGAAAAGGTGGCAGGAATGGTTAGACGAGCTTCAGGTGTTGTCAAGGTTCAAGGTAGAGAGATGCTTGAGATCAACAGGATTTGAGGATGCAGAGTCGATCTCGCTGCACCACTTTGCTGATGCCAGTGAGAAGGGTTATGGTACTGTTTCGTACTTAAGGACAAGCAACAGCAAGGGAGAAGCAAGGAGCCAGCTCATTATGAGCAAATCAAGGGTGGCACCTCTCAAGCAAACCTCAATTCCAAGAATGGAACTAACAGCAGCATGTGTTGCTGTTCGAGTAGATCAGATGCTGAAAAGGGAACTTGAGATACCAGTGAATGAGACATACTTCTGGACGGACAGTATGACAGTACTGCGCTACATATGCAATGAGACATCAAGATTTCAGACATTCGTAGCCAATCGTTTGGCAATAATCCATGAGTTGCAGTTCATACAACCGCCATTTTTCGTCATTTTCTTGCTCAAATCGTAGGGAATTCTGGGAATGAAAAAAATGTTTTATGCATGACCTAATACATAAAACATTTTGTCAATGGCCAATCAACAAACAGTAGTTGGCGTAATTTGTACGTCATTGCTCATGAATATTCATTGACCCTCCAAAACCGTCGTTCAAATCGGACAAAACCCCCATAATGCATCCAATGCAAAACCTATGGAATGTCAAAGGTCACGATTTTAGTTGGCCCTCTAGTCCTCCTACGGAGGACATACTGTGTATGATCGAATCTCTTTGGCTGTAATTTGTTGCAGCGCCATCTCGTGTTTCGAATTCAATTAAGGGTGTTGTTGCGAGTTGTAATTTCTTTTTCTCACTCTCTCCCTCCTCCCCTCCTTTCGTTCTCGAGGGTATTTAGTTACTTCGTTAGAACAAGGCTTGACTAGCATTTGTGCTAACTTCTAGTTCTCATTAACGACTTCACCTAATACACATATGTATGTATATAGCTTGTACATACAATAGTATGCAGATCTATGTCTAAATATTGTTTCAAAACTATTACTGTTCAATCACAATTCCTCTTCTGTTATGTACAGTGCGTCCCAAAAAAAACTTTACCCAACTTTTGTAGCTTCTATAAACTGAAGAGTTATAATTTGTGTTACCTTTAATCATATGTTATTGTAATGGAAAACTTATGCCTTGACTAATGATACCATTTTCACAGGGGCGGCTGAGCGACTTCCAAAGTAGGGGGGCACCAAGAAAAAAGGGCACTTTCTGGAGAAAAAAAAGGGCACCGACATAGGGAAATCTCAAAGCGAAAATATACAATTTTTTTGACATTGGTATATACCCCTACCTTGTAATTACAATTATCAAGGATGATTTCAATATTTGTTTAACTTTATACACCATACAAGATATTGCTTAAGCATCATGCTTTGCAGCTGGGTATGGTTGTCTAAAAAATTGTTTGCGAGCGAGGAAAATGTGGGAGGTCGCAGTGCGAATAATTACATTTTATAAAGAGAAAAAAACAGTCCTAATAGGGTTATAAGCACATTCTCATAACGGAAAACTGAAAAGACCTTTGATAAGTAACATAAGTATATCATCTAAAGATGCGTGCGAGCGTAGCGACCGAGCTTTGGGGGAAATTGCTCTTAGTCGCTTGAAATTAGCTAGGGCGCGATTGATGATGAGAGGAAAAGGGGACACCTATCAGGAAAGAAAAGGAGCATGTGCCAAAGTACAAAGAGTAATTATCAGAGGTGAAAATGGGGCACTTCTTACACCCTCAAAAAGAGGCACTCACCAGGGATGAAAAAAGTCAGTCATGAGAATAGGAAATGGGCTTTTGTCGACGGAAAAGGGGCCCCCAGCAGATTTTGATAGGGGCATTTATAAGATATTATTATGTATTTGTTAAAAGGGAAATTATCAGAGGTGAAAAGAGGCAATTATCGCATCTGAAAAGGAGCAATGCCCTAATATGAAAAGGGGCACCTATGTGAATGGAAAGGGGCACTTGTAATAAAGGAAAATGTGCATTAGTTAAAAGAAAATGGGCACCGATCAGATTTTAAAGGGGCATTTATCGGAGGTGGGGCACTTATCTGAAGCAAAAAGGAGTTACTTCTCGTACCTGAAAAGGGTCATTTACCAGAGAAGGGGCACTCATGAGAAGGGGAAGGAGCTCATTTTTTTAATAGGGCACTTTTCAATAGGAAAAGGGGCACTTATTAGAAAGGAAAAAGGGCACATGTGAAAATATGAGGTGCGCTTATCCAAGTTAAAATGGAGGAAGTTATTAAAATGGGAAGGGGCACTTCTGACAAAGGAAAAGGGGCACTTGTCAAAGTAAAAGAGGTACGTACCTTTCAGATTTCAATAGGAAAATTATCAGAGGTGAAGGGGGCACTTATCAAAAGTGAAAAGAGGCACTCATCGTACCTAACTTGGGGCACTTACTAAAGATTAAAAAGGGCACTTATGAGAATGGAAAATGGACAATTATTGCAAAGGAAAATGGGCACTTGTCAAAGTAAAAGAGGCACGTACCTCTCAGATTTCGATAGGACAATTATCAGAGGTGTAGGGGGCACTTATCAAAAGTGAAAAGAGGCACTCATCGTACCTTACTTGGGGCACTTACTAGAGATTAAAAAGGGCACAAAAATGGACAATTATTGCAAATGAAAATGGGAACTTGTCGAAGGAAAAGGGACACGTGTCCAAATAAAAGGGGGACTTATCAGAGTTGAAAAGGGGAAGGGGCATTTTTACAAATTAATAGGGGCACTTGTCAAAGTAAAAGGGGCACAATTCCCATGTAAAAAGGGGCACTTTTCGGGTGCCTGAAAAAGTGGGAGGGGGGAACTGTGCCCCCCTTGCCCCCCGGGAGGGCCGCCTCTGCATTAGCATAATCAACCAACTTAATTACGTGTTTTCACTGCCAGCACTCATCATCTTATATTATATTATCATCATGAATGAACCTGCATTCAATCAGCAGATATATGAGATTTATTGTATTATTACCAACACTCCTTCTCTCCCCTTTCCTTTTCTTCTCTCCAAGTCACTCTCGTTTTTATTTTTCATTTTTATTGTTGTATCTAAGTTGAGGGCTGCGGGCACTTCAAGCTATTTTGCTTATTTCTGTAGCCCTTGTGCATCTAATATAATTTAATTATGCATTCAATATATTTGTTTAAATTCGTTTATTATCTGTATAAAATTATATACATTTGATAAATTGTATCAAACCATATTATGTTCATGAAAATGTATGATGAAAAAAAAAAAAAAAAAGGAGAAACCAATAAATCAAATCAAATCAAATCAAATCTTCAATTATGATATTCTGGCGTTGGGAAATGCAGCACAAGCAATATTACTGCTTCAGAAAAAGGTTTTATCATTTAATTCAGTGACACAGTAACAAATCAGTAATACCTCAGTCACACGGCCAAACCGACTCCATCCCGAAGCCGATTTTCATTCTTCAGAGACTGGAGCTTTTGCTCCCCGAGAATTCAGAAATACCAACACTCAGGCAACCGTCACCTCGTATGGAGGATGCTTCCGGATATGTAATTTCGTCGACGTACGAGGCGGGCGGGGAGGGGGTGGGGGATAGGTGATATTCGGGCAACCCATCAAATTCGGGCAGCGAGTTGAACGAATTTATAATTTCTGTAATTTTCACTACAAAATGTGGAAAACTAGGATGCTGAAAAGTTGAAATTCAGAAAAATGAGCAAGCCCCCACACCCCCCGGTCGCGAAATTTTTATTCCCAAACAGGTTTGCAATTTCTTATATTTCCGTTCTTCTCAATGGCTGATACGTCATTAGCAGCTTGGAAAGAGGTCACAAACAATTAGACTTTGATTTTTTATTGCTTTGCCTCACTATTTATAAAGGCAAAAATACGGAATAAACTGTGACTTGAACCCATGACTCTATGATTGTATTACGCTGACCTTACCGATTGAGCCAACGACGGTTCGATGAAAAAAGATTCTGCATGATTTCTGTAACGCTATCACTCACCCTAACGATTACGTCATTGCTAATGACGTAACATATCAGCCAATCAGATGACCGGAAATATTAGCATTGGCAAACCTGTTTGGGAAAAAAAAATTAGCCCCCCGGTCCCTGTCGAAGATGTGCCCGTTCGCTGACTTGCGAAGTTTTTATGAACTAATTTAAAATAATTTATAATCACTGTTCCAATTTTTTCCCATATTCTGAGAATGAGTACAAGGAAATAGAATTACTTGCATTCGTCACGGCTTGTTGTATTTGAGGAAGTTTACGGATATCAGCTCTCTTTCTCTCTATGTAATACAGGAGTTATATGCTGGTACTCTAAATGCTGGTTTCTCGATTGATTGCAATAGTTATAGTAAATTTACAGTCATCGAGGAAAGTCTTTCTGTTTTAGGGACCACTTCATGGTTGAATCTTAAAAGTCACCTATCAGGATATTTTCAGACAAAATAAGGTAAGTTGAAACTCCTTTGTTGCTTTAATGTTGAAAATGTTGAATGTTTCTGAAATACTTTGCTATACTTTTCAATACTTTAGGCCAATAGTGAGAGGTAAAAATTATCATAACAAACTGTTTTATTTAGATATGTTACGAAACTAAAAAACTCCACTCTAGCATAAGAGAATAACACTTCATATTTTCACAACAAACTTCCTTGTGTTGCCTTTGTTCAAGAAATGTTGCCGTTCTGTATCCGATGTTCTTGAGAAATCCGAATTAAGTCATGTGGAAATTTAAAAGAAAAATTAACTGCATCATAATTATTTCATTATTACAGTGGCGCAAGTCATTTAATTGCTTTAATAATAATGAAATAATAATGATATTTAATCATTATAAGTCTTGATGCGTTTAAGCGAAATCAATTTTTTGGTAGGTCGTACAGAATAAAAGCTATGTAGGTCCAGGTTTTCAGTACTTCTTTTATTAATGCTCTGCCGTGTTCTTTAACATGTATACATATTGGGTGGTTTTGCTGCTTAATTTATTAGTTTTTCTATCAAATATTATCTTATCTTAGCAACTGAATGTGTGTACGAATTCTCTGAAAAGCAATTCCTGAAAGTTATCGTTGCATGTTTTTTTTTTTAATGTGTGTTAGTGTAAAACGGAACTAAACTTAAAAAATAAGACTCACTAAAATGATAAAGAACAAATGATGGTAGTTACCAACAAGACGAAAGGCTCATATATACCCGAAATTGATTATACATCGTTAAAAATGGCTCATTTTCATCAACCTAAATGTGATTTACCAACAAACCCTACATAATAAACTAACCTTAGCATCAGTTTGTTAAACCGATGTTATTAAAGGTAATACAAAGTTTTGGTATGGGGTCATGAATTTGGTTCAAATGAACATATTGGAAGCATATGCGATCCTACAATATTTAGTGATCGTTGTCGCGGTTGAAATCGAGTCTAAAGTTATGAAGTTGTAAATAATACACTCTTTTTGTTGTATAGCTCCCTCTCAAGGTCAAGATATTAATTAAGCTATAAAACAATGTTTCTTGACTAAAAGCGACCTATTTGTTATATATCACATCTACATATTCTGAGATTTGCATGGTCGCAGCTACCATTGTACGGCCGTAGGCGCTATTTGAAATTCATCAAAATTTACCGGGAGCACCGGTAAATTTTTATATTCAAATTTTCTCGAAAGCAGAAGTGTTTTAGAGGCTAAATTT
This sequence comes from Strongylocentrotus droebachiensis, assembly GCA_035222895.1. Lineage (NCBI taxonomy): Eukaryota > Metazoa > Echinodermata > Echinoidea > Camarodonta > Strongylocentrotidae > Strongylocentrotus > Strongylocentrotus droebachiensis. Next base: position 26,356 of record JAVYIG010001079.1, on the reverse strand, counting down.
TCTAATGCTTATAATTAATCCACAGGGGCATTCAAATATATCCAAATTGTAAAGATTCACTATCCACCCAATTTTCAAAATTTCCCAAAACTTTGTATTACCTTTAACGTCTACGTTCTGAAAACGGAAGTTTGGACCGCAGTGCAAATGTGCTTAAATAACATGATAATTGGGAATACTCATGGGTTCTTGCTTTTTTTTAATATAAATTATTCCCCCAGATACGGCCCTTGAGATTTAAAAAGAAAAATGGCAGCTGAGGGTTCCCTTGAAACAATGACAGCTGATCCTTCAAGCGTATGTTACGATTATGAGCTATATAAAGAAATGGGCCACCAAAGTATCATTTTTGTTGTAACATCTTCATCATGATCGGCGTCACAGGAACTGTGGGTAACCTTCTCGTGATCCTTGCCATCGTCCTCTCTCGCAAGCTTAGATCGACCACCAACTGGTTTGTCATGAATCTTGCGTGTACAGATCTTCTGACATCATTCTTCGTTGTTTTGTATGCCGTAGCTTTTCTAAGTCTGGATTTTGGGTCGCACTCGGATGGATTGTTTGCTGTTGCTGCTAGTGGTTCGCCTTACGACGCATGCTTTCATTGGCTTCACCAGTTGGTACCTTATCACCAAGAATCATGTCGAATCCAAGAAGCTCTTCTCCAATCGGAACATCAGCATCATGATTGTGTTTTGTTGGCTGTTTACTTTCATAGGTGCCCCGGTAATCTACCTCACTGGAAGTCTCCATGAATATGCGGGCAGGTGTGTTTTGGATTTTTTGATAATCGGACATTTTGGAGTTATTATAACCGTTTACACAAACATATGGAGATTAGTTGTGCAACGGGACAAGACCATGCGACAAAAAAGGAAATCTTCTGCGAAACCACAGAGTGAGAGCGAAACGTCTACCAGAACCAGTGAAAGAATCATCGTCAATCCAATAGAGAAACGCGCAGAAGATACTTTGCAGGCATCTCCATCTCTGGCCCATCCAGCTCAAGATGAATGCCGAAGTTCTGACGAAAGAGCAGATGTCTGTCCACCAGAGACCCGTGGTAACCCGTCTGCTCTGCGGACATCCCAATTACTGGAGGTGATAGGGAGTGAGGAAGACGATTGACCCTCCAGTGCGAGTCCAGCAGAAGTTCAGATACCAATACCTGGAAGTGATCGTGTGATGAATGATATATTCAAGAAACGGACAAAACCTAAAGTTAGCCGAAAGACCATTGTTGTAACTAAAAAATCTCTTGATAGTACTGGTGGCTTTCGTCATTTGCTTCATTCCCTATTCTGTCTGCCTGTATCACGACAGGATCAAATGCAGAGCCCTGGCTCATGCTCCTGCTTTTTTTTTAACAGTTGCATTAATCCCATCATCTACGCCAGAAGGATTCGTGCATTTAGGGAGGTGATGGTGTGCATCTTACAATGTAGGATTGGAAGTATTCCCATGCCCATCGACTTTGTACGGCGAATGACGCAAAGGAACTAAAGCAACTTGCGTGAAAGATCTACATTGGTTGCCAGTACCGTTTCGTATCCACCAGAAAGTCTCTATCCCCGTTTTCAAAGCTCCAGAATACATCTCAGAATATTACATCCCAAGGGGCGTCTAAGGTCATCTTCACAACGCCTTCTCACCAGTGAGCTTGGGGCGACAGAGACCTCTGGTGACAGAGCACTGGCTTGTGGAGGTCGCTCCGTGACATACCTCGAAGTTTTTAGGGAAATTGCTAGAAACAGTCATTGTAAACCTTTTCAATCAATGTAAAAAGTAAAAATGCACTTAGGGGGTCTATACGACCATGGACGCGCAATAGAAGCTCATTTGGCTCTGCATTTTTTGCATTTTTTATAACTGTTTTGTTTTGTTCATGTGTTTGGTAATTGAATTGAAATTTATAGATACTTTCACGTCTTCGATTGTTCTTAATGATCCAAGTATCGCAGAACATTTCTTTCATTGTCAATATGTTTAAACTGATAATCAAACATGCTCTACACAAAGTCATGTCACAATTTTAAATTGTTTTATTTCGTGTTTGGAAATGAAACTAAATAAAAGGAAGACAAAAATGAAATGAAAGATTATGATAATTATTATTTAAAAATAACATTAGGCTAGACAATACGATCTGGAATTTACCACTATGACAAGTAACAATCATATCATGATCGCAAAGACTTTCGAAAAATCAAGTCTAAGGCAATTGTAATACCCTATTGTATATACAGAGATCATTTTCGGATAACGTAATATATTTGCACTTATCACTAGTTGATCATCATCCTCATGATCATCAAGTTTCATGTCTGTTACAGACATCGGCGGTCAAGGACCTCGATTTTTATCTGTTATATGCTATTCTCAAAAGCTTGTATTGCTAATATCATTTGTGATTGCCCATTTGTAAGACTTTGCAAATATGTAATGCGTTTCCTTCCCATTCTACGCTTTCCAGCAATCTTGCCTGTTGAAATTGTTTTTTGTAGATTATCTTTTCCGTATGATTATGTGACCAAGAAATTACATTTGCCTCTTTCTTATCGTTTAGAAGAGTAATAGTTTTACTTTTGCTTTTCTACACACTTCTCCATTCTTTTAATTATTTCTGTCAATGATGATATATTCACAATATTTCTCAAGAACCAGGTCTATGTAGCCTTTAATCATCTTTCTAGCTCTTTGCTTTATATTGTCCAACACTCACACTCGTAAAGACGAGCTGACCAGATATATGACTTTAAGACAAGGATTTTGGTTTCATGTTACTGTTCTTATTTTTCATTACTGATTTCATCTTATTAACTGTATCCTGTGCCATTGCCATTGATTGATTTATTTCATGAATACTTTCCCATTTGATAATAAAGTGTATCTCAGATATGTAAAGGTGTTTACTTGCTTTATTTTTGAGATTTTTGAGATAACAAAATATATTATCATACACATTGTCTTTTTGTTGTATATATCCAAGCCTCTATTATTACTTTCTATTGAATTCCGCTGCTAAAATTGTATCATCTGCATAGCAAATTTGTTTATATTCTGACCTCCAACCTAAACACCTAGGTGATAGACAAGGCCATTGCACTTACCTTGTGTTAATTTGTTGAAAGTCTTTGCGATCGATCGTACGTGTTTCATGTATCATGTGTAAAATACAAAGGTCTCTTGACCGCTCTCAAGATGTCTGCCTTTTTATTATTTATTAAAATAACAAGGGCAAATGAAAATATGAAAATATAAATAATGAATTACGTTCTTTTGCAGATAATACTGACTTTTTGTTTGGAAAATATGTTAACAGATTTTGGCTCCACAATCAGCCATAGGACAATACATAAACATCGTGTAGATATTTCGATAAAGTTTCCTTTAAGTTTGAAATAAAATAAAATTCTACCATTCAGAACTATGAATATAATCGTGTTACTTAAAAACTTTGAACGCACGCAGACCGACAAAAATATGAAAAAATGAGTAGAAACAAGGAATTACTGGGTCTAAGATACTTTCCCTTTCACTTTCAATACTGTTGCACAAAATAAGCTATGATCTCAGCGGAAATAGTTCTAGGTCAATACCTCTCGTGGTAAAAAATGAGACCATTTCCTTAAAGGTTACATGAACTATTCGCATAACCCGAAAGAAGTGCTTGTAGACTTTGATATTTTGATTTATTTTCCATTTAATTTCAGTTATTCCAAAACAATGTGAACATATATAAGTGCAAGGGTGTCAAAAGAACTTATGGAAAAATGGCATGCATCTCATACAGGATGCCGGTCAACCAATCAGATGATCGCGCATAAATGGGTAGATGTTTCATATATTGCTATGTAGTACCACCGTTTATTAATTGACAAAAAACTGCAATCGGATGAATAACAAAACGACTCATCAGAAAGTTGCTGAATAAATCACGCTTTATCTATATTCCCTTGTCCGGCTTCTTGGCTCAGTGATTGGTTTTTCGGTGGATCATTTTCGTCTCAAGGATTATTACCAAATCTAGACTTCTCCTTCACGGTCGACTTTCTCGGATTACGTGACTCCTTTAATCAATGGTGAGCTTCATTTTGACATTAAGAACATCAATGTATTTGATATGCACTAATTATCAGTATGTACTCCAGTGTATTGTTGTTAACTTATTGCACTATTTGCTATATCTTGATAGAATACAGAACAAATATTCAACGGCCAACATCTGCGAATATCTTATTATAAATTTATCGATAAAAAGTTATAATCAAATTGAACGTATAAGTCAATAACTGCATGTACACTGTTGTTATGTGTACAACGTACATAAAAATAGAATTCAAATCATAGTTTTCTTCCACAGGGTTCCTTTGTTCATTATCAACAAAAAATCAATACATGCACTATTCCATGACTTGTCATATAGGTCCTGCAGTCTCCATCAGTTATTACCTTCAGAAAGGCCTTAAAAACCCTTTTTTTTAGCAGTTTGTAGTTGCAGTTCTTATTATATGTATTTAAGTAAGTTTAATTTTCATTCACTGTAAGAGCTTTTGGCCTTTTTAGAAAAGCACGATATAAGTAATAATAATAATGATATAGAGGAGTGGATACGTCGCCGGACTGTCGATCTCAAGGTCCGCGGTTCGAATCCCACCGCGGCACTAATGTCCTTTGGCAAGACATTGATCTACATTTGCCACACCTCCACCTGGTGAAGTAATTGGGGACCGGTAGAAAGTAATTCCATGAATGCTGTGAGCACCGACATCGGTAGCCTAGCAGAGCCGGGGTAATATTGGAGCGTTTTGAGCACCCTGCAGGGTGGACATGTGCGCTATATAAATATCCAATATTATTATTATTATTATAAAATATTTCAACAATAAAATATTACAATATAACCTAGGCCGCACAGTGACATATAAGATATTAAACGTGACAAAATGTAATATGTACACAAATTCTATGACAGAAACAGACAAACTGAGCAAAGACACTCAGAAACATGTGTTAAAATGAAACCATTTTTCACGTAATTATTATCTTGAAGATTTATTTCTGTTATATATCTTTCCATATCATAATAAGATTTAACAGCTGACATAACTTTTCAAACAGTGGTTTCTGACTTTTGCATTGGCTGAATAGATTTATTTCTTACAATAATGAAAGTTACAATTCAAAGCGTTGTTATGACTTCCTTTCAAGCCAAACGATTCATTTTGGTTTGTGAGTTTGGCCTTTATATTAATCTTACTTAAAAACCATTGCTCTAGTTTTGACCATATTATATTTAAATATAGGCAGTATAACAAATATGCATACTTGTCGCTTCACTACGGTTAAGAAATGTACAATGTTTATTAGTAAATATTTTGAATTTCAGCAATAAATCTTTCATGTAAAAGCATTCTGTGAAAAATAATAAACTGGAACCACCTAATATGCATATCAACAGATGACCGATATAGAAAGTCAGACAGTATGATAGTCGGATAGTCGGATTGTAGTCGAATCGAGAAGTGCGCACTGGGCTTTAGGCAAATGTGACTTTGACAGATTTATTATCGTGTCTTATAATGCTGCCTAGACGATGAATTATAATCAATTAAATATCATATCCTATCATACCAGCATATCTTTAAACATGTAGTACATGATTTCCTTTCCCTCTTATTCATGCTTTGTATTTCCGTAAATGGTCCACATTATTTGCTGGTCCGTTTGGAGCCAGAAGGATTCATAACTAATAATAACTCATACTAACATATACATTTCAACACATAATTTGATAACACTCTTCTGACAACAAACAGGGCTGTCAAATGGGCCTATTGCATGTCCGCTTTAATCATGTTCATTTTCTAGGTAGAAGTTCTCAAGCAACATATTATCCCTTTAATACATAAACATACAGTTGTCTAAACATTTTATTTCAAACTGATAGTTTTCTTCTTTTACAATCTTTGCGGATTCATCCAAAGGATAGCCATGACAAGTCAAACTTTCCTGCTATTTGCTTATTTTAAATTTTAAATCTTTGGGCTTGGACGGCGGTCAGAAATAGTCCATGATTCGTATTACAAAGAGCAATGGCTTAGATCGTTTAGATTGATTAATCGAACCACGAAGGAACAAAACTCTAAATTGTTGTTTAAGTTAGGTGAGAAGATATGATACATTTAAATACTTTCTTTAACAATTACTTGGTTTTTTCCTACCTTAAATATATACGTCAACCCAGTGCATACATTTATAATGAACGATTCAGAAGTGAAATATTTTTTCAGTCACATGCAACTGTATTTTTCAAACATTGCATGGAAACATTTGGTTCACCCAAATTACCTTTACAATTTGTCTGAAAATAAATTAATATAATTTGAAGCTCTGTCTATTAAATAGTATTTGTTCTTTTCTTTGTAAATTATTTTCAGAAAAGCTTTTAGTTGATCACAGGCTAAAGATGGCAGATGAAAGCACTCCTCCTACGTCGGCCATTGATCAGTCAAATGGTAGTTTTCCAAGCGGTACTTTTAACGATCAGCCTTTAGCCGTCGCCCAACATGTTGTTCTCTCTATCATCTTTCTTATAATCAGCATCACAGGAATCATCGGAAACTCCATCGTGATCCTCGCCATCGTTTTCTCTCGCAAGCTCAGGTCAAGCTTTAATTGGTTTATCCTAAACCTTGCATGTGCCGATCTGTTGACGTCGATCTGCCTTCCCTTTTATGTTGCAAGTTTGCTGATCGGTGAGTTTGAATGGACCTTTAAATTTTGGCTTGTTGTCATGTCGGTCTGTATTGGCGTAAGCCTTACGACGCATGCTTTCATTAGCTTCACCAGTTGGTATTTCATCACGAGAAACCAAGAAAAATCCAAGAAAATTTACACAGCTCGAAATTTATGCCTCATGATTGCATTCATGTGGGTGTTTAACTTCTCCTGTTCCTTCGTAATTGCCGTAATAGACGAAGAAAAACGTGTCTTTCCCGTAGCCGTTTCGATTTTCGGGCATTTTGCAATTGTTGTCACAATGTACCTTAAGCTATGGAGATTCCTTGCACACCGAGCGAAGAAGTTGAGGCTAACGAAAAAAGTCGACGAAAAGATACAGAATGAAGTATGCAAGTACACCTTATGCCCCGATGAAAACAAAGTTACACAACAAGGTGGTTTGGTTAATGAGAATACTGTTTTGACGGCATCTCATTCGTCCGAGAATTTAGGAAGCCAAAACTGCGACCTATCAAAATGTGAAAAATCTTGTCAGCTGGAGAACCCTATGGAGGATGCGAAGACTTTGACGGTATCCCCATCTCTAGAAGAGATAGAAAGCAGAGGTGGCGAATATGACAGAGGAGCGAAAGAAGTATCATTACGTGCCGAGGGATCAGAAACCAAATTACCTGTCAAGAAACAGACACAACCTAAAATTGACAAGAAGCTTCTTGCTGTAACCAAGAATATGTTGGTAATTCGTGTTGCTTTTGTGATCTGCTTTATGCCTTACGCTGTAAACCTATCTTTACCGGGGGCATCTTACAGCGCAACTTCCTGGCTTTCGACCCTAGTATACCTTAATAGCTGTATTAATCCCATCATCTACGCCAGAAGGATTCGTGCCTTTAGGGAGGTGATGGTATGCATCATAAGATGTAGGCTTGGAAGCATTCCCATGCCCATCGACTTGGTAAGGAAAATGAGAACCACTCGCTGAAAAAAATAACTTGCAATCGGTCGGTGAAACTTAAAACAAGGACAAAACCCTACTGGAGACAAGTTCCACATTAATTATTGGCAGCCAATTTATTTTGAAAAAAAAACAAACACAATGTTTGTTCTAGTTTTTTTGGATGACTAATAATAATATATTATAATAGTGCAGTAATTTTTTCCTAATATGTAATTATGATATATTTTAGTCCTATACATTGTGAAATTATGAACAATGAATTATGTTGTATTTATGTTGGTTTATCAAATGATAATAGTCTTTCTTATAATTATGTTGCAGTTTGTATAAACTAAGAGTATTGAAATACTTGCTTCTATGTTATGTATACGAAAAGGTATTGGAGTTTTGAGAAATGAATACAATGAATGCTAAAAAAAAAAAAAAAAATCTTGAATGTGTACCAAAGCATGTAAATTGGTGGTGCCGTGGTATAGTGATTTATTTACTAGACTCTTAATAAATAATAGCTGTAGGGAAAGTGCGGTATTAATACTGATAAATACTGTATTACTAATCAGTATTCATCATTTTCTTAAGGTCCTTTGATATATTATATCCAGTAAATTTTTCAGCATTATACATGTAAACTGGAAACCAGTGTTAATCCTCTAAAAGATAAAATAAATGGTAAAATAAATTTGTATAGCACGGGGTGGCCGGTTAGGTTCCAGAGAGAAAAATGTTTCAATTTGGGCGATCACACTCCAATGGTTAGGGTTACCTAAGACACATTAGGTTGCCATTGGCAGTGAAGGTACAATAAGTATTAACCAATGTTCTGAATATACCAATAATTCATGTGTGTATTTACAACTTGTATTTGTATGATATCTTAATCTTAGAATTAGATATTAGTGTTTTTTTATAGATATAAAGTAGACATGTACACGTCAATAATGTCAATGAACACAAATTATTGTATGTATGAATGTATATTTTATTTATTCACGGTTAAAAACAAAATACAATAATTGTGCCCGCATTCAGCAAATGCTGTTTTTCAGCGAGGCCGTGATTACATAAAATTCGAACAATAGAATATAAGACAATGAAAATACAATTTACAAACAAATATTATTAATTACCAATAATTTATGTGTGTATTTCCAATTTGAATTTGTACGTTATCTTAAATGTATTAGGTATCTTAGAGTTAGACATAATTATTTTGCATAGATATAAGTAAATATGTACACGTCAATAATGTCACTGGACACAAATGATTGTAATCGTGTACTGTATAATAATGTATTTTGCACAACTTTCATCTCATATTATGAAAAAAGATGATAAAACACATCAAACTACATAAATATACTAAGTCTGGTGAATAATTTGCGGGATAAGATTTTGATGAGAAGTGGAAATATCACTGCAGATAGATAATTGTGTATTTGTGTTTATACTATAGTATTATAGTTGGTTGTCAGTTTGTTTGTATTACTTGACTACTAAGAAAGCATGGGCATGATTGTAAGTAAGCTTCACATGACCGATGCTGCGGCTGTAAGTCCCTTTAGAGGGCCTTGGTAATGATTACTGCCCTACCAAAGGGCACTGGGACATCGACTTGGTATCGAACCCGGGACCTTCTGGTTACGAGACCTCTGCTCACTACTGAGCCATGTTATCATAGTGTTTTATAAATATGTGATTGTTCACTTTTTGATCGGAATTAGAATTACTAAAGAATGATGCAACACAACATACGAAAGAAGATTGATGATGATGATTATGACCATTATTCATTATTTTATTCACTGACTCCGACGAGTGCAGGACGAAGAACTTTAGTATTTCTGTATTCGTTGCTATTCAATTACAGAAAAAAGGAATTAAAGTATAAAAGAAAAAAGACAGAGTGAGGTAGAAAAGAAAGCGAAATAAAATATTTGAGGAGGCCCAATGGCTCTGTGGCAGAGCAGTGGTCTCGTAACCGGGAGGTCTTTGGTTCGAAACCAAGTCGATGCGCTAGTGCCCTGGGTAAGGCATTAATACTCTTACCAATTCCCGCGGAGATAAAGCCGTCGGTCCTCTATTTGATTTAATACTTAGAAGCCTACAATGCTTTCTTAGCAGTCAGGTAAGACAAACAAACAAACAAAATATTTGGAAGGGTTGAAGGGGAAAAACTTGCATTCTATCACGTAAGTGTGGAAACTGTAGGGAATCAAATTATTTAAAATGTAATAGCCTGGTGATAATTACACATGTTCTGCGTATGGATGGAAAATTTGTAATTAAGAAAAGATACTTGAAGCAGACATCTTAGAATAAAAATATCAACTGAATGAAATATTTAGAATTTGTACTCGAGCTTAAATGTTATATTATGATGAATAAAATCCTTTAAATTCGTAATAATCTTTTTGGTAATATCGTCGTAATCTCCGTAGAAATTTTCTTCTGTTTTTCATCTTTTTCACACCGCATTAAAAAAATCCTCCATGGGTATGAATAGACCTTTATACCAATTTTATGTAATTTTTTTAAAAACCGAAGTTTCTCTTGACAGCTGTAAAGCTTGTCAGGTTTGCTCGACATAGCAACGTCTAGTGCATGTAAAGAGATGCAATTTTGCATAGCTGGTTAATCAAATAGTTGGAAACCAAGTGTTCGGAGGGGGGGGGAGAAACATGCATATATAAACTAAAATACGTTATTAAATGGGTTTAAAGATTAAAGTACAGGAAGAAAAGACCTCAGAAAGTAAGAAGTTTGTGTTGGGGATAATTGAACAATGTGCATAGGCCTAATACATGTATGTGCATAGTCCAGATTCTGCCCTATTTAATTATGATCTCCACTTCGTAACGCTACCTCTCCCTACTTGCTCCCAGCCGATGATGGCGTGATCATTAAATTATGAGCATAATTATGAGTTTGTTGCTAACGCCATCTTCGACGGCTTGAATCAAGTGTGTAGGGAAATTATAGAGGACCGTGCAGATTCTGGACTAGTATGTGCATGACAGTGATAACGAAATTTTGGAATAGAGGAGAGAAGAGAGGGATAAGGGAGAGCAGAAAAAAGAGAATAAGAGAGTGGTGGAGAGAGAGAGAGAGAGAGAGGTGATGAAAGTGGAGAAAAAACAAATAAATTACTACCATATTCAAATTGAAGCATATTGTTTAAAGAAAGGTTGTTCTTGACAACCCGAAAGCTTTTCTGAGACTTGCCCGACAAAGCAACAAGTAATGTATGCAGAATGGTTTCCAAGTATTGTAGTTCATTCATTAATAAAAGGTTAATGGAATACCTTGTCACTAGGTCCCCAGGAAAGAAATATCAATACATTTGAAAGTGTTAGTAAACCCGTCGATTGAACTAATACAAGGATTGGGTTTGGGGCAGTCAACTTGCCTGCCTGTTGAATACCATAGCATTATGAAGTATAAATACCTATGACATTCACTAACCCATAGCCTGTGTAGAGCAGGGGGGGGGGGTTAAGCTACGCATTTAGTCTAATACTAAATGTCATCTAATTAAATGTTCGTCTCTTTCTGAAATTGACGTGTGAAAAAAAATTAAGATAGACAAATGTCAATAATACATTATTTGAAGTCATTTTCTATGCCCGTATACAATTTATTCAACAAAATGAATGGGTCCATAAGCTAGGCACACATGTAATAAATGTGATTGTTGCCTCTATGACAAGATGACAGAAAATAATCGAACAATTTATAAAATAATAAACTCTACCAATGAAAGTTTGTTACCATACATCAGTCTCAACTTCGTTCTGAGAGTAATCTAGACAAAATTTAATTTCCTCTGTTTCCGATTAAACCTTGTACTAAATTCTCTTCCGGGAGGCTTAACAAAAACAAATGTTAGATTGCCCTTTGCGACCGATCCCAACATTTTGAAATCTAAGGTCGGCATTTAATTTTTTACATTTTTTAAAAACTGTTTTTAGAAAGAAATGTATTAAAGCATTCAAATCTGACAAATATCAGCCCATCGACCCATGTTTTTGCACCTAAAGGGCAATATAATTTTATTTGTTTAGGCCTTAGGGGTATATTCATGTTCTTTTACTTTCTCTTTTGGTCTGTATTCAAATGCTCAAATAAATACGGCAAACTCACAAAATTTCTATCTTGTATGGAAATGTACATCTGAAGAAATATACTTAATAAATTCGTTGTTTTTTAAGCTTTCTATACCTACTGGTTTCTTATCAATTTACAAGCGACGTGGGCGTTTACAAATATCATATTGATAGTTTCCACTTGCGTGGAGCCAAGATTCTGGATGCAGCTTTTCACTTTCCCTTCTACATTCTCAGTCCTTTCTCTTTTTCCCCATACAGCAGGAGATTCAGCTTCCTGTTATGTAACTCTAGAGCTTAGATTGACTCCCTTATTTCCGCTTCCATACCATTTCTCTCATTTCCCACTTTCAGGAGTGCCTGATTTTCTATCGCACTGAATTCAGCCGCTGCTACTAGCGATTCGGCAAGCGAAGCATGCATTCCAGAAATGTCTTTCTTGATAGCCGTCATATCGACCTAAGGTATATAAACGTTGTAGATATTTGTTAGACAATTTCCTCAAAGTCTGAGCATGCTACTGCCGACTTATCATCTACCAATGTGAAAGGCTCATTTGTAAGCATGTTTGAATCTCTTGTTACAAAATCCGCGATTCAATTTATTTCCATTAAATGCGCTAACTATCTGCAATCCATTTATTTGATTTCGTAGAATTTAAAGAAATTATTCTTTTATAGCTCTCAATGTTGTGCTACCGTCGTTCCCCATGGAGTGACGTCATCCTATAATTAATGTGTTATTTATTTATCTAAAGCATATGAAAAATTCCTCTGAAGTACTTTCATTTACTCTCTTTCCTGATGACTCCAATATTTTTTATTACACATCACGATCCTATCAAGTTTTTAAACACAATGAATAGTAAATTTAAAAAAGTGACGAATTTGATTAAAGCCAAGGAATTTCTTTGCATGCGCAAACAACCAACAAATTACGTGTTTTTCAGTTACTCATTGCTAAATCTACTTCATCGAATCACATTAGATAAAAGTGAAATTAAAGAAGTTCGAGCGATCAATTTGTTTAGGTTTTACAATTGATAATACTATATCTTGGAACATATCGATATTGATTGCAAAACGGTGTGAAAATACATTAGCATCACCAACCAATTTAATCATATATTTTCACTGCCAGCACTCATCATCTTATATTCTATTATCATCTTAAATGTTGACATTCTGGCGTTGGTAAATGCAGCACAAGCAAGACCAGATTAAATATTACTGCTCCAGAAAAAGGTTTTATCGTTGTTATCAGTAAAAAAAAAAAAATTATGCCAATGGCTGACCTAACAAGGTGACCTTACCCCCCCCCCCCCCCCCCAACTGAAAAAAATGTCAAATTTTCAAATTTCGAGACAGAAAAAGAAGAAAAGAAGTGACCGCTTACCCCCCCCCCCCCCCTACTGAGCGACTTTTCGGCTGAGTCGTTGCGATTTTTATTGGACTCCAAAAAAAAAAAAAAAAGTGTCCGCTCCCCCCCCCCCCCCCCCCATCCCCATCCCCCCACTGAGCGACTTTTCGGCCGGCGCGATTTTCAAATTTTCGGGAGCAAAATAATAAAACTGAGGCGATGCGAAATTTTGGGCCCGATTTTAAAACCCCCTCCTTGAAAAAATCCTGCATACGCCACTGGCTCAGGCAACCGTCACCTCGCATAGAGGATGCCTCCGGATATGTAATTTCGTCGGCGTACGAGGCGTGCGGGGAGGGGGCGGGGCAGGAAATATAGATAGATAGATAGGGAATATGGGCAGGATCGGTGGTAGGGGTAGTTACGATATTAGGGCCACCCATCAAATTCGGGCAGCGAGTTGAACGAATTTATAATTTCTGTAATTTTCACTACAAAATGTGGAAAATTAGGATGCTGAAGAGTTGATATTCGGCAAAAGGCGTCAGCTCCCTTCTATGCATCTATGTGTAAATTATATATGTTATTTAGTCTATTTCTGTGATGAAACGAAGATGTCTTTTTAGAAATGAAAAGTTGAAATTCAGAAAAATTTGCAAGCCCCCACATCCTCCCCCCGTCCCTTTCGAAGATGTGCCCGTTCGCTGACTTGCGAAGTTTTTATGAACTAATTTAAAATAATTTATACTCACTGACCCAATTTTTTCCCATATTCTGAGAATGAGTACAAGGAAATAGAAGTACTTGCATTCGTCACGGCTTGTTGTATTTGAGGAAGTTTACGGATATCAACTCTCTTTCTCTCTATGTAATACAGGATTTATATGCTGGTAGTACTCTAAATGATGGTTTCTCGATTGATTGCAATACTTATAGTAAATGTACAGTCATCGAGGAAAGTCTTTCTGTTATAGGGACCACTTCATTGTCGAATCTTAAAAGTCACCTAGCAGAATATTTTCAGACAAAATAAGGTAAGTTAAAACTCCTTTGTTGCTTTAATGTTGAAAATGTTGAATGTTTCTGAAATACTTTGCTATACTTTTCAATACTTTAGGCCAATAGTGAGAGGTAAAAATATTTAGATATGTTATGAAATTAACAAACTCCACTCTAGCATAAGAGAATAACACTTCATATTTTCACAACAAACTTCCTTGTGTTGCCTTTGTTCAAGAAATGTTGCCGTTCTGTATCCGATGTTCTTGAGAAATCCGAATTAAGTCATGTGGAAATTTAAAAAAAAATTAACTACATCATAACTATTTCATTATTACAGTGGCGCAAGTCATTTAATTGCTTTAATAATAATGAAATAATAATGATATTTAATCATTATAAGTCTTGATGCGTTTAAGCGAAATCAATTTTTTGGTAGGTCGTACAGAATAAAAGCTATGTAGGTCCAGGTTTTCCGTACTTCTTTTATTAATGCTCAGCCTTGTTCTTTAACATGTATACATATTTGGTGGTTTTGCTGCTTAATTTATTAGTTTTTCTATCAAATACTATCTTATCTTAGCAACTGAATGTGTGTACGAATTCTCTGAAAAGCAATTCATGAAAGTTATCGTTGCATGTTTTGTTTTTTAATGTGTGTTAGTGTAAAACGGAACTAAACTAAAAAATATAAGACTCACTAAAATGATAAAGAACAAATGATGGTAGTTACCAACAAGACGAAAGGCTCATATATACCCGAAATTGATTATACATCCTTAAAAATAGCTCATTTTCATCAACCTAAATTTGATTTACTAACAAACCCTACATAATAAACTAACCTTAGCATCAGTTTGTTAAACCGATGTTATTAACGTCTACGTTCTGAAAACGGAAGTTTGGACCGCAGTGCAAATGTGCTTAAATAACATGATAATTGAGAATACTCATGGGTTCTTGCTTTTGTTTTTATATAAATTATTCCCCCAGATACAGCCCTTGAGATTTAAAAAGAAAAATGGCAGCTGAGGGTACCCTTGAAACAATGACAGCTGATCCTTCAAGCGTATTTTACGACTATGAGTTGTATAAAGAAATGGGCCACCAAAGTATCATATTTGTTATCATCTTCATCATGATCGGCGTCACAGGAACTGTCGGTAACCTGCTCGTGATCCTTGCCATCGTCCTCTCTCGTAAGCTGAGATCTACCACCAACTGGTTTGTCATGAATCTTGCGTGTACAGATCTTCTGACATCTTTCTTCGTTGTTATGTATGCCGTAGCTTTACTAAGTCTGGATTTTGGGTCACACTCGGATGGATTATTTTCTGTTGCTGCTAGTGGTTCTCTGGTATGCGTTGGCGTAAGCCTTACGACCCATGCTTTCATTGGCTTCACCAGCTGGTACCTTATCACCAAGAATCATTCCAAATCCAAGAAGCTCTTCTCCAATCGGAACATCAGCATCATGATTGTGTTTTGTTGGCTGTTTACTTTCATAGGTGCCCCGGTAATCTACCTCACTGGAAGTCTCCATGAATATGCGGGCAGGTGTGTTTTGGCTTTTTTGATAATCGGACATTTTGGAGTTATTATAACCGTTTACACAAACATATGGAGATTTGTTGTGCAACGGGACAAGATCATGCGACAAAAGAGGAAATCTTCTGCAAAACCACAGAGCGAGAGCGAAACGTCTACCAGAACCAGTGAAAAAATCATCGTCAATCCAATAGAGAAATGCGCAGAAGATACTTTGCAGGTATCTCCATCTCTGGCCCATCAAGCTCAAGATGAA
Organism: Strongylocentrotus droebachiensis; assembly: GCA_035222895.1. Taxonomy (NCBI): domain Eukaryota; kingdom Metazoa; phylum Echinodermata; class Echinoidea; order Camarodonta; family Strongylocentrotidae; genus Strongylocentrotus; species Strongylocentrotus droebachiensis. The sequence continues at coordinate 10,389 of JAVYIG010001079.1, read as the reverse complement.
TGCCGAAGTTCTGACGGAACCAGCGGAAGAGCAGATGCCGGTCCACCAGAGACCCGTGGTAATGACCCGTCTGCTCTGCGGACATCCCAATTACTGGAGGTGATAGGGAGTGAGGAAGACGAACAGACCTCCAGTGCGAGTCCAGCAGAAGTTCAGATACCCATACCTATAACGGATAATGGGATGAATGATATATTCAAGAGACGGACAAAACCCAAAGTTAGCCGAAAAACCATTGTTGTAACCAAAAATCTCTTGATAGTACTGGTGGCTTTCGTCATTTGCTTCATTCCCTTTTCTGTCTGCTTGTATATCCCGACGGGGTCAAATGCAGAGCCCTGGCTCATGCTCCTGCTCTTTGCGAACAGTTGCATAAATCCCATCATCTACGCCAGAAGGATCCGTGCATTTAGGGAGGTGATGGTGTGCATCTTACGATGTAGTATAGGAAGTATTCCCATGCCCATCGACTTGGTACGGCGAATGACGCATAGGAGCTAAAGCAACTTTCCTGAAAGATCTACATTGGTTGCCAGTTCCGTTTCGTATCCACCAGAGAGTCTATATCCCCTTTTTTAAAGCCGCTGAATACATCTCAGAATATTACATCCCAAGGGGCGTCTACTATCATCTTCACAACACCTACTCACCAGTGAGCTTGGGGCGACAGAAACCTCTGGTGACAGAGCACCGGCTTGTGGAGGTCGACTACTTTGGAACGCTTTTCAATAACCCTACGCTCCGTGACATACCTCGAAGTTTTTGAAGGAAATCGCTAGAAACAGTGATTGTAAACCTTTTCAATCAATGTAAAAATTAAAAACACACTTAGAGGGTCTATACGACCATAGACGCGCAATAGAAGCTCATTTGGCTCCGCATTTTTTGCATTTTTGTATAACTGTTTTGTTTTGTTCATGTGTTTGGTAATTGAATTGAAATTTATAGATACTTTCACGTCTTCGATTGTTCTTTATGATCCAAGTATTGTGGAACATTTCATTCATTGTCAATATGTTTAAACTGATAATCAAACATGCTCTACACAAAGTCATGTCACAATTTTAAATTGTTTTATTTCATGTTTGGAAATGAAACTAAATAAAAGGAAGACAAAAATGAAATGATAGATTATGATAATTATTATTTAAAATTAACATTAGGCTAGACAATGTCACTTTGCATCATTGACCGCTTACAACTCTTTTCCCATTCAGCTTCCGGAAAGTACGATCTGGAACTTACCACTATGACAAGTAGCAACCATATTGCTACCGGGGCTAGACTCGATAAGCTTCGCTTTTTTCTAGCCCCATCTACATTACTCATCTTTTTATGTTTTAATGTTGATGTTTGTTAACTGATGTACATTTTCATTGTTCTTTTATGCTTATGTATCTGTTTTTCATTTGCTCTATGTGTCAAATGTATAAAATGTATTTTCTTACCTTGTATATTCTTCTGGTTTTTAATGTGGAAAATAAAATAAATGAAATGAAATATCATGATCGCAAAGACTTTCGAAAAATCAAATCTAAGGCAATTGCAAAACCCTATTGTATATACAGAGATCATTTTCGGATAACGCAATATGTTTGCACATACCACTGGTTGATCATCATCCTCATCATCATCAAGTTTCTGTTACAGACATTACCGGTCAAGGACCTCGATTTCAAAAAGCTTGTTTTGCTAATATCATTTGTGGTTGCCCATGTGTTAAGACTTTGCAAATATGTAATGCGTTTCCTTCCCATTCTACGCTTTCCAGCAATCTTACCTGCCAATATTTTATTTTTGTAGATGATCTTTTCTGTATGATTATGTGACCAAGAATTATTAGCCTCTTTCTTATTGTTGAGAAGAGTGATAGTTTTACTTTTGCTTTTCTGAACACTTCTCCAATCTTTAAATTTTCGGTCAATGATGATATATTCACAATATTTCTCAAGAACCAGATCTATGTAGCCTCTAATCCTCTTTCTAGCTCTTTGTTTGTGGTCCAACACTCACACTCGTAGAGACGAACTGACCAGATATATGACTTTAAGACAAGGATTTTGGTTTCATGGTACTCTTCTTATTTTTCATTACTGATTTCATCTTATCAAATGTATCTTGTGCCATTGACATTGATTGATTTATTTCATGAATACTTTCCCATTTGATACTAAAGTGTATCTCGGATATGTAAAGGTGATTACTTGCTTTATTTTTGAGATTTTTTAGATAAAAAATATATTATCATACACATTGTATTTTTGTTGTATAAATCCAAGCCTCTATTAATATTTTCTATTGAATTCCGCTGCTAAAATTGTATCATCTGCATAGCAAATTTGTTTATATTCTGGCCTCCAACCTAAACACCTAGGAGATAGACAAGGCCATTGCACTTACCTTGTGTTAATTTGTTGAAAGTCTTTGCGATCGATCGTACGTGTTTCATGTATCATGTGTAAAATACAAAGGTTTCTTGACCGCTCTCAAGATGTCTGCCTTTTTATTATTTATTAAAATAACAAGGGCAAATGGAATATGAAAATATAAATAATGGATTATGTTCTTTTACACATAATATTGACTTTTTGTTTGGAGAATATGATAACAGATTTTGGCTCCACACGCCATAGGACAATACATAAACATCAGGTAGATATTTCGATAAAGTTACCTTTCAGTTTGAAATAAAATAAAATTCTACCATTCAGAACTATGAATATAATCGTGTGTACTTAGAAACTTTTAACGCACGTAGGCCAACAAAATAAATAAACAGAAACAAGGAAGTAATGGCTCTAAGATACTTTTCCTTTCACTTTCAATACTGTTACACAAAATAATCTATGATCTCAGCGGAAATAGTTCTAGGTCAATACCTCTCGTGGAAAATAATGAGACCAATTCCTTAAAGGTGACATGAACTATTCGCATAACCCGAAAGAAGTGCTTGAAGACTTTGACATTTTGATTTGTTTTCCATTTAATTTCAGTTATTCTAAAACAATGTGAACATATATAAGTGCAAGTATTAGCTAATAAAAGCATTAAAATCATAATAATCTTTATTAGATGGTGGGATGCATTACACAGCGTAATGCTTATTGGCAGGGTGCAAGTGTTTACAGAATAAAAGCAATGTATCGTATTACATAAATTCAAATATTGAAGATTTACACATCACTCACCAAAACACGTTGAGGTATATCGCGCACGCACACACACACACACGCATTCTCACATCAGGGCCTTTGTGGGGCACCTGATTGTGGGGTATTTCTGTGCGTTCCAGATATACCTTGTGGTCCCCTACTAGTGGGGTATGTACAACCTGGCGATAACAACCCGGCGGTGTGCTTACGATGTTACCATAAAAAAGTGTGCAAGTTTTTGCACACGCTCACAAAATGTCATTTATGGGGTACCACTTCTAATGCCCCGCAGGGCATAGGACACCGAATATACAGTCATTTGAAAGACTTTACTCTGTGGGGTCCTGAAAAAATACCCCACAAAGTAAAAATGCCTCACAAGGGGTATGTGAAGCGCACATAAAACCCCACAAAAATGCTGAGGTGAGAGCACACACACACACACATACACACACGCACGCACCACACACACATACACACAAACATACGAATACACATCCACACATACACACACACACACACACAAACACACGCACAACACACACATACACAGAGCTGGTACAGAGAAAAAGAATATATGATTGGTATCAGAAATAAGGAACTCAGCAATGATAACTACTGGAGATATTTAATGCTATCGTTTTACAAATTTGAAGAGCAATAATATATTACTTTAACATGAAATCTTGGTTTGACAACGTCAACTATTGTATATAGGTAAATGTGAAGACAGAAGCAGATCATGAGCAATTGTAGAACGTATAACGACATCGGAGAACTTTGCTTTCATACTAAACTAGCATTCTGGTAATGTAAGAAGGTGTAAATTGATTTTTGTTTTCTTTACAAGAAAGTTATAGCCTAGTATCCAGGCTAGTTTACCCGTTTAATTTGAAATTATCAAATACATTTAAATTAATATGAGCACAAAAATACTAAAGTAAAGAAAATGTATGCTATACATATTTTGCAAAGGCAAGTCGTGATGTAAATGTGAATTTCAGTAGAAATAAATGGACTTCAACAGAATTGGAAAAATTTATCTACCTTTGTTTTTGTTTTTCGATATGATTGCAAAACATCTAACATTTAAGTGAATGCAAAGGACAAAAGAGAAAAACATTACAGGATAGACCTGCATTTCATTTCCTTGTCCCACATTCTTTATTCAACTGAACATTGTCCCTCTTACAAAGGCGGCTCCAGAATTTGGATTGGGTCCAATTCCAATATACGAAGATGACAAGCAAAAAGAAATGAATATACAAACACAATCAAAGGAATCGTGTCAGTCATAAAAAGAAGGCGAGGAGGAGGGGGGGGGGTCCATCTAATACAAAACAAACTTTGGTAATCAAAAGAGGGGAGTCGGACCCCATCGACCCCTAATTCGGTCCCTCCTTTACCAGATAGATTTACCACATGAAGACCATTTTCGATCACATTTACTTCCTTCACTTGATTGTATAATCACTGATTACTGAAATTTTCATATATTTCATTCTATTGGATGTTGATAAAGGATTGAATCTATTTCATAAAACGGCTGTGTAAGCAAGGAATGTGTAACTGTCAGTTGTTTTCAGGGTACATGTATAAATAAATATGATTTTGTTTAGATCACATGGAAATTCATGAATTATTTAGTAAAGAACGAATAGATTAGGTCCTTGGGATGTAGAATTGTCGCGGATTTGCCAATTTACGTCTGATTGATCACAACTTTTAAAAACCATAATTGTCTTAATTGCAAAGATGTTCATAGCTTTCCCATTTCTAACGGATTTTCCTAAAGCATTCCGCTCCTTTAATTTTCCGCTTTTTGTAAAAGCTCAAGGTTCAAGTACCTCGAAATCCGGTTGCATTTTGTGTTACAGGATATTATCATATTTTCCATGGAATACATGTTAAGTTTGGTTTCCAGCTAATGACACATTAGTATTCTCAGCTTTCAGCAATATCACTTTCACTTCGTAATTTTAGTGTTTTGCTGACTGACAACATTGCGAAGTTGGAAATCATTGATGAAAAATTGAGGACTGTTGCTGCTTGCATCTCGAGTCATTTGAGATCGGTTGAACAACGAAAGAGTTAGATGTGACGAATATTATTTCAAAGGGTAAGTATAATCTATGTAGGCTACCTTGCAGCTTGGTTTATATATTAAGGAAATACCACCTTGTCTGTTTAATTTCAAGGATTCACTTAAAGAGCACGAGTTTTATTCACACCTGATAATTATTGGGTGCTTTCACTTAGAGAATGAGAAACAAGTGTAAACGCAGTGACCAACACTACTACTAGTCTAAAAGCAGTAACCAACAACTGCTGCAAGTCTAAACGCAGTAACCAAGAACTGATACAAGTATATTGTCACACCTTGAAGATTTAGGCAGCGTATATGCCCACATGTGAACAATAGGGATTTTTAGATTTGCGTGGATTGATAGGTGTGACATACGCGGGCTATAAGTTGTAGGAACGTAAGTTATGCGATCGTTGACACATGTTCACATTCGTTATTTGTAAGTTACTCATAAGTGATAAGTCGACATACGTCGAGATAATAAGGACTTTTAGATTGAGTGGACGAGAACACGACAAACGCCGACTGTTCATGCGTGTCAACGTACTTAACTGCCCATGTTGACTACAATTAGAAATCTTTTAGATTGCACTCGAGTGACTCGACGATATACATGCATGCAGGAAGTAACACTATGAACATCACGGACAAAGAAAGAGGACAAAATATACAGTTCCTCATTATACCCTCAACAAAAGAACATCCCTTCACTGCTATTAATATGTAAAAATATGTAGAACAGGTGAATATGCATGTGACACCTGTTCTACACATTTTTACATAGCAGGGAAGGGATGTTCCTTTGTCTACCTGAGGAACTGTATATTTTATGCGCACGCGGCATACTAGTACCTTGAGCATGTAAAGGCGCTATATAAATATCAATATGTATGTATGCGTATGTACTAGATTTAGGAAAATCAAGGTTGACGCATTCTCGATCGCCGACTGAGACCACGTAACGCATGCGCAGTGCCTTAAAATGACGTCACACGTTGCAGTCAAAGCTGTTGACGTGCAAATCTAAAAGTCCCTAATGTCTAGCGTACCCAAACTAAGCTAAGCTATGGATAAGTATGTGTAGTAAATAGATAGCTATTCTGTATGAATATATTCCTTGAATGCTTTCAGAGCCTTGGGGCAGCTGGGCTTAAGTCAGGGTAATGACAGTATTTTGTAGGTCCCTTTGAGCATTCCTTGAGATGGATACGTGCTTAATATAAATGTAGCTATCATTATGAACGATGTTTTATTTTTGCTTTTGTAGATTCCTTCAGACACGTTTACTACCTGAGATTTATCTAGAGATGGCAGAATTTAGCACCATTTCCATTTTCACATCGACTCCACCAAGTGGCAGTTCTTCCAACTATTACCTTTATAAAGACTTGGACCTGCCACAGCGTGTCATCCTAGCAATCCTCCTCCTTATTACAAGCTTCACCGGAGTCATCGGAAACTCCATCGTGATCCTCGCCATTGTTCTCTCTCGCAAGCTCAGGTCAACCCTCAACTGGTTTGTCCTGAACCTTGCATGTGCCGATCTGTTGACGTCTCTCTCCGTGCCCTTCCATGTCGTAGATTTGCTCGGACGGATGGGATGGGTCCAACTGAACTGGTTTCAGCTAGGCTGGCCATACGTGGCCTGGTTTTACGTCAATACGACCTGCGTTGGGGTTAGCCTTACAACCCACGCCTTAATCGGCTTCACCAGTTGGTATCGAATCACGAGAAACCAAGAAAAATTCAAGAAACTTTACACCGCTCGAAATTTATGCCTCATGATTGCATTCACGTGGGTGTTTAACTTTTCCTCGCTCTGCTTAATTGCCAGACTAAACGAGGAAAAAATTGTCTTTGCCATAGCTTTTTGGGTCTTCGGGCATTTTGCAATTGTTGTTACTGTGTACCTAAAACTATGGAGATTCATTGCACACCGAGCGGAAAAGATGAAGCCAACGAAAAAAGTCGACGGAAAGATACAGAATGAAATACGCATGGACCCCATATGCCCCAATGGAAACAAAGTTATCCAACAAGGTGGTTTGGTCATTGAGAATACTGTTTTGAGGGTATCTCATTCGTCCGAGCATTTAGGAAGCCAGAACTGCGACGTATCAAAAGGTGAAAGACTAAAATCCAGTCAGCTGGAAAACCATACGCAGGAGGCGAAGACTTTGACCGTATCCTCATCTCTAGAAGAGATAGAAAGCACTGATGGTGGATCTGAAAGAGCGAAAGTACCACGACCTGTCGAGGGATCGGAAACCGAATTGCCTGTCAAGAAACAATCAGCACCTAAAATTGACAAGAAGCTCCTTGCTGTCACCAAGAATCTGTTGGTAATTCTCGTTGCCTTTGTCATCTGCTTCATTCCTTACGCTGTAAGCCTATGTTTACCGAAATCGTATAGTGCACTTCCCTGGCTTTTGGCCCTTCTATTGTCGAATAGCTGTATTAATCCCATCATCTACGCCAGAAGGATTCGTGCCTTTAGGGAGGTAATGGTGTGCATAATAAGATGTAGGCTCGGAAGCATTCCTATGCCCATCGACTTGGTAAGGAAAATGAGAACCACTCGCTGAAACTTAAAGCAAGGACAAAAGCATAGTGTGGACAAGTTCCTCAAAATTATCCGCGGACACTTTAGACCCGGATCATTTAACCATATAAAAAATATAAGGCGGACAATTGAAAACTGGAGGCTTTGACCATGGACAAACAAAAAAATCAGATCAACAAGTTCCCAAATCGCCATTCCTCGGACAATGCAAATACAGTTAAATAGCATGAGCAGCTATTCCAGATCCTGCAGTGTGTACCAGGCGCGGATCCAGGATTTCTAAGGGGAGGAGGCCCAACTTTTTTTTTTTGCTCCTGAAAATTTGAAAATCGCGCCGGTCGAAAAGTCGCTCAGTGGGGGGGGGGGGGGGGGGGGGAAGCACTATTTTTTTTTTTTTTGGCTCCCAAAAATTTGAAAATCGCGCCGGCCGAAAAGTCGCTCAGTGGGGGGGGGGGGGGGGGGGGGGGGGGGGGGGGGTAGTGAGCACATTTTTTTTTTTTGGTCCTCGAAAAAAAAAATCATTTGCACCCCTCCCTTGAGCGCCAGGAGGGGGGACCCAACCCCAAAAAAAGGTAAAAATCACGTGATTTTACATGATTTTTTTCTCAAGGGGGGGGGGGGGGGGGAGCTGGATCCGCCACCGGTGTGTACCGAAGAATGTAAATTGAAGGTGTCGTGGCATGGTGATTCATTCACCAGTCCAAAGGTTCAGGGTGCGAATCTCAGCACTACCAATGACACTCTCCATTTGGGTGTTAATGGGTACCTTGTAATTATCAATAATAATAATAGCAATACGCATTTGTATAGCGCCGCACAGTGGGCCAGGGGGGAACCAAAGTGCGCCAAAACTCATGTTTGGGGATTTATTTTTTATAAATCCAGAGGAAATGTTTGGATTTCCAGGGATTTTCGCTGAAATTGTATTACCAACATTTTCTCTGATGTCTAAGCTTTAAGTTGATACCAGATTTGGCTGCCCGATTCTGCCCGTTATTATGTGAGAGCCGTTTTCCTTGCAAAATTGCTCCGAAAGATGTGTTTATTTTGGTCCGCGGTGTCAGAAGAAGTGTCACGCGTCCCCTCGCGCCGTGATTTATGATCACGAACTACTTCATGATGCAGCCGCGGACTAAAAAAAACCCATATTTTTCGGGGCAATGTGGCAAGGAAAATCGGCTCTAACATGACAACGGGCAAGATCGGGCAGCCAAATTTGGTATCAACTTAATAAAGCTTAGACATCAGAGAAAATGGTGGTATTAAAATTTAAGCAGTACACCGCAAAGATCTTAACATTTCTTCTGGATTTATAAAAAACATGGATAATTAGTCCATTTTTCAGGGAATTACCCTATAATATATCATGAAGATTGTGTTTCTATTATTTTTAACCCATTCATTTAACGAAATGAACTATCAGGAATATGTGAGAGCAATTTCATATCAATAACTTCATGTTGAATTGAAAGATTTATAAAATAAGTCACTTTTGCTCTAAACTGTGAATATGTAGGATTTTGCTGTTTGAAGTAGTACATTTATACCCTTATTGTGCATACCGGAATTAAATATTTCACTGAGGTATTCCTCTATGTATTACCTTTCAACTGGGCAAGGAAAAAGTTGAAAAAAATAAATCACCCAAACTTAGTTTTGGCGCACTTTGGTTCCTCCCTGGCCCACTGTGCACCGTCTATTGAGACGATGTTATTCCGTGGCGCACAAGAAAAATAGAAAGAATGAGAAAGTTTCGACGAAAAAGTTCGGATGAGTGTCATAGTGCCAAGTACAGGTATTGTTAAAAAAAGATAAGATTTCAGCTTGGTCTCTAAGAAAGTTATGATTCTCAAATTAAATGGTAAATTATTCCAAAGACAAGGTGCTACAGATGAAAAAGCCCTTTCACCACAGGCTAATCGTGTCTTTTGGATCTTCAGAAGATGCTGGTGTGATGATCTTAGACTACGAGCTGGTGTATAAGGCATAACTAGGTCTTATCTTACCTTGGATATCTTACCTTGGAAGTAGGCATAAAGTAATACAAAACTTATTTGCCCCTCGGTGTCTGCTAGTGGGTTACTCTTGAATTTGGCGTTGTGCAGTTACGGATGAACATGGACAGTTGAATAGTTCATCAGGATTAAACTTGTCCTTCTTCAGTGACCAGTACTTGTCAAGATTTGATTTGAAAGAATTGAGTGATGGACTTTCTGCTACATATGATGGGAGACCATTCCATTCATTTACTACTCTCTGTGAAAAAGAGCTCTGCCTCAATTTAGATTGTACATGTTTCTTTTGTAGTTTAAACTGGTGACCTCTTGTTACTGTGACAGTGGTACGATGAAAGAAATTAGTTGACTGGAGGTCGTCGATTCCATGCATTATCTTATAGACCTGTAGCATGTCGCTTCTATGACGTCTGTATGATAATGAAGGCAATTTTAGATGCTCTAGCCGTAACTTGTACTGAAGACTTCTGAGAGGTTGAAGGAGTTTAGTTGCACGGCGTTGAACTTTTTCCACTTTGAGAATATGTTTCTTCTTATAAGGGTGCCACACGGGAGAGCAGTATTATAGTGCTG